>UESW01001960.1:111740-315746 GCA_900491605.1 Calamus simplicifolius | reverse complement strand
TTGCTACTTTTTCGAACTTCTAGATGATTTCACCAAATAGCTTCCAGACATAGCTAGAGATGTTGTTGATAGTCATACATTTATAAACATTTAATACACTCCTTTGTTAAAGTAAATGTCCAAATACAAGTTGCCATAAATCAACATTATGAGCGACACTATATAGTTATAAAGATGGATGAGGATGAATTGAGAATTTTAGGATAAAAAGTATGGTATATAAAAAAAGATAGAATAAAAAATGAAGTCATTTGTAAAAAACTGAAGGTAGCACCAATTGAGGACAAATTAAAGAAAAGACAAGTGATCTAAACATAGACAATGTGGACCTAAAAATGTATCCTATGTGAAGGAGTAATTTAACGTATGCAAAAGGAAAAAGAGATAGAGGCAAACTGAAATTTATATAGGAAAAAGTGATAAAGCAAGATTTCAAATTTTTGCATCTTATGAAAAATGACTTTAAAACGAGTTAAATGAAAAAAAAAAGATTTATGTAGCTAACTTCAACTAATTTGGAATTAAGGCTTTATTGTTGTTGTTATACTATATAGCTATGAAAAGGGTACACAAAAATGATCGCTTGACAAGTGGCACTATAAAAAGGGTTTACTTTAAAGAAAGTAAGAGTAGTAGTTGCAAAGAATAAAACTAGCACATTGATTTATCTGAGGGTGAAACCAGCATTGGACACTCTATCTCATGGATCATTTACATGATAGTCATGCTGAATGATGATGTCACTGTTGGGGAACGCGAAATACCCTCAAGATCACGGCTATAGCGTATATGAGTAATACAAAAAACTTTTACCGTTCTAATCTATGAGTACAAGATTATACCTTCAGATTTGAACTTTGGAACACTTTGATTCGATTGCTCGACCTCAACCTTTTAGCCTTCCGCCGTATTCCCGAAAATACCTTCCTTCTCTCACAAGATGGTGGGATCTCTCGGCCGACCTAGGGTTTCTTGTTTTTCTTTTTTCTCAAAACCTTAACCCTAGCAACCAACTGAGAGGGTATTTATAGGGCTACAACAGGGACCAATAGGCAAATATGAAAAGGACTTCCCACGTAATTAAATCTCCAATCCTACCCGGGTTAGGATTCAATTACGTAAATTACAATTCATTCCACTAAAGAATTATAATTGTACTCCTAATCATATTCGAATTTATATTTTCGAGCCTTAATATTAAATACTTATTATCTCCCCACGTTAAGATTACAGATATCCACCAATTAAATTTAATTACTGACAATATAATTTAATTGGCTGTTATTATCCTTGAGACTATCCACTTAACTTATTTGATGTATCGGATTCAAAATCCACTTGCAAGATTTGATACAATCAAAACTTATAAGCTTTCTCAAGGGGATATCATCAATCCAAATTAATCAGGACGTGGATTCCTTCAACTATTAATATTCACCATATATATAATGTTATTGCCCAACCCACTGAGTTTATTGACTCATATAGAATCTCACTCTATGTGTAATCAAAGCAATAATCACTACATACACGTGTCTAGAAATAGAATTCAGATTAAGAGCATAAGTAATCATAATATTCATGAGTTTTAAATTATTTTATAAAGTCAGTATAAAATAATTAACTCAACTGGGTCCTGTTCAATACACACAAAGTGTACTAGCACAAATAGTTAGAATAAACCATTCCCCGTAGTCAAGACAGACCTACTAAAAATTTGTGCTACAGTTCTACTGATGGTGTGTCCAATTCCATCTAAAACTGTGAACAATAAACTTGTATTCCAAAAGAACCGATGATCTAGTCTTCTGTGTGTAAGCCGTACTCTACACACTAGATCAAATACTCTTTGTAAATACTAGACACATGCACATATATAGTAAATGGCACACATTGCTCAAAATGAATTCTCATTAAAATAAAGACATAACATAAAGCATATCTTTTAGTCTATATCTCTATCAATCTCCCACTTAGACTCAAAGCAATGCTTGTACACATCTAACTCCCATGCCCTCTACATGTCTATCAAAAACTTTTGAAGTTAAACTCTTTGTAAAAGGATCTGCCAGGTTGTCCTCAGATGTAACCTTGGTCACCAGCACGTCACCTCTTTGCACGATGTCACGTATCAGGTGATACTTACGCTCAATGTGTTTAGATTTCTTATGGGTCCTGGGTTCCTTCGAATTAGCAACTGCCCCACTATTATCACAATAAAGTGTAATAGGTAATTGCACTGAAGGTATCACACTAAGATCCAAAAGAAAGTTTCTTAGCCAAACAGCCTCTTTTGCAGCCTCAGATGCAGCCACATACTCAGCTTCCATGGTAGAGTCAGCAACACAAGTCTGCTTCACACTCCTCCAGCTAATTGCTCCACCACCCAAAGTGAACACATATCCCGAGGTTGATTTCCTAGATTCATTATCTGATTGGAAGTCCGAATCTGTATATCCTATAGGCACAAGACTATCTGCTTGGTAAACTAACATATAATCTTTAGTCCTTTTCAGGTACTTAATTATATGTTTTACTGCAGTCCAATGTTCTCGCCCAGGGTTAGACTGAAATCTGCTAACCATGCCTACGGCAAAACAGATATCAGGTCTAGTACATAGCATAGCATACATTAGGCTTCCTACTGCAGAAGCATAAGGAACTGCCTTCATACTTTCTATCTCTTCAGGTGTCTTAGGACACTGATCCTTAGATAGAGAAATTCCATGCCTGAAAGGAAGAAATCCTTTCTTGGAATTATGCATACCAAAACGGGTGAGAATTTTATCGATATAAGTGGCTTGAGATAAGCATATCATCCTTTGCTTGCGATCTCGCAAAAGCTTGATCCCTAGGATGTGACTTGCTTCTCCCAAGTCCTTCATATCAAATTGTCCAGATAACCATACCTTGACCGAAGATAACACTCCCATATCGTTTCCAATAAGTAAGATGTCATCCACATATAGCACCAGAAACACCAAAGTTTTTCCATCACGCTTCTTGTACACACATGACTCGTCAGGACTTTGATCAAAACCATAAGATTTAATAGCTTGATCAAAACGAGTATTCCAAGATCTAGATGCCTGCTTAAGTCCATAAATGGACCTCTTAAGCTTGCACACCAAGTGCTCCTGGCCTTTTACTATAAAACCGTCTGGTTGCATCATGTAAATGCACTCGTCAAGATTTCCATTAAGGAAAGCTGTCTTGACATCCATTTGCCAAACTTCGTAATCGAAATGAGCTGCAATGGATAAGAGAATCCGGATAGACTTAAGCATAGCTACTGGTGAAAAGGTTTCCTCATAGTCGATCCCTTCTTTCTGAGTAAAACCTTTTGCAACTAGCCTAGCCTTGAAGGTTTCCACCTTCCCGTCTGCTCCTCTCTTCTTCTTATAGATCCACTTGCATCCGATGGGTTTTACTCCCTCGGGTGGTTCTACAAGATCCCAGACCTGATTAAAGTGCATAGACTCTATCTCTGATTTCATAGCATTTTGCCAAAGAGTTGCATCTTTATCCTGTAATGCTTCATTGTAGCTACTGGGTTCAGTATCCAGTTCATCAGAGATTCTGTCATATGACTCTCCAAGGAACATATACCGTTTAGGTGTATTTACAACCCTCCCACTACGACGAGGCACAACCTGATTGTATGTGCTTGTAGTAATACGATCTGACTCTGATCCTTGTGCTCCATCAACCTGCACTGGTTCTGAAACTGGTGCATTAATGGTATCCTTTTGTATCAGTTCAGGGTCAGTTCGTGTTACTATACTTCTCCCACTACGAATAGTTATTGGGAAGTTTGGGAACCTACTTTCTTGTGGTGTTTCTGCTTGTACTATTGGTATTAAAGGAGCCAGTCTAGTTTTATCGCCTCTCAACTCTTCTAGAGCAATTTTACTTCTGGGTTTGTGGTCTATAATATAGTCCTCCTCCAAGAATCGGGCATTGGTGCTAACAATGACCTTCTGATCCTTAGGACAATAAAATAAACCACCTTTTGTTCCTTTAGGATATCCAACAAAGAAGCATACATCTGTCCTTGATTCCAACTTATCTGGTTTACCTTTTAGTACATGTGCTGGACAACCCCAAACCCGAACATGTCTTAGACTAGGCTTGCGCCCAGTCCACAGTTCTGTGGGTGTCTTAGGTACTGACTTAGATGGTACCAAGTTAAGAATATATGCAGCTGTCTCTAATGCATATCCCCAAAACGAAATAGGTAAGTCTGAATAACTCATCATAGATCTAACCATATCCATAAGAGTCCTATTCCTTCTTTCAGCTACACCATTCTGCTGTGGCGTACTAGGTGCAGACAACTGGGATTCAATCCCAGCATCTAATAAGTAATCTGTGAACTCCCCTAAGAGGTACTCGCCACCACGATCGGATCGTAGTGTCTTGATATTTTTACCATGACGGTTCTCCGTTTCTGCCTTAAAAATTTTAAATTTTTCAAAGCATTCAATCAGCATATCTTGAGTAATCATCAATAAAAGTGACAAAGTACTCAAAACCACCTCTAGCTTGGATGTTCATTGGGCCACACAAATCAGAGTGAACCAATTCTAATATCTCCTTAGCTCTATTGCCTTTGGCCGAGAATGGCCGCTTGGTCATTTTTCCTTCTAAGCAAGATTCACAGACCGGTAGTGCCTCTACTTCCAATGAACCTAATGGTCCATCTTGAACCAGTCTAGAAATCCGTCTTAGATTTATATGACCTAGGCGCAAGTGCCAAAGATAAGTTTGATTCATTTCAGAAGGATGTTTTCTCTTACATGGTCTATTATTGTTATTCACTTCATTTAGTTGCACAGTAGGAGAAACAGGATTAATAATATAAAGACCATCCACCAATGTACCAGAACAGATAAAATGTTTATTTTTCTTAATAACAACGGAGTCATTAAAATAAACTGAATATCCATCATCAACCAACTTAGAAACTGAAATTAAATTCCTTCTAATTGAAGGTACAAAAAAACAGTCTTTTAATATTAAAATTCTATTTCTACTAAAAGAAAAGCTAAAATCTCCCACTGCAACTACTGACACTCTCGTGCCATCTCCCAGAAATATGTAAATCTCCCCATCACTTAGCTGCCGGGTCTGCTGGAACCCCTGCAAAGAATTGCAAACATGATTAGTGGCTCCCGTATCTACACACCAGCCACTGGTAGATAACAGCACTAAACAAGTTTCAACTACAAGTGAATGAGATATACCTCTAGCCTGTTTCCTGGCAAGCCAAACTGGACATTGCTGCTTCCAGTGACCTGGCTGCTTGCAGACGAAGCACTTTCCCTTCTTTTTTATTTCCCCATTGGGCTGTGGGGCCTGATGCTGTTTCTTTTTCTGAACCTTTTTCTTCTTCTTAGCATGAGACTTCGAAGAAGAACCTTTTTCAGTAACCATAGCAACTGCAGGCTTCTTAATGAAACTCTCTGCTACCTGAAGTTCTTTAAGTAGCTCTGCCAATGAAAAATTCATTTTGTTCATGGTGTAATTTAGGCAGAACTGCTTAAAAGAATCAGGTAGGGACTGGAGAATGATATCAACCTGGGTTTCCCCATCCATCTCCGCTCCAAGGATCTCCAGTTCATTCAGAAGACTAATCATCTTTAGAACATGATCCCTGACAGGAGTTCCTTCAGCCATATTAGTGTTCATCAGTTCTTTCATCGCAGTCTGCCTAGCTGCACGACTCTGATCCCCAAACATTTCTTTGAGGTTGAACATCATGTCATAGGCAGAGGGCATAGATTGATGCTGATGTTGCAGAACATTTGACATAGATGCCAATATGTAACACCGCGCCATCTCATCAGCCTTAACCCACTTACGGTAAGCTTGGGACTCCTCATCTGAAGCCCCTTCACCGGGCTCTGCGGGACAGACCTGAGTGAGCACATACTTGTACCCTTCTGCAGTTAACACTATATCCAGGTTTCTTTTCCAATCAATGTAATTAGGACCAGTCAATTTGTTTTCTTTGAGTATCACAGCAAGTGGATTGAAAGAAGACATTTTAATCCTGAGAATCATTCATACATCAAATAAGATATAATGAGCAATAAACTTTAAATTCAAAATTATAAGTAGGGCCCCTCAACCACTACATAATAAAAGAATTTGCCAGCAGCCTAGTACATTTGAATAGTATGCCTCGATGGGAGGACGTCTACTACTCATCATTTATCTAGACAGATAAAACCTATTAATTTTACTATCTAGGTAAAAGGTAACATACCAAGTAAAATTAATTAGCTGGCTAACTTTGGTCATATAAATATTTGTAGTGACTCCGATGGGGAGGATACCAATATTTATACCTAAGTGTATACCATCACTCAATGCTAGATCCATTGTCCCATGGTGGATCCCTCAGATGGAGAGGTAATCCAACATTAACAACTACTAGGGATTATTCTTGGTGAGCTGGCAATCAATTTCATCCTATGGGGAGGAAAGCACTAATGCTAACACGTGAAATTAACTACCTCACCAATAAACAAGTGATGGGACCATGGGATTTAAATGTGATTAATTCCCTCTCCCACTTAGTTATTTAAACAATATTTTGAGGGTTATAAAACTTGTGTTTGATTATCTTATAAACACAAACAGCAAGTGATTATCCAATTAACCATGTTCTCCTAGTTATAGACATAAGAACAAAAGGATAAACAATCAAGCAAGTATGCAACATAACCAATATAAACAAGATAAATAAAATCCCTGTTATTATGGTCAAAATTCTTCATGCAGATGAAGATCCCCTTGCACCATGATTGCTACTTTGCTCGACGATTTGCCGCTTCGCATACGGGGGTCTGGGGGCTGGCCCCCAGCGGGGATCGACCATTCGAAATTTGCTCTTCCAACGGATTTCCTTAGAATCCTTTCCTGCAACGGATTCTCCTTAGAATCCTATCTAATCCTATCCTGCAACAGATTCTCCTTAGAATCCTATCCTGCAACCGATTCTCCTTAGAATCCTATCCTGCAATTTGCAGCAGGTCTTCTTCCTCCATAGAGCCGCACCAGATTACAAAAATCCTATGCCTCCATATAGGAGTTCACATGCTACGTATTTACAATCACAAAGCTCTCAAAAAACCGGAGCATACATGCTATGAAATATTACAATGATCCTACGCCTCCTTAAACCGGAGTTCACAAAACAGATCTAAGCAATATTAAATCAAAACACATACATTCATGTGACCATAATAACAGGATAGAAACCTGCAAAACAACGTTAGCAGCAAGCACGATCCATCCCACGCATGCATATTCCGATTAATGGAGAACATGGCCGCATTATTCATATACAGTATCAGCCGTGGCTCTGATACCACTGTTGGGGAGCGCGGAATACCCCCAAGATCACGGCTATAGCGTATATGAGTAATACAAAAAACTTTTACCGTTCTAATCTATGAGTATAAGATCATACCTTCAGACTTGAACTTTGGAACACTTTGATTGATTGCTCGACCTCAACCTTTTAGCCTTCCGCCGTATTCCCGAAAATACCTTCCTTCTCTCACAAGATGGTGGGATCTCTCGGCCGACCTAGGGTTTCTTGTTTTTCTTTTTTCTCAAAACGTTAACCCTAGCAACCAACTGAGAGGGTATTTATAGGGCTACAACAGGGACCAATAGGCAAATATGAAAAGGACTTCCCACGTAATTAAATCTCCTAATCCTATCCCGGGTTAGGATTCAATTACGTAAATTACAATTCATTCCACTAAAGAATTATAATTGTACTCCTAATCATATTCGAATTTATATTTTCGAGCCTTAATATTAAATACTTATCTCCCCACGTTAAGATTACAGATATCCACCAATTAAATTTAATTACTGACAATATAATTTAATTGGCTGTTATTATCCTTGAGACTTATCCACTTAACTTATTTGATGTATCGGATTCAAAATCCACTTGCAAGATTTGATACAATCAAAACTTATAAGCTTTCTCAAGGGGATATCATCAATCCAAATTAACAGGACGTGGTTTCCTTCAACTATTAATATTCACCATATATATAATGTTATTGCCCAACCCACTGAGTTTATTGACTCATATAGAATCTCACTCTATGTGTAATCAAAGCAATAATCACTACATACACGTGTCTAGAAATAGAATTCAGATTAAGAGCATAAGTAATCATAATATTCATGAGTTTTAAATTATTTTATAAAGTCAGTATAAAATAATTAACTCAACTGGGTCCTGTTCAATACACACAAAGTGTACTAGCACAAATAGTTAGAATAAACCATTCCCCGTAGTCAAGACAGACCTACTAAAAATTTGTGCTACAGTTCTACTGATGGTGTGTCCAATTCCATCTAAAACTGTGAACAATAAACTTGTATTCCAAAAGAACCGATGATCTAGTCTTCTGTGTGTAAGCCGTACTCTACACACTAGATCAAATACTCTTTGTAAATACTAGACACATGCACATATATAGTAAATGGCACACATTGCTCAAAATGAATTCTCATTAAAATACAAAGACATAACATAAAGCATATCTTTTAATCTATATCTCTATCAGTCACCATAGAGAGAGAAATATATCATTACAGATATATATAAATCAAATCAGCTATGGACGCTAATTATTTCTCTAGCACTATATTGTAATTTACATTATGATGAAAAGGACTTTTTCAAAACATTTCACTACATATTCCTTTCATTCATGCTTTTACATAGATGATGAAGCTTTTACCCTCATACAATTGCAAAGGAATTAAGATTACAAACGCATTAAATTGCTTTCAAGCCGAAATCATAAAACGCAAAATCTAGTAAGACTAATAGTTGAAGCAAAGGAAATAAACAAACATTGGAATCAAGATTTCAACATCTGAAAAATAAATAAGACAACAAAATAAATATCATGCATATAACTGTAATAACTTTCCAGTTAACAAGACACTGCACTCCATATACAAATCGTCAGATGATGATGGGTCAAGATGTCTCCCTCAACAACAATATTATCAGAAAACCTACACTATTGCAGGCCTACAAAGTTCTATGATGGTCTTCTAGTTCTAGGATGCCTAGTAGTAGTTGCAACAGCTTCATCAAGGTCTTGTTCACCATAAAATGGTTGATTATATGATAGGAAACAGCATAATCAACATAGCTTACAAAAATTAATTAATAAAGTCAATAACTTTCTTAAATAAAATTAATCGCTTTCTTAAATAACTTACTCCACAAAAGCAATGTTAACCGTCATTCAGAATTTCAAGATGTTGTCAAAATGGTATAATTGTATAGATACTAAATTTGCCAAGTTCTGATAAATTAGGAGCTCAGAAGAGACTCACCATGCAATAAAAAATATCTTGCTCTTCTGGCAGTTCTCATCAGTCACAAAATCAAAGTCATAGACAGCATATCGGCAATCATTCTCAGGCAGCGCAGCAGCAAAATCATCATAGCTCTCTCCTGGAGCTCCTGTTTTCTCAACAACAACCTCCTTTTTCTTTTCATCAATCTTAAATATCACATAACGATGCACTTTCTTCCTTTTCAGTTCAATAAATGTTTTCTTGCTGTGGTCAGCTACTCCCATCCCAGAAGATGCACTTGACTGCAGATCCATCCCAATATAAGGCAAACAATTAATCCTCATCATAAACTTTCCCATAAAGCAACACATAAATATCTACCTTGTCAGCAAGTTTATCTATGGAATGCCAAAGTAAAAGTGTTGACTTTTTAACGTTTAAAAAGTAAAAGTTTTAAAATAAAAAAAAAAGTAAAGGACCCACCGTTTAACCTTTGTTACCGTTCCTTCTGGAATGGAAAGAAACACGGAACGCTCGAGCGTTCGCAGAAAGAAAGTGTAAAACGCTCGCCGACGCTTGCTGGCGAATAGAGAGATTGAGGGATTTAAATCCTAAAAAAATTTATCTTATTATTTTTGAGATCCTATTATTGCGAGAGCTTGGAGTTCTGTGTCTCAACCAGCTACTGATAAAAGGTTTATTTAATTTTTTATTGTTATATACATTATTTTCTTTGAGCATCTGAAGGTTTCATTGGGTTGCACCTCCACATGATCATGCTCGTGGTAGAAGAATCGGATTGAGCTAGATCATTGTACCTTGGGGACATATCACCTATAACGTGCACGAGGGGATGAAAACTTGTCCTTAGGGCAATATTTAACATGCCTCGACTAGGCAAGACTCTCTTTTATGTTTAGTTTATATTTTGCATTTAAATTTTTAGATTAAATTCTAGCATTTTCTAGAAAGGATTTTTTTGCAAAAACAAAACAATTTTCTAACAGCTAAGGACAAGCTTTCCTATCATTAGAAATTGCTAGATTTTATTATAAGTTATTGAAAAAAAATCCCTACTTTTGAATCTGTGCAGAAGCCTTAGAATTAATTTTTTTTAAAAAAAAGAAGCGTTTTGAATTTAAAATTTAAAATTCAAAATTCAAATTTGAAATTCAAATTTGAAATTTGAAAATCAAAATTTTAAAAAAAATTGAAACTCAAATTCAAAATTGTATTATTTGAGTTAATTTTGCTTAGTGGTTATCTTATTATTGCAAGTAGTTTCTAGATTTAAATCCTTTGAATTTAAATTAAAATCTAGAAATATCTGAAAATAATTTAAAAAATTCAAAATATAAGGCTAAACCTTTAATTTTTGTTGTGCAGAACGAATTAAGCAACCAACTTACTAAAAAATGGGTTCTGATGATCTTAGTGCAATCAAACCTGAAAATTTAATGGATCATTCTTTAGGAGGTGGCAAAGCCAAGTGAAATACTGGCTTACCACTTTAGGCTTATTTTCTGCCATAGAATTACCAGATTCCAAATCTAATACTCAACAAGTTCTTTCAGTATAGTTGATACTTCCTCTTCATCAACATCAAAAATACCCAAGAAATAGATTTTCATTGTAGACATAGAATTTTAAGTGCCTATCTGATAATCTTTATGATGTCTACCTTCCACTAAAACTGCTAAGGAACTATGGGATGCCCTTGAGGCTGAATATGGGATGGTTGATGCTGGTCTAGATCGATTCACTATCTCAAAATTTGAAAGTACATAATGGTAGATTCCAAACCTATTAGTATTCAAATTCATGAATTCCAAGATTTTCTTAGAAAGTCAGAGTTGACTGGCTGTAGTTTTTCTGAAAACTATAAGGTCCAAGCCTTAGTAGATGTCCTTCCACCTTCTTGGTCATCCTTTACTCGAGAGCTAAGCCATAAGCAAGGTAGCTTGACCCTAACAGAAGTGATTAACTCTATTAGGATTGAAGAAGAACACGGCTTAAGCTCAATCAAAATCAAAAGTGACCGGTTCTTGAAAGGAAAAGCATTTTCAAAATACGTAGCATCTCTTGATTCGATAAGAGTATTATTTGAGATGCCACTTATATCAGAGTTTATCACTACGAACCTATTGGAACCTATCTAAGGAATACCTATAAAAATAGCATCTATGGTTTTAGGTCCTATTTTTCTTCTCTTAGGTTCAAGGTATTCCTACCATAGCTAAGCATCCCCACACTTTAAGTAATCTAACCTGGGTGTTCTACCTTTCCAAAGCTCAAAATGTGTTTTAGGACTATCCTTAAAGGTATCCTATTTAAATATAACTGGCAGCTAATAAGCTTCTCCCAATTTCTTGGGTACACCTGCTTGATTAACATTGAGTTAACCATATTCATTGTACGTTTTTTTGTTTAGCTACACCATTGGACTGAGGAGAGTAGGTGGTGTAACTTCATAATAACAGCCATATTCTTGACAAAATAGAGTCATTTCATTTAAGGTATATTCACCACCGCGGTCTGACCTAAGTTTTTTAAGCTTTTTCTCAGTTTGAAGTTTTAGCTTCTACCTTATAAATCTTAAATATTTAATACTTTATCCTTAGATCTTATCAAATATATGACAATATCGAGAGAAGTCATCAATGAATGTTACAAAGTAACGACTTCCTTTCCGAAAACTTGGTAGAGTCACATACATCGCTATGGACTAATTCAAGAAGTGCTGAACTCCTATTTACTGATTTAAAAGTTTTCTCAGCATCTTGGCTTGAATACAGATCTCACATCTGAACTTTCTATCAATATGAACTTTAGGAATTAGATTAAGATTTGTCATATAATGAATACGATCAAAATTCACATGACCAAGTCTACTATGCCAAACATTTGAAAATTCAATATTAAAAAGAAGAAAACTTTAATTAGATAACTTAAAGAATACATTTAATTGAAAAGACTTTCACAAATAAAGCCTTTACCAATAAACTCGTTATTACGAGTAATTACAACTTTCTTTGACTTTAGAATAATTTTATACCCTCTAGATATAAGGAGAGATCCACTAATCAAATTTCTTAAACACTAGGAATGAACAGCACTTCGTGAAGGACCAGGATTTTTTCAGATGTCATCTTTAGGTCCACTTGACCTTTTTCAAGCACTTATGCTGAAGATTATTCCCAAAGTTACACCTTCTCCACTTGATTCCTGAAAGGTGGAGAACCAGGAGCGATCAAAACAAACATGAACATTAACTCCTGAATCAAACCACCAATCACAAGAAGGTTGGGTTGAGTTAATTAAGGAATTTGAATTTACCGACCTGAAAGAAGGCTCAGCACCACTCTCGACCACGTTAACTTATGGTTTAGATGATTTTCTCAATGGTTCAGTCTTTCGTGGTAGCAGTCCTTCGCCATATGATTTGTCCTTCCGCACACAAAGCAGAATGTGCCTTTATAATTTTTAGACTTTTGATTTAGTCGGTTCTAGTTTGGCTAGTTTTGAGGAGGTTTGTATGATTGGTTGGATCTAGATTGGAATTTCTTCTTCTTAAAATTCTTTTCCCTTTTGAATTGATTTGGAGTTGGATTTCCCTCGATCAAGTATAAATTTGACTCTCTTCTAATCCTTTCTTGGTTCATGATTCTTTTGAAGCTGGGTCCTCTAATGAGTCAAAGAAAAGAAAAGATCTAATCCTGAAGGTGAACCTTCTGAACTTAGGAAAAATTCAAGGATAAGGAAGGAAAAAGACCTTGGTGAAGGTTTCTTTACTTTTCTAGTCGAAGGCGAACCTTCTTCTTTTTCAGAGGCGATGTCTTCACCTGATGCTCCTTTTTGGAAGGAAGCTATTCTTTCTGAATTTAATTCAATCTTACAAAATGAAACTTGGATCTTATCTAATTTAACCCCTGGAAGCAAACCTTTAGGGTGTAAGTGGGTATTTAAGAAGAAATTTAGACCTGATGGTTCAATAGAAAAGTATAAGGCTAGATTAGTAGCCAAAGGGTATAACCAAAAGAAAGGGTTAGATTTCTTTGATACCTATTCTCCTGTAGCTAGAATAACAACCCTTAGATCACTTCTTGCTATTGCTTCCATTCATAAGTTAATCATTCATCAAATGGATGTGAAGACTGCGTTCCTAAATGGAGATCTTGAGGAGGAGATCTATATGGAACAGCCTGAAGGTTTTGTTGTAAAGGGACAAGAAGACAAGGTTTGTAAACTTATCAAGTCCCTTTATGGTCTTAAACAGGCTCCTAAACAATGGCATGAGAAATTTGATCAATTATTCTATCTTTTGGATTTCAAATCAATAATCATGATAAGTGTGTCTATTCTAAGATCATCGACAATGATTGTGTAATCCTTTGCTTATATGTCGATGATATTTTAATTTTTGGAACATCTCTTGAAATTATTTCAAGTGTTAAATCTTTCCTCTCTTCTAAGTTTGATATGAAAGATTTAGGTGAAGCGGATGTAATCCTAGGGATGAAGCTTATCAAGTCCCATGAAGGGATAGCTCTCTCTCTTTCTCATTCTATAGAAAAAATGATCAAGAAGTTTGGTTATTCCAATCTTAAATCATATCTACTCCTTTTGATCCTAGCTTTCACCTAAAGAAAAATTTAGGTGACCCAATTAATCAATTAAAGTATTCTCAAATTATAGGATCTCTCTTGTATGTAGCAAATAAAACAAGACCTGATATTGCCTATGCTGTAGGAAGGCTTAGTAGATATAATCAAAATCCTGATCAATCTCATTGGGTAGCCTTAGAAAGAGTGTTCCGATATTTAAAGGGAACACTTAATCTCTCTTTGATGTTCACTGAATACCCTGAGGTGGTTGAGGGTTACAGTGATGCTAATTGGGTCACTGATTCTCATGATTTAAAATCAACACCGGATATCTCTTTCTTCTTGGCGGTGCTGCTATTGCCTGGGGATCACTAGGCAAACTATTATTTCTAGAAGCACCATGGAGGCCGAGTTGATAGCTCTGGATACCACCTGTAATGAGGCAGAGTGGATAAAAAATCTAATATCAGAGCTACCTTTGGTACCTAAGCCAGTTCCAGCTATATCAATCCATTGTGATAATAAGGCCATAATGAACTGACAAATCAAAAGAGTACCAATAAAAAGATGAATCGCCATATACGGCTTCGTCATAAGTCTATAAGACAACATAAGAAAAATGATGTTATCTCCTTAGAATTTGTCAAATCTGAGAAGAATTTGGCAGATCAATTAACCAAAGGATTATCTAGGAGTGGAGTCCTAGATTCATCGAGGATGGGCTTAAGCCCATTATTTGGTCACCAGCAGTGGATACCCAACCTCTGTGATTGGAGATCCCATGAATGAGGTTCAATGTGGTAGAAACGAAGCTGATTGAGTGATCGTGTTAGAGCACAAATTAAAAAAAAATTTACCCATCCCTATGATGAGTGCTCTTATAAAGTGACAAAGTAAATTTGTGTAAGGTTGAGTGATCTCTTAATGGATCCGAGGTAGGTTATCTGCAGGGTATTAGTCACAAATACCCTTTGAGGATTCACCTATATGAGAATTGTCATATTAGGCCGTGACTAAAGGTTTGGGCTAACCTTAAGAAATTCTCATGAAAAATCAAGGTACTAAGCGCAAGGCCTTTAATATGCACTGACCGCTTAAACCCAATTGATCCATACTGTGTGTATGATTAGTAGAAGTCTGAGTCAAGGACCTAGTTCAAGGTCTAATCCACTATGGTTCCTTCATATGTATATAATCAACACTAAGTGAGGTTCAAGTCCACAGGACACCTCACCTATTGCATAGTATAAGATGCCCTAAAATTAATATTATACTATTTATTTATTTTTTTATTTAAAACTTTTATGAGGAATTGTTGACTTTTTAACTGTTTAAAAAAGTAAAAATTTTAAAATAAAAAGAATAAAGGACCCATGCGAGCATTAAATGCTCGCATGGGATGTTTGACGCGCTTTCTTTTCGCGAACGCTTGAGCATTCGCTCGAGCGTTCCACGTTTCTTTCTGTTCCAGAAGGAATGATAACAAAGCCAAACTACCATATATATATATATATATATATATATATATATATATATATATATATATAGGCAAAAGAAATAAAGAGATTGAGGGATTCAAATCCTAAAAAATTTATCTTATTATTTTTGAGATCATGCTATTTCAAGAGCTTGGAGTTCTGTCTCAACCAACTACTGATGAAAGATTTATTTAATTTTTTATTGTTATATATATTATTTTCTTTGGGCATTGAAGGTTTCATTGGATTACAACTCCACACGATTGTGCTCGTGGTAGAAGATCGGATTGAGCCAGGTCATTATACCTTGAGGACAGATCGCCTATAACCTGCACAAAAAGACGAAAACTTGTCCTAAGGGCAGTGTCTAACACGCCTCGACCAGATAAGATTCTCTTTTATATTTAGTTTATATTTTATGTTTAAATTTTTAGATTAAATCTCTAGCATTTTCTAGAAAGAATTTTTTTTATAAAATAAAATAATTTTCTAACAAAAAGTCGGACAAACTAGCATATTACTCACATAAAAGGCTGAGCTCAAAATGACCAGCCTTCAATTATTTAATACCAAAGCTTTTACCAAATTACGCCATAAATTAGGAATTGAACCAACTTAATTTAAAATAGTTTAACCAATAAAAATGAAAAAGACTAAAAAAGGAATTTTTTTAAAGAGATACTACATTGAAACAAAATCAACAGAAGACATGCAATATTTTATCAATATCAGCCTAAATAAAAGGATTTCCATTGTAAGGTACAAAGCATTCTGATCAATGAAAATATTACAGACAAGGAATCTAGACATGAAGAATCAATCAGACATCAAGAATTATATATGCAACCAAAGGCTATAATAACTTAAAGACAAGAAGAGGCTCCTAACTAAATCTATCATTGCAAACTGTCAATCATGAAAGATCATAAGAAGTAATACAGAGAAAATAAGCAGCTATAATATGGCCTGTCATATACAAAGCAATTTTTTTAAAAAAAAAATTCTAAATCCTAAAGTATGTATTCATCATACCAACACAGAAAAATGATGTTCCGTGATCTAGAAGAAGGTTCTTTTATCCTAATCCAACAAATTAAGACAACACCATGACATCCATCAAGATTTGCCCAATTCCCGAGTGAGAACAGAGAGAGCTATCCGATCATCTCAAGCATGGAGGAATCATGGCATTCATCATAAGTCACTACTGTTTTCACATGAATCCAGTAACAATTTCATAAAAATTTCAAGAAATCTTCAAGAAAAACCAATCAAAACTAGTATTTGCTGACCAAAATCAAAGAGAAAGAGCAGCACAAGCAAAGATCCGAGACTTACCATTCGGAACGACATGATTCCTCGATCTCAGAGAGAGAGAGAGAGAGAGAGAGAGAGATGAATGAGGAGAAGAATGGGAGGCAGGAAGGCTAAAAGGCTCCGTGGGTTGGTCGGAAAGGGCAGCAAGATTATTATTTTTGTTTCTGAAGGGCAAGAGGACAAAAGAATATTTTCCTTTCACTGATTATGTTTCAGCAGAGAAAATAATAAAACAAACGAAAAAAAAAAAAAACTTAAAAGAAGAGAAAGCTACGTTTGATAGCCAAAATTTATTTAATATATATTTTTAATAATAATTATTTTAGAGTAGTAATCTAAATTTTTTTTATTAAGCAATTCAAATTATCACAAAAAAAAGGTGATTATCATTATCTAAATTTTTTTTAACAAAATTATTCGTATCTCTTTTTTTTTTCGTACTCAACTAATTCAAGCCTTTTTTTTTTTTTTTCAACTGTATGGATCGGCTAATCTCCCTTCATTTTACTTTATTCAAGATTAATTAATATTTAAATTATAAATAATTTATTAAATTTTTTTTTAGTACATTCAAATTATTCTCTTCTCTTCATAAAAATAAAATTATCTTCTTTTTTTTTTTTTAAAACAAAATCATTCCTTTCAATGCTGCTTTGCTTATTCTTTTACAGTGCCTATCCTCACCAACTAGCTATCATCATGTTATCTTATAATAGATCATCATCTTTTTAGGAGTTTATAGTTTAAATATGTAATTTATCTATATTTTATCTGGATGAAAAGATGATAGAATACTAACCCAAAGTAATAGTTTTAATTTATAAATGTAATTTTTTTCAAATTAAATATATAATAATATTTAAATTTTTAATAAATTTAATTTAAAATATTTTAAATTTTAATATTATATAATTGATATTTTATTTATCATATTAAATATAATAATAATAACTATAATAATATTATTTTATATATTAAAATATAATAAAAATATTATTAATGATTTATTCAGTGCCTTACAGGTAATTTATATTATCATTGAAAATTATGTTGCGATCCGAGACCGGGCGAAGAACGAGGGTTTTGGTAAGAATAAATGATCCTAAAATGACGTAACGGGGTATTAAAAGCGGACGCCGCGTCGCATCGTGTTTCTGGTAGGTGAATTGGAGTGAACGCGAAACATCTAATGTAGCAAACAGCATCAGCCGCGTAAGATCATGAAGAGAGTGTCGTGCTACGTGTCAGCGACATATATGGAGCAGTTTCAGCGTTTTATATTCTACCATCTTAGCTGATTCCGGATACCACTCGGCACGGGACCACTCATCTGGACTGGTTGGACCGCCCGAGGAAAGCCCGCCGACACTGACCTTACATTATCGGGGTTGGGTCCCCGGTCGCCAGCTTCAGCCCGCCGACCTTCCTTCTGGCTTTTATGCCACGTGTTTCTTTATTATTATTATTTAAAAATATTTTTTTAGTATTATTATTATTATCGGATTGCTTTGGCATTTGAAAAAAAAAAAAAAAAAACACCGCGTTGGATCAACGCTGTGGTACGCGCGAATCAAAAAGGGCATGATGAGT
Organism: Calamus simplicifolius; assembly: GCA_900491605.1. Classification (NCBI taxonomy): domain Eukaryota; kingdom Viridiplantae; phylum Streptophyta; class Magnoliopsida; order Arecales; family Arecaceae; genus Calamus; species Calamus simplicifolius. The sequence goes on along the minus strand of UESW01001960.1, from coordinate 297,403 downwards.
GGGGACCGCCAATTAAAGCCGAGTGGAGCGTCCGGTTACTTTTGAACCAGCTCGGTTTGATCGAGTTGTAATGATTTTTCAAGGTTCCCTCCCCCCGCCCCCGTTCTTGTCGACACGGCAGGCTTTAACGAGTGAATCTCGACGCTGGTTAGGGATGATAATTTTTTTCATTTAATTATTTACTCGATCGATATCATTTTTAATGGGTCAAGAAATCTTCAGCTTAAACGGGTTAATGAATAATGGGGATTTTTTTGTTAACAGCTAAATGGGTAAATGGCTCGGGGATGGTATTCAATGCCCCATCCCCGTTTATCCATCCCCATCCACGTTAGCCTTAATATAATATATTTAAATTTTAAATATATTATATTATATTATATTAAAAAAAAAAAAATATTATATTAAATGCCCCATCCGCCATCCCCATTTATCCATTTTCGTCCCGTCTCTTGCTCTTCCTTCTTTCACGCAAGTAAGCAACCGTCGATCCTGCTCTTCTTTCTAATATGAAGTTTTGAAGAATCTGAACATCAAACCAGATAGCTCCATCATCTATTTCGCCAATCGCTGCCCCATCGACGCCCTCCAACATCTTTATCTTTCTTTGGTATGCTCATCTTTATCCTTTATTTTTAAAGAAAGATATCTCTGTTTTAAATTTGAATATATTCTTTTTTTACGATTGTTACTTATTGTTTGCAACCAAGTTATATATATATATATATTTTTGCAGATTATTCTTTTTAAAATGCAATTAGAATGTGATTGATCATTTCCTATCTAGTTTATTATTTTGTTAAAGCTAATATGCATTTATTAATAGGCCTAAATCAAACCATTTCAAAAGTCAAAGAATCTCTTATATGTATCAATATCATCATTTCGTTATTCTCGATTGTACTCTATCTTATCCTAACTAATTTAATTTTTTAAATTTTATTTTTATGTAAACGGGCAAAGGGGTACCCATTGGGTACCCGTTTGCCCGACCGGGTATCTCCGTCCCCGCCCCGTTAACTATAACGACTTATCGGGGCGGGGAACGGGGATGTTTTTTCTAACGGGGACGGGGAATAGTATAGACCGCCTCGAATCATCCCCGAGCCGTTGCCATCCCTAACGCTGGTTGAAACTACCCATCGAGATGTGGTGTCCGTCCGAGCCACGAATGTAGCATAATTTAGAGACAACCATCGATCGATCCAAAAAAAAATGACCGACTCTATTTATCAATTACTCTCACATGTGCTCTACCAGCAACATCATGTGGAGGCGATGATTCGAGCACTGCTTGCCGACGGCACAAACACGTGAAGCGACACTTAAAACTTCTTCTAATCCACGAGATAGCTAACACTAATAAACTCATTGCGCGCATCTCTTCTTTTTCAGTTACAAAAGAGGGAATTCTTTACTTTAAGCATGTCAAAATATCATCAAATCTTGCTTAACAAATAAACAGTAATTAATGCAAGTTTCAACCCAGCAGGGATAAACCATACATTAATCGAGTTTTCTTTATTTAAATTAGAAGAGAGAGAGATGCCAGGTAAAGTAAAAAGTCTGAGATATTTCAGTTTATCGGTTGTCCGATTACATTATAAAGATTAATTCCACGGTACCTGTTGTTGTTGAAATCCGTCCTCCGACTCGAACGCGATCGGGCTTCAGGATGGGCTCCCTCCTGGACGGACCTGCAAAACAGTTCTCACACGAGAGGCATTGAGAATAGCCCTCCGCGGAAGACCCTCCGAGCTCAAGTCAGCGGGATCGGCAATCAATAAATGTAAGGAGAAGACTCTCGCTGAAGACTCTCTCCAGAGATGGCCTTTCGAGAGCTCCGAGCAGAGGGGTGAGCAGAGATGGAAGGAGAGCGGACCAATAAGCAAGTGCGCATACCTGAGAAGTCGGGAGACGGTTCTATTTATAGAGGATCATCTGATTCCTTGGGGGCGTCGTGGGTCCGAAAGCCGTTAGGATTCGAATCCAGTTTGTTGTGCGGTTAGTAAGATTCGTATCTTGTTAGTTAGAAGATCGACGGCTGGGAGAGCCGGTTGATGTCTTGAGATTCGGAGACGGTGTAGGCTCCAAGGCTCTAGGCCACTCTCGGGTATGATTTTTGTTTAAACTCTCTCGCACGGATTCCACAGAGGTGCTTGAGTGCCCTGGTCTGGTCGGAGCATGGATAGCTCGGCTGGCGAGGCACAATGGATAGGAATGGCTCAGCTGAGGTCGAGTGATAGGAACAACTCGGCTGAGGCCGAGAGATGGGAATAGCTCATCTAAGGCTGAGAGACCAGGATAGCTCGGTTAAGGCCGAGAGATAGGGATAGCTCGGCTGAGGCCGAGAAAGATGGGGATAGCTCGGCTGAGGCCGAGAGATGGGGATAGGTTGGCTGAGGCCGAGAGAGACGTCATAGCTCGGCTGAGGCCGAGAGATGTGATCTGCGCCTTGGGAATCCTTGGCTCGCTGAGGGCTAAGGCGTCCCAATCCACTAAGGTTGATTCATCTCTAGCGGGTATTGCACAGCAAGTGGGAGTCAGGATTGATACTAACCCCTTGCATGATTATTAATGCAATGGCGATTTTATCCCGCAATACATGCCCCCCACTCCCTAATTCGAAGCGTAGGTTCGGGCGTAGGGAGTATAACTCCATGTGGCACGATCTGAATGGGTTTGGATTTGACAGCCTACGTAATGATGCCCTAATTAATGCTGCGCGGCCATCTTGCCTTTACGGGACTGATCTGTCGCTTCCTAGGGGCAATGGTTGGGCAAGTGCCACGTAGCAAATCCCGGTTTTTATGGTGCCTGCAATGGCGGTTCCGGGCGTTCCGATCAAGACGCCTTATCTTCTCTTTGAGGCGGTTTCCTTCGGGGAAAAGCAAAGTCGAAACAGCGCCATTCCCATTCGCAGCGCCCTTCGTTCCTTTTTGGAGAATCTCGTTCCCCTACTTCCTTTGCAACGTCGCTCGGTGTTTCTTTCAACCAACAGCATGGTGAGGCCTAGCGACCTGGTCTCAGAGATTGTTGTTGAGGATTTGAAGAGAATACGCCAGAAGTATGGCATTCCCTCGGATATCATTTTACGGCTACCGGAGCACGAGCATAGGGTTTCGCAAGAGTTGGAGGGCGAGATCTTTCTTTACGAAGATAGCCTGAAGGCAGGCCTCCGATTTTCCCTTCACCCCTTAGTGAAAGAGATCATGAGGTTCTATAACATCTGCCCAACAATGGTGGCTCCTAACAGCTGGCGGAGTATCATTGGATTTATCTCGATGTGTAACCGGGTTCAGGTAAGAGCAACTCTGTCCATGTTCTGTATTTGTTACCATCTGATGTCCGGAAGGAGCTCAGAGTGGTCCTATATCGGACCTCGGAAGTCATTCAGGACGATCATGGATAAACCATCATCCATAAAGGAATGAAAGGTTCGATTCTTTATCGCCGAAGGGAACATCAGTTCCGGCTTCTTGCGGGGATGGGGAAACACTGTTAGGGATATGGAAGCGCATCCAGCCCTATCCGAACGGAAGAAGGAGGACCTAGGGGTCCTTCTTGACGGTCGAGTGTTCTCGGCCAATGTCTTACTATCGAGGAGGCTCTTTTTGCCGCCGACTTAGCCCCGTCAACATGCAAGGTAAGTCTTTTTCTTTCCCCCTTCCATTGATTTCATTCGAGTGAGTATATTTCGGTCTGATTGTTTGCCTACTGTGCTTGCAGCCAAGAGATCTGCGCTGGAGGGCCGCATAAAGAAAGAGTTGGGCAAGCGCCCGAGAGAGGTTGGTAGTACAGAGAGGCGTAAGCCTGAGAAGAAGGTTCGTCTTTCTGAAGAGCACTCGCCGGAGGCTGGACGAGCTAGGGCTAGCCCGCGCTCTTTACCATCAAAGGAAGAGGATGTGGGGGAGCCGGCAATGAGAGAGGGGTCCCCTTAGTTGGAGGAGGGAGCAATAGTCATGATGGAGGAGCAGAGAGCGGAGGAGGACCCAGAGAGGATGGCCGAGATCCCTTGTCCTTTGGTGGTGGAGATAGTGGATAGCCCAGACGAGGCTTCGTTGGAAGTTCAGGGTGAGCCTATCGTTGAAGGGCCTCCCTCGGAGGGATTAGAGGCGGTGACATTGGGCCAACAGTAACGAAAGCTCGGGAGGAGTTTCCTGCTGGAGAGCTTCTTCCTGAGGAGGCTAGAGGAGCGGGTGAATAGGTTGAAGCTTTGGTAGAGCCCGCGGGGGAGGGGCAGGCGCCGGTGATTGAAGAAGGACCTTTGGGTGAAGGAGGAGGACAGGTTGATGACCTTCCAGCTGGAGCTTCTCCCACTGAAGCCTCAAGAACATTGAGGCCTGGGCTGGCTGAGATATCCGAGGAATCGCAGGCCAGACTTTTGCTGAAGGAGGCTAGGAGATTGCAGGCTTCTCAGTCTGAGATTGCCCAGACTGATCCCTCGGATGGGCAGCCTAGCAGTTTGGATTCGGCTATCGAGGAGGCATTCTCTGCTCTGATGAGGTTAGCATTGTATCCGAGCGTGGGTCCCTTGACGAACGAGTTTGTGGACTTGGACCTTATCGATGCCGCATTCGGCCAGCAGAATGTGGCGAAGGATGTTCATCTTTTCCCTGAGATCAACAATTCCATCCTCATGGAGCTAGCTAGGTCTTACACCTCCTGGGTGAGTTGCTATTCCAGAGTAGTGAGTGTTTTCTGGTTAACTTGATCGTGCTTTCTTATTTGGGTTTTGTTTCGTAGAGCGCTCTGATCAATAGGGCACTGTGCTGGTGTTTGAGCCTGACGATAGGGGCCAGCATCCAGGCCAAGAGAGTCAATATCGGGCTCCGATTGCAAGCAGAGGCATCTGACAAATTTGAGCGAGTCCTGGACACCGCCAACAAGAACTTGGCAAGGGCGAGGGGATTGCATCAGGCCGCCCTCGACGATGTATCCAAATTAAGGCTTGAAGTTAAGGAGCTACATGGGCTTCGGGTGAGGTATGACGAAGTATGCTTGGAGTTATTACGGGTCACATCCAGGTATGCCGAAGAAATGGAGACTGCTAGGAAGCAACTCGACGAAAGTTGAGATAGGCTAGGGAGAGAAGCTACTGAGAAGAATCACTTGAACAGAATGCTTGGCGAGTCGAAGGAGAAGGTCCGGCAGCTAAATCATTGCATTGTTGCCAGGGATGATAGGATCAGATGGCATCATGAGAAAATGGCCAAGCTTGATAACGAGCTCTCCTAGTCCAAGGAAGAAGCCAACAACAGGCAGTTGAAGATCAACGACCTCAAGGATAGGATCAAGCTGGTTAAGGCCAACAAGCTGAGGGCCTTCGGCGAGGTCGAGGAATTAACCAGGAGATTAGCTCGGCAGGAGGAGGAGGTACGATATCGTCTTTTTAATCTTCCCATCGGTTCACTGTTGCATCGGCTAACCCTGTGTTTGCAGATGGAGAAGGCGAGGCTCGAGGGCCAAGGTCAATTAGAAAGCCTGCAAGGAGAACTGGCGTCGAGTCATCAGAGGAGCTTGGAGCTTGAGGGGCGGGTTGCCGAGACTGAGGAGCAAATCGCCTCATTCCGGAGCCGAGTTGTCGAGGCTGAAAGGCATCTCGCCATACTTCAGGGCGAACAAGATGCGACTTGTGCCGAGGCTTTTCAGCTTGGCGCGGAGGAGGTCTGAACCAGAATATCTCGGAAGCATCCCGAATGGGACCTCTCCTTTTTGGATGTTGATCCCTTTGAGGCTTGTACCCCGGGGGCTGAAGAAGCCGAGTACGAAAATATCTCAGACGTCGATCTTGACACGATTTTGGGCTCTAGTGATGCTGCGGCTCCCGAAGGATACTCCAAGCTCGCCGCCGAAGGAACGATGACTTTTGAAGTGGCGAAACGAGCCAAGCTTCCTCGAGTGTTGCTGAGGATACCGCTGGGACTGATCCGGCCCCTGATCCTTGAGGGTTGCCTGTGTATTTTTTGCTTTTCGGATTTGTAGTTTGATCAAAATTTCTGATGAACGAGTTTTTTCACCTCTATTTGTTTGTCTTTCTGGCTGATCTTTTACCTTAAGCTTTCTTCCGGCTGCAAACGAATTATAGTTCATTCGCGCTCTTAGGTCGGTTGAACTCGAGCTAGAATAAGCGTTTCGATCGAGGCTGAGATATAAGGATTACCCGGTTTGTCCGAAGTAGAGAATGGGTATGCTCGGTCGAGGCATAAAATGGTCTAGTATTGCCAAGGAACATAGTTCCAGTCCCGCTCAAAGCGGGTAAGGGAATTTGCCCGCTGAAGTATTGGATAGCTCGATTGGAAATGGTCGAGAATCGCAGGGGTATCCTGGTTAGAGCCGAGGTTAGATAGTTCGGCTTGCCCGAAGTGGAGAAATGGGTATGTTTTCAGCCGAGGTATACGAAGTGGCTTTGTTGGAGAATATTTCGCCCTTGTCAGGGGCATTTACTCCGTTGATCTTTTCCAACGCAGGTCTTTTAGTGTACGTGACAAGCAATCGATTGCTATTGGATGGCATCATTTTTGGAGGGGATTTTCCAGGCCTGTCCGTATCTCAATGACCTGCAGCCGATCTCATGCATTTAAGGTTTTTGCTTCGAGATCAGGGGGAGATCTCTTGCCTTTCGTCACAGCTTGGGAAACGCATTTGGTGCGCTCCGAGAAATAATTCTTTTCTTTTGCCCTCCCTCGTGACAACGGGGTATGCTGTTTCAAATTTTGGGGGCTTATTTGCCTATAAATTGGGGAGAATGGGCCATGTTAGGCTATCTCTCAGGACTTTGTTCTCTTGTGAAAGCTCTCATGATGTCTATGTATCTGAGGTTGAGAGTGGAGAGACTGAGTTCTCCTTTCGCAAGTCGACTTCCCCCGGATAGCTGGGGTGATGAAGAACCCACTGAAGAGCAGCCCGTCGTGACAATTTAAAAATCCATTCCTGACAGGTTGGAGTCGGCTCCAACTTTGCAGGTATCGACTCCACCTCGGGTTTCCAAAAATAGTAATAAAAAGTTCGTTGGGGAGTCGGCTCCGAAAAAGTAATGTGTCAGCTCGGCGCATTCAGGTGTCGGTTCCATTATCTAAGGGTGTCGACTTTAACGATGTCTAAAAATACGCTCTCTGTTCTCATGTTAGAGTCGGCTCCAGAAATTCCAGGTGTCAACTCCCGAACTCCAGGTGTTGGCTCCCGAACTCAAGGTGTCGGCTCCAAAAAATGATGCAGAAAGCACTTCTCTGTATCTCAGGTTAGAGTCGGCTCCAGAGTTTCAGGTGTCGACTTCAAACCGTGCCAAAAACTTAGAATAGTTCTGATACGCCCTGGTGTCGACTCCAGACACTATAGGTGTCGACTCCAAGGTCTGAACTTTAAATATTTTCTATTTAAAACTTAATTCTAAACTAATTTTATGTATCATTTGAATAATTAAACATTCTTAATACCTGAAACACTTCTTAAATTTGTCAGAAACACAATGAAGATACTTATGTCTTTTGTTAATCATCAAAATCAATAATTGGGTCAACAATAACCATTGTACTCCTCTAATTATCTCTTGTTCCTTAAGTACCATTGATTCACTAGTTAAACAATTAATTTATGATCAGATCATAAATTGCATGTATAACCGTTTAGCTACATAATCAATATTTAAGGGAACTAATTTTAAGCTTCTTTTCAAAAGCCATGGATTTCATATCTTTAAATCACATTCCTAGCCCAATGTGTTATTGAACCTTTAAGATGTAAGTATTGGGCCCAACATCAAATGGGCTTTAACAAACAAATCAAAAGATTCAATAGCACAATCAAGGAGTTTGTGATTAAGTCAGGATTAAGGTTGATTTATATATGATCATCTTGTGACATAAATTGAATTCTTCATAATGATCTTAAATAAAGATTCAAATTACATCGGTCCAAATCCTATATAATCTTATTATATATAATACCTTCATTAAGTATCTCTACACAACAATTCTGATAACATTGTCACATTCATAATGTTCATGAACCGTATTAATGATTAGCGATAGAAGATCCGTACTTTTATCAATTATGGACATGTTTAAATATATTAGCTATAATTTTAATCCTCTTGTATACATTATACTAAAATATAGCCTCATAATATATTTTGAATTTTCATATAAACATTCATCTTTCATATAAACGAGGCAAGATTGAAGAAAAATATTTCTTTTATTAATTCAAAAAATTAAAAGTATAAATACATATGATTTCAAGGGCACTGTTTTTAATAAGAACAATATTGGTACGGCCATGAAGATAAACGGTAGTACTTCATATTTTCTCATGTATACATTGTAGGGACCATTTCAACAATAATTAAAATTATACCAACTCAGTTCTCATACAAAATATCCTAATACGCGTGCACTGATACTGAATCAATCTCATGTCAACTATCACACATCCTCTTTAGCTACCAACAAGCTCTAAACAGACTGAGATCGATGTAAGATGCAATGAGCAGTACTAGTATATATATCCTGTAAACTTCCTTGACAAAGCTTATGGTACTTCCCTACTCAAAAAGCTAACAAAACAACTGCGGGCTTAAATCACACTGTTGTTGATATTCAATAAAAAAATATATCATCATATATATGTGCAGCGGAAGCATGCGGATCGTTTAACATGCATAAAATTAATATTGTTGTATCAAAAGGAAAAAAAAAATTATCATATAATTTTTTTAAACATAAAACATACCGATATGTTGAAGTCTCAAAGGAGCAGACACGTCCTACTACCGGATTTGAAGCTATGAAGGAAGAATCCCACGGTAGAGTTTACAGGCCAAGGTACTTCACAAAATGCCTGCAAAATAAAATGAAACCAGAGCCTTCCTCACCTTTCTCAGTATTGGTATCAAATTATGAGAGTGGGCTCACTCTTATTTTATATATTTTTCACAACTTTGGCGAACATAAAATAAAAAAAAGAAGAAGAGAAACTTTTCTTTCATTTTTCATTGTTCTCTGAAAGTCCATCTTATGCCATATTATAGGCTATAGTGAATTAGAAAAAAATTATTTTAAATTAATTTAATTTAGATAACCTTTATCTATTACAACGTATTTTGATCATATGAGAAAAATTCTCACATGTATGTTAACTCCTTAATCATATCAAGAAAAAATTGTTTTCTTATTTACAACTAATTTATAAATAATATTTAAATTAAATATAATAATATCTAAATTATTAAATTTTATTTAATAATTTTAGATATTATTAATTTTAAATATCTAATAAATCAAATTTATTATTTTATTTTAAATATTTTTAATAATTGTATTATCAAAAATATTTAAAATTAAAATTTTTTTCTCTTCAACAACTCATAATATGCGTCACTTACAAGAGCAAAATTCTCTTGTGTGATGTTCCATAGTAACATTTATGTGCAATCATTTATATCAATTATTATATGAACAATGTGTCTAAACATATTTTTATTTTGTCTAATAACTAATTTATTGTACCAAAATAAATATGAAAAAAATAATCAATCTAATTGATTATTTATCTTCATAATAAACTCTTTATTATAAAGTTTTAATAAATATTTATTTTAAAAAATAAATAATTAATCACGTTAATTATTCAATCCAAGAGTATTCTATGCGATTAACTTTAGATGGTATAGGGACCATGGACCCATAATTTCAAGCTTCAATAAACTTGAATAAACTCAATTAAAACTCTTTAATTATTTATTCAATTTATTAATCTCGAAGTTATTTTACTAAAAACTCGACTGTACTCTTAAAAATTATATATTAATTTTACTCGAAAACTTAAGTCGTATATAATCATTACATGTAATTCAATCCTTCATAATTAGTTCATAATTAGAGCTAGATAAAATAACCATTGTACCTCTTTAATTATCTCTTGTTCCTTAAGTACCATTAATTCACTAGTTAAAAAGTTAATTTATGATTGGATCATAAATTACACGCATAACTGTTTAGCTACATAATCAATACTTAAGGAACTAATTTTAAGCTTCTTTTTAAAAGCCATAATTTCATATCTTTAAATCACATTCCACCCAATGTGTTATTGAAACTTCAAAATGTAAGTATTGGATCCAACATCAAATGAGCTTTAAACAAACAAATTAAAAGATCCAATAGCACAATCAAGAAGTCTATAATTAAATTAGGATTAAGGTTGATTTACATATGATCATCTTGTGATATAAATTGAATTCTTTGTAATGGTCTTAAATAAATATTCAAATTGTATTAGTCCAAGTCCTATATAATCTTATTATATATAATACCTTCACTAAGTATCTCTACACAATAATCCAGATAAGATTGTCACATTCATAATGTTTATGGACCGTATTAATGATTAACGATAGAAGATCCATACTTTTATCAATTACGGACATATTTAAATATATTAGCTATAATTTTAATCTTCTTGTATACATTATCCTAAATTTACAGCCTCATAATATATTTTAAATTTTTATATAAATATTTATCTTTTATATAAACGAGGCAAGATTGAAGAAAAATGCTTCTTTTATTAATTTAAAAAATCAAAAGTATAATATATCTAATTTTAAGGGCACTGTTCCTAACAATCTCCCACTTGCCCTAAAACAGATGTGGCATATCTTTTAATCACATTCCTATAAGATGTTTGTTGAACGTCTTCTCAGGCAGCGTCTTTGTGAACGGATCAACCAAATTTTGTTCCGATGCTATCTTCATAACATTGACATCACCTCGATGCTCGATCTCTTTGATGAGATGTATTTTCTCTCTATATGCTTGCCCCTTTTATGACATCTGGGTTCTCTTGAATTAGCCATAGCACAATTATTATCACAGAATAATGTCAATAGCATATCCATTTCTGGAACAACTTCCAAGTTAGTATAGAACATTTTAAGCCAAACCGATTCTTTAGCTGCTTCACAAGCCGCTATGCACTCAGCTTCCATGGTAGAGTCAGCAATGCTAGATTGTTTGACACTTCTCTAGACAACTGCTGCACCACCAAGTGTGAATACTAATCCAGATGTCGACCTTCGAGAATCTTTATCTGATTGAAAATCAAAATCAGTGTATCCTAAGGGTTTAGATCTCCACCTGAATACACAAGCATATAATTTCTTGTTCTCTGAAGATATTTGAAAATATGCATTACTGCCACCCAGTGCTCTATCCCAGGGTTTGATTGGAACCGACTAATAACTTCCACTACATAGCAGATGTCTGGTCTAGTGCATAGCATAGCATACATTATACTTCCAACTGCTGATGCATATAGAATCTGTCTCATGTCCTCTTCTTCTTGTGGTGTCTTAGGACACTGTTCTTTAGAGAGAATAATTTCATGTCGGATCGGAAGAAGACCCTTCTTGAAATTTTGCATCAAAAAATCAGCCAGCACCTTATCAATATAAGATGCCTGAGATAGTGCTAGGAGTTTGTTCTTCCTATCCCTAATTATCTGGATACCAAGAACATAACTCGCCTCTCCCAAATCTTTCATTTGGAATTATTCGGCCAGCCATCTCTTTACGTTAGATAATATTTTTACATCGTTTCCAATGAGTAAGATATCATCTACATAAAGTACTAAAAAATCATACTTTTTTCATTAATAAACTTGTATACATAAGATTCATCAACATTCTGCTCGAAGCCATAGGTTTTGATAGTTTCATCAAACCTAATGTTCCAAGACCTGGAGGTTTGTTTGAGTCCATAGATGGACCTATTAAGCTTATAAACTTTTTGCTCCTAATCTTTAACAATGAACCCCTCTGGTTGTTCTATATATATGGACTCCTCTAAATAACCGTTCAGAAAGGCTGTCTTGACGTTCATCTACCATATTTTGTAATCAAAACAGGCAGCTATGGATAAGAGAATGCAGATGGACTTTAACATGGCAACAGGGGAGAAAGTCTCTTCATAATCAACTCCCTTCTTTTGGGTATAACCCTTTGCCACAAGTCTAGCTTTGAAGGTCTCTACCTTTCTATCTGCTCCTCTTTTCTTCTTGAAGATCTAATTACATCCAATGGGCCTGACATCTTCAGGTAGATCTACAAGTTTCTAGATAGAGTTGGAGTATATAGACTGTATTTCTTGGTTCATGGCTTCTAGCCATTTCTCCTTATCACGATCATCCATCGCATGCTAGTATGATGATGGATCATCATCATTGGTATCAGCCACCACAACATTTGCTTCGCTATCCTATCTATAGCGGGCTGGGGTTCTGACATTCCTCCCACTATATTTAGGCACCATAATATCCTGACTAGGAGCTGTGATTTCTTCTTTCCTAATTTTAACTCTTGTTGATTGAGTGGTGATATGATCTTTGAGCAACTCTTTGAGTATAACTTTACTCCAAGGTTTGAATTTATGTATGTAATCATTTTTAAGAAAAGTGGCATTTGTCGACATAAACATCTTCTTTCTTGTGGACTATAAAACAAACCTCCTCTAGTGCCCTTTGAGTAGCCAACGAATAGACACACTTCTATTCGTGGTTCTAGCTTCCCAGATTTGCCCTTAAGAACATGAACTAAACACCCCCATATGCAAAAATGATGCAAACTCGGTTTATGCCCGTTCCACATCTATAAGGGTGTCTTGGATACAGATTTAGATGGTAAATATTCAAATATGCCTTACCATCTGTAAGGTGTATCTCCAAAATGATATCGGTAGTGAGGAATAACTAATCATTGATCTAATCATATCTAACAATGTCCGGTTCCTCCTTTCTGCAACACCATTTTGCTATGGAGTATCCGGAGCTGTGAGCTGTAAAACAATTCCATGCTCAATAAGGTAATCCTTGAATTCTAAATCAAGGTATTCTCTACCTCGATCTAATTGCAGTGTTTTCAGTAATTTACCAAATTATTTTTCAACTTCTGCTCGAAATTTCCAAAACTTTCCAAAAGTCTCAAACTTTCTTTGTATTAGGTAAACAAAACCATATCTTAAGTAATCATCAATGAAAGTAACAAAGTACTCATAACCACCTTGAGCTTGTACATTGAATGGTCCACACACATTTGAATGTACTAGCTCTAGTGGTTCATTAGCCCTTTGGCCCTTTGTAGAGAAAGGTCTTTTGATCATTTAACCTTCTAAATAGGACTCACAAACAGGAAGAGTGCCAACACTTAGCTCTCTTAGAGGACCATCCATCACAAGTCCATTTATCCTATCAAGGTTAATGTGACCAAGCCTAAGGTGCCAGAGTTATGTTTCACTCTCACTGTTTATTACCTTTTATCTTTTGTCAGTGATGTGGCTAATCATGCCACGTCAGGGCTAACAGACAAGATAACTGATAAATACAAGGATTAGGTGGGTAAAGCTACTTGGTAGGGACCCCTCCCTGGGGCTCCCATCTAATCCAGAGCCAGCCCCTCAAGACCAAGACTGACTCCATAGTCAGCCTCCAGCCTCGACTCCAAAGTCGGCCTCCAAGACCAAAACCGACTCCAGAGTCGGCCTCCAGCCCTGACTCCAGAGTCGGCCTCCAAGACTAAGACCGACTCCAGAGTTGGCCTCTAGCCCCGACTCTAGAGTCAGCCTCCAAGACCAAGACCGACTTCAAAGTCGGCCTCTAGCACCGGCTTCAAGATCGGCCTATAGCGGCCCCCCACGTGACCTGTCTGGCACCTGTAGCCACCACGTGGCCCACGTACTGCCTGCAATTGCATGTGGTTCCCATGGCCACTGCTAGTTGCGGTGCATGCCCAACAAGACCAAGTCTACCTGCCGACTACGATGCTGCACCAAAAAGAAGAGGGGGGATGGCAGGCTGCCCCTGACATGCTCAAAGGTGGTTGTGATCTGTCCCTATCGACCTTGCCGTCTATCCTTTGTCAAATAGAGATGTCTCGAAATCAATAACCTTTCAAGAATGGGTAAGAGGAACTCCCAAATAGGTATAAAACCTTCGCTCATAAGGAGGAAGGAATTTGAACTCTAAGTGATTCGGCTAAGTCTTTTAGTCCGTTATTCATCACTGTTTCTCAAGTTACTCACTCTAGCGTTGGAGGGTCCCCACCAGAACAATCGGTCTTCGGGGACTTTCTTACAGGATTCCCATTCAAGGAGGAGTCGTTTGAAGATTCTTAGGTCCCAAACCATCATCCTTGGGATCCTCATTCTCTCCTGATGTTCGAGAAAAGTAATTTGGCGGTAATAGATTGGTGCGTCAGGAAGTGGGAGGCAGAGATGAGGAGATAGAAAGCTCCGAAATAGCCAGCTACAAACCTCCACTCCCCTTAGAAATGGAGAAATGGTGGTGACACGTGCCCAGGGAATTTCCACTAGCCACGCTGGGGGCATCATCAAGGGGCTGAGCAATAGGAGACCGGTCTCCCTGCTCTCCGGGTCAACTTCTCGGCTCCGTCTTTGCCACCACTTCAGGATGACCAAATCGTCGCCCTCACCTTGCAAGTCCAGATACTTGTGGCGGCAGTTCATCAGTTGCAACAATAACCAACGGCCGCACAGCAGAGCCCGAGGCCACCGGGCGGGGGCCGATCAACCTAGTCAGCAATCAACTCGCAGGAGATCCCCTCAGAGGGAAGCTCACCGCCGTCGTGCCTCGCTCGGCACCATTGCTGGGAGACCTCTAAGAGGCATCGGTCTTCCTCCGCCATGCTAGTATTTCCCTAAGCGATGGCACCGGAAGGAGATCGAGCGAGGACATCATCATTGGCACCACCCCTCTTTGTACTGGGGATCTTCAAGGGAGGGGTCCTTCGATGATCTGATCGCTTGTCGGGTTGAGCGACGATTGGACGAGTACAACCAAAAGCTAAAGAAGCTCAACCATAGAATCACTAATCAATCAGAGGTGGACTATGATAGCCACCCTCCGCTATCTCGCTGTATCATGGAGGAGCCAATCTCAAACCGGTTGTCTCCTTCAGTTGGACCCCTATGATGGCACCATCGATCCCTTGGACCATTTGAAAAGTTATAAGGTCCTCATGTAGGTCCAAGGGGCAACCGACTCCCTCCTTTTCATCGCCTTTCTAGCCATCCTTCGAAAGGCTGCACGCGCTTGGTACTCCCATTTACCGCCACGTAGCATCAACTCCTTCCGGCAATTGGAGAGAGCCTTTTTAGCATACTTCGATGCATGCCGAAAGATCTCGCGGGTGGCTGACAGCCTGTTCGTCGTCCAACAAAAGAGTGGTGAGTCACTAAGGGACTTCATGGCTCGATTCAAGGAAGCCGTGCTTGAAGTCTACAACCTCGATGACTCTATGGCCACCCTGACTTTGAAGCGAGGGTTCCGTCCTTCTCGCTTCACTTAGTCCCTTAACAAAATGCCTTCTGGTTCCTATGCCGAGTTGCTGAGCCGCGTTCAAAAGTGCATCCACACTGATGAAGCATATTCTTCCCGAAGGGAGGCTGATGGAGGGCTCAGCAAGAAGCAGGCCCATCCAGAGCTCAGTGGGGCTCGACCCAGGAGGCCTGAGCCTCCTCGCCGGCTGGACAACCGCCCGGGCTCCCATCCTCGGAGGGAAGCACTTCATCCCTCTACTTGCCCCAATATCCCATGTCCTAATGGAGATCGAGGGTGAGTCCTACCTCAAGCATCCCATCCCCATGAAGCCAGAAATCCCCCACAACAAGAACTTCTATTGTCGCTTTCACTGGGATTATGGCCATGACACGAAGGACTGCCGTCAGCTGAAGAAGGCGATTGAGAATCTCATCCAGCGGCGCTACCTAGGAAAGTTTGTCTAGAGGAAGAACCTTGCTGTACCAAGCCCATCGGCACTTCCACCTACCTAGGTCAGTGTCAACAATGCTCCAATTGAGAAGATGGTGGCCATGATTTTCTGAAGGGCAGGCAGCACTTCCAAGAGGCCATGAGGGGATAGAGGGTAAATTCTATAATCCCCTTCTCTAAAGGGGACTTAGAGGGGGTAAACAATCCTAATGATGATAGCATCTTCGTGTCTATGATGATTGCGAAACATCCTATAAAGAAAATTCTTGTTGACAGTGGAAGCTCAGTCGACGTTCTTAATTACGATACTTTTGTTCGAATGAGCTTGTCCTCTGACTCCCTTCGATCTGTAACCATGCCCTTGATGGGCTTCATGGGAGACTTTGTAAGGGTGGAGGGAGAGATCACCCTTCCAGTCACTGTTGGGATGTCGCTATGCCAGAGCATGGTCTTCATGAAGTTTCTGGTTATCCTAGCCCCCTGACCTACAATGCCATTCTTGGGAGACCCGACCTGAACCTCTTAGATGCCATCATCTTCACCAAGAGGTTGCTTATGAGATTTCCCACTAGTAGAGGAATTGGAGAGATGCGCGAGGAGCGAAGCCTAGTGCCACTCTGTTATCACACGGCTTTCAGTCCCCAAAAGGCGTCTGCTCCACCGGTGCCCAAGCTACTTATCCTAAAGACTCGGAGAGGAGAGAAGAGCCGGCCGAGCGCTTGCTAACCTTCTCGCTGGGGGAGGACCCAATGAAGATGGTTCGAGTTGGGGCGCTCCTCCTCGAGGAGGTGAGAGACCAGCTTCTCACCTACTTACAGGCCAATGCGGACGTCTTCGCTTGGTCACGTTAGACATGCCAGGCATACCTATAGAGGTAATCACCCACAGGCTCAACATCGACCCAAGGTATCGGCCAGTCTAAAAGAAGAAGAGGAGCTTCATCCCTGAACGACAGAGGGCCATCGATGAGAAGGTCCATAAGCTGATAACCACTGGCCATATCTGGGAGACCCATTACCCAGTCTGGCTAGCCAACATGGTAATGGTCCGTAAGGCCAGCGGGAGTTGAAGGATGTGTGTCAACTTCACTAACCTCAACAAGACATGCCCCAAGGACATCTTCCCATTGCCCAGGATTAATCAGCTTGTGGATGCCACATCAGGCCATAAGATGCTTAGCTTTATGGATGCTTTCTCGAGGTATAACTAGGTAAAGATGGATCCGGCTGAAGGTATCTACTGCTACAAGGTAATGTCCTTCGGACTGAAGAATGCAGGGGCCACATATCAGATGTTGATGAACAAGGTCTTCGAGGACCAAATTGGATGTAGCATGGAGGTGTACATGGATGACATGCTTATCAAGAGTGTTCATATCGACACCCACATTGTTGACCTAGCAAAGACCTTCGGCAAACTTTGCCGCTATCAGATGAAGCTGAACCCGCAGAAGTGCACTTTTGTTGTCACGACGAGCAAGTTCCTGGGCTTTATAGTGACATAGCAGAGAATCAAAACTAACCTAGAGAAGATCAGTGACATCATTGACATGAGGTCACCAGCTAGTAAGAAGGAGGTGCAATGGCTCACCAGAAGGGTTGCAGCCCTAAGCCGCTTTCTATCGAAGTCAGCAAAGAAATGCCCGCCTTTCTTCAAAGACTTACACAAGGTCAGCGGCTTCGAGTGGACGGGGGAGTACTAGAGAGCCTTCAAAGGATTGTAGGAGTTTCTATCAACTCCATCGTTGTTGTCCAAGCTGACGGAGGGAGAGGAGCTCTTCCTCTACCTCACGGCATCCCTTGAGGCAATAAATTCCATGCTCATCCATATTGACACTGACGGGATGCAGAGGTCAATCTATCACATCAGCAAAGTGCTTCATGATGCAAAGATAGATATTCCAAAATAGAAAAGATTATTTTTGCACTTATCGTCTCCGCTCAACATCTCAGGCCCTACTTCCAAGCCCATCCGATCATGGTGCTCATGGACCAATTGCTCAGGGCAATCCTATCTCATCCTGACATCTCTAGCCGACTAGCAAAGTGGGCTATTAAGCTGGATGAGTTCAACATATCATTCTGATCGAGGTTGGCCATGAAGTCCCAAGTCTTGGCGGATTTCTGGTCGAGTGCATCTGGACCGGGGAGTGGCCAGAGGAGCCCCACTCGGTGCCCTTAGATTCTACGTTCAGGGTGGGAAGGGAAGACTAGATCCTTCATATTGATGGTGCATCAAATTCCTAAGGAAGCGGATCTGGCCTCATTCTCGCCAGCCTGGAGGGAATAATGGTAGAGTATGTCCTTCGGTTCTTCTTTCTAGCCACCAGCAATCAAGCCGAATATGAAGCCTTGCTAGCAGGAGTGAAGCTTGCCAAGGAGCTTAGAGTAAAGCACCTCAGAGCCTTCACTGACTCCCAGCTCATCTCTGAGCAAATTGCTGAGGAATATGAGGCCCGGGACCCCATCATGTCCCGCTACCTGAGTAAGGTCCAATCATAGACCTCGTCCTTTATTTACTTTAGTGTCAGTTACATCCCCAGGGGCAAGAACGCTAGGGTCGACTCCTTGTCTTAACTGGCCACTTCGGTTGATGGGGCCCTGGGGAGGACTTATGTGGAGCACTTGGATGCCCCGAGCATTGATGTGGTGGAGAAGGCCCTATCTGTCAACCAAGAGTCTACTTGGATGGATGCGTGCATCCAATACCTCACCAATGGTACTCTTTCTGCTGACCCTGCAGAGGCTAGGCTAGTCAAATGATGAGCCTCCAAGTTTCTGATGCTCGACGGGCAACTGTATTGGAGGTCCTTCTCTCATATCCTTCTTAAGTGTGTTGGCCCTGCAGATGTTGACTACATCCTCCGTGAGATTCATGAAGGTATATGTGGGAACCATCTAGGAAGCAGAGCGCTAGCGTACAAGGCCTTGCGCTAAGGGTACTACTAGCTTACCATGAGAGAAGCTGCTACCAAGCTGGTGCGGAAGTGCGATAGCTGTGAGCGACATGCCAACATCCAGTGGTAGCCGACATCCCAGCTAAGCTCTTTATCGGCCCCATGGCCCTTTGCCCAGTAGGGAATGGACATTCTGGGACCATTCTCCCCGGCCTTCGATCAGA
The DNA here is from genome assembly GCA_900491605.1 of Calamus simplicifolius. Lineage (NCBI taxonomy): Eukaryota > Viridiplantae > Streptophyta > Magnoliopsida > Arecales > Arecaceae > Calamus > Calamus simplicifolius. The sequence goes on along the minus strand of UESW01001960.1, from coordinate 278,503 downwards.
GAAAATTCTTGCTCGTTGCTATTGACCACTTCACCAAGTGGGTGGAAGTCGAAGCACTCGCCAAGATCACTGAAAGCAAGGTGAGGTTATTCTTTTGAAAATCAATCATCTACCGATTTGGGCTGCCCCATACACACATCATCGACAATGACCGACAGTTCAACAATGCTCCCTTCAGAGAGTACTGTGATGAGTTAGGCATTTGCCAATAGTTCACCTTCGTCGATCATCCGCAAACGAATGGAGCAGTTGAGTTAACAAACTGGACCATCCTCCAGGGGCTCAGAGCGCGCCTGGATGACTTTAAAGAAAGATGGGTGAGGAGCTCCCGAACGTACTATGGGCGTATCACATAACACCGCGAATTTCTACTAGGGAGACTCCTTTCAGCTTCATGTTCAGATCGAAGGTTATTATTCCCATGGAGGTCGGCATCCCCAGCCCTCGGATGGAGTCGTACGATGAGGGGGACGACCCGAGTCAGCTACGGGCCAACCTCGACCTCATCGAGGAGGCGCGCGATTGGGCACGAGGACTGCAAGGTACTACAATGCCCAAGTTTGCCCCAGGGCGTTCCTCCCAAGAGACTTTGTCCTCAGATGAGCCGAGGTCTCAAAGCCCATGGAGGGAGGCAAACGATCGCCAAACTAAGAAGGATCCTACTGAGTCGCCCAAGCCCTCCATCACGGAGCATACCGGATCAAAGGACTCGATGAGAAGCCACTCTCTTGTACTTGGAATGCGAACAACCTCCGTTGGTACTATCAGTAATGTAAACAACTAACTAACTATAAATTTGAGCATCTTACTCTTTAACCTAATGAATATATGTTTTAGTATCTCACTCTCTCAACACCAAAGCCCGAGACCAACTTGGCACCAAAGCCCATCGCCAGTATGGCACCAAAGACCAACTCTACGTTGGCACCAAAGCCCATCGCCAGGACAGCACCAAAGCCTGACTCCGCATCGACACCAAAGCCTGAGGCCAACTCGGCACCAAAGCCCGACTCCGCGTCGGCACCAAAGACCAACTCCATGTTGGCATCAAAACCCAAGGCCAGCTTGGTACCAAAGCCTGTTGCTAGGATGACACCAAAGACCAACTCCGCATCGGCACTAAAGCCCATCGCCAGGACGGCACCAAAGCCCGACTCTATGTCGGCACCAAAGATCGACTCCACATCAGCACCAAAGCCCGATGCCAGCTTGGCACCAAAGCCCAACTCCTCATCGGCAACAAAAACTGACTCCGCGTTGGCACCAAAGCCTGAGGCCAGCTTGGCACCAAAGCCCATTGCCAGGATAGCACCAAAGATTGACTTCGCATTGGTACCAAAGCCCATCGCTAGGACGGCACCAAAGCTCGAGGCCAACTCGGCACCAAAGCTCGTCGCCAGCTCAGCATCAAACCTCGACTCCACGTTGGCACCAAAGACCAACTTCACATCGGCACCAAAGCCCAAGGCCAACTTGACACCAAAGCCCATCGCTAGGAGGACACCAAAGCGAGGCTAGCTAGGCAATAAAGCCCGAGGCTAGCTCAGTACCAAAGCCCATCGCCAGGACGGCACCAAAGACCTACTTCACATCAGCACCAAAGCCCGTTGCTAGGACAGCACCAAAGCTCGAGGCCAGCTCGGCACCAAAGCCCGTCGCTAGGACGACACCAAAGCCCAAGGCTAGCTCGGCACGAAAGACCGACCCCACATCGACACCAAAACCCGAGGCCAGCTCGGCACCAGAGCCCATCACCAGGATAGCACCAAAGCCTGAAACCAGCTCGGCATGAAAGACTAACTCCGTGTCGACACCAAAGCCCGAGGCCGGCTCGACACCAAAGCCCATCGCCAGATCGGTACCAACGACCAACTCTGAGTCGGTAGCAAGAGGGACCTCAAGCCCAAGCTCATTAATCAGGAATAGCAAAGGTGAGAATGCTACCATTCGCCATCCAAATGGCCCTCTCCTTCAGTTGGACCCTTGCATTCGGGAACCCAAAAGTTTGGGAAGAGTCCAACGAGGCCTCTCCTTTACGAATTCTAGAGGTATCTATCTTCTCTCCAAGAACTATGGTTATTCAACACTTGCTACCTTTCACAGGAATGACCAAGGAATAAAACGGTCATGAACGAAGATTGTCAGCACCCAAGACTGACTCCAAGGTTGGCTCCCAAGGCTGATGCCTGCAGCGGCCCTTGAGCCCAACTCTAGCATCGGCACTAAACTCTAGCGTCGGCCTCAGTACTTGCTCTGAAGTCTGCTTCGGCCTTAGGATGAGTCATCACTCCAAGCTCATCCAACCTCACAAGAAACGATGTGCTAACAGAGCTAAGTATCAAAAAAGAAAAATCCAAATGCTTCGGCACTAGAAAAATTTGTTACTCTTCATTACTTGTCAAAATGTTTATATAATGCCGACTCAAGTCGGACTTTAGTACAAAATTGAACATGCCAAAATAAAGATTACAAGGAAAAGAGGTCTTCAGGTGTCGGTTGGTGCAGACTCATCATTGGCTGACCTCCTCGCGAAGGCGATCCCTCTAGCTCCTCGACATCTGGCTCGAGGTTGCTGATGCCAGGGATGCCAAAGACCTGTGCCGCCTTCTCCTTGCACTCCCAAAAACCCTAGAGAATGACATTGACCGAGGTCTCCACTAGTTCATCCAAGAAGGCCTTAGAGCCCCGATAGCGCTCTACTGCCTCGGTCGTCGCGGCATTCTCCTCGGTGGCTCATGTCGCCGTATTGGCAGCTCGCACCACCGCCTCTAGCTCTAATGCCCTTTGAAGGGCCTCGCTCTTATCCATGATGGCATTAGCCACTCTGGCGTCGGCCATGCGAGAGACCTCCTCGGCGTTATTGGCCCTTAGTTCGGCTGCCTTTGCTTCCAAATAAAGGGAATGGAGGCGTAGATCTCGAGCCTCGATCATCTGGGGGACGTCCAACCTCTCCTCAGTGACCCGGGTGCGCTCGAGTTTGGCTACTGCCCGATGCCTTGCCTCCTTTGCCTGCTTGGCCCGAGTCGCCTCCAATGCGCCCTTGATCCTCTCGGCCCGAGCCTGAGCAGTAGCAGTCTCTTGTTGAGCTTGGCTGAGGGCTTTGTTAGCTCGAGGGGTGACCTCCCTCATGACGAACATGGAGTTCACCAGCTGCACAAAGAGGATCTCTGTCAGCATGTAATAAAGCGAAAAAATATCACAAAGAAGGAAAAAGACTTACCCACAATAGAGCAACAGAAGCATCTCGAAAGAAGGCGGAGCATCCCTGACGCTGGAGCTCCTCCTAAAGCTCCCTTAAGCAGGTCGAGGCCAGTAGCCGCTTCGCCATGCGGCTGTGGTTCATTAGTGAGGGCCGAGACAAAATCGCACTGAGCCCACTTCCCTCTGCGGGCTCAGCCAACACCGAGACCATATGCGTCACGCCAGAGGCCAACGACATTCCCTCTACTGATGGCCCCACTGTCGGCAAGCACTCCTTGCCCACCTCCTCTTCATCTGGCAGGTCTTCGTCTGACGGACCCCCATCCGGCATCGACTCCGCGCCCGATGTAACCAGCCCTGCGGATGAAGGGACAACCTCAGCCCTCGGCTCCTCCAGGGGGGACTAGACAGTGAGGTCAATCGGTGGGGCGGCCCCCTGGCTTGGTTGAGGCTCATTGGGGGGAGGGTTCGACGACCGAGACCGAGGGCAAGTCATCCTCCTTAACCCCTCAGCTTCATCGGCGGCCCTCTTCCTCTTGGCCATTGCCCTCTTCATGATGTCAGCCGGCACCCTCATATCTGCAAAGTGCCAGAGTTGGTCAGTAAAAAAAAAATCCGCGATCACTCACCATCATTCAGAAGGATGCTGGCAAGTCGGAGGTTCTCCTCCAACAGGAGGCTTCAGCGGGGTGATCCTCGGAGGCTAGCATTCGCTCATGTACCTCACGGTCCCTCGGGACTACCGTCAGGTTCCTGTTTGGCTCTAGGTGCGGGTCCCCCCAATCCCGTCTCACTCCCTCGAGGCTAGCAAAGAACTACCGAGTCTTCCACCTTTTGATGGATATGGGGAGACTCAGCCTGATGGTCCGACCGGGCTTGGGTGTGAATAACCAACCACCAACCAGAATTGGCCTGGTGGCGGAGGGTATAGAAAAAATGAAACAAGGACACTCGGGCCTCTATGCCTTCAAGGCCGCAAAGCACCATAAACGCGCAGATGGTCCGAAAGGAGTTTGAGACCAGCTGTGCAGGCGCTAGGGCATACCTATGGAGGAGATCAACGATGAAGGGGTGGAGAGGAAGCTAGAGACCTGCCCTAAAGAACTCCTTGTACAAGGCAACCCCCCTGGAAAAGGAGGTCACCCTATCGTCGAATCCAAGATCGGTCAGCTGGACATCCTTGGGTATCCTACAAGCTACCCTAAAGGACTCTAGGTATGAGGAGGTGATGGTGGAGGCAATCCCTTTCGGGTTTTCCCCACTAACCCTAGCTGGTTAGGCAGAGGGTGGCAGTGGAGCTGCGGTTGCTGAGCGATTCCTGATAGGGATACTGTCGGCAACCCGCTGCTATGATAAAGGGACCTGGTCCTCTGAAGAAGAAGAGGAGGACCAGGGAGGTGTTAGGGATGGAGAAACCCGTAACTGCGATGAGGAAACATGGCCCTCAGAAGGAGGGGAAGAGGACCACAATGGAGATGAAGCCATATAGAGGAAGCAAAGAAAAGTCAGGAGGACTGACCTGAATGAAGAAAGATTCGGATAAGGCCCAAGCTTGGGAGGAGAAGAAGGAAGTCTCAGAGGTGTGAGGAGCCATGCTCGGGGTGACCCTCCTTTAATGCATCTTTTTTGATTTGTCCCATCTGACTTGACTTGCCACGTGCACACCCATCTCTAGGGAAAGCGCCTCAGCAACCACCCGACGCTTCAAGAGTGTGATTTGCGGCCAATGATGGGACATCGGTAATGACAGCCTCATGATAGTGATTTTCTTTTTGTGGAGTCCGAAGGGTTTCTTTGGTCCCGAGGAGGATCTCGCCAAATCCAACAATGAGGGTTGATAGGATGATAATGTTGCAGTACCCCCTACCTCCTGCATTAAAGAGGCATCGCCCCTTAGGAACACGTGCCCATCTCTGTAATTAAGGGTGTTGAGAAATTATTGAAACATAATTGCCCCAACTTTATTGATTTTGATGATTTCCAAAAGACATTGCTTTACTTTCTAAAAGGCTATGACAATGAGTAATCAATGAAAATTCTTACTTTTCAAATTGGAAACTATGAACTTAAAAATATAATTTTCTTGAATCAATTGAATATATGTTTCAGTGAGCTATACTTAATTCAAAATGATTTTATATACCAATCTTTTAAAGATCAATGACTTAATGAAAATGCTTGAAATTGAGCATTACTGTTAAATACATTATCTAAGTCATATTTATATTTCAATTGGTTGGGATGATTTTCAAAGCAAATCAGAATGTTTTCTGATTTTTGTATCAGTCCCGAGCCGACTCGAGAGTTTCCGAGTCGAGAGTCCTGAACCGAGTCGACCCCTGAACTTTCTCGAGCCGACTCATGACTGTGCGAGCCGACTCGACTCAGACGGCAGAAAGACTCATTTTTGAGTGCCTCTCGAGTCGACTCCCCTTTCGCGAGTCGACCTTCACGAGTCGACTCCCCATTTCTTTTCCTGCGAGCCGACTCTCGAGCCGACTCCCCGAATCTGGGCGGTAATTTTTGAGTTGACACATCAGCTCCAACGGTAGATTTTTGAATAACGGCTATTTTTCCTTGTCTAACGGATATATTTTTGCAGAATCTATAAATAGAGGAGTTCTTTTCAAATCAAAAAAAGAGAAAATCAAAAAGAGAGAAAAGAATATCATTTGAAAAGAGGGAAAAACAGAGCATTATTGGAAAAATCTTTTAGCTCAAAGAAGAGATTCAAAAGGAGTGAAATCCAAGAGTGAGATTCGTGCACTCCAGAGCTATCATTCTACAAAAGATTCAGAGGAGATCCCAACGCTTTCAAAGGCAAATCAAAGATTTTCAAAAGGGAAAAAGCTTCAACCCAACTCCAAAGCTCAAATCTGTGAAGAATCGGTGCTGAGGCCTGATTCAACACTTCAAGAGGAGTTGAAGGAAGGAACCAAAGAAGCCAAGCCAGCTCTCAAGCTCTAAATATCAGGCTTTTCTAACTAAATTTTCTTAATTTGTATATCTGCTCAAAGGAGCTGCTTGTTTAAACTAAATTTTTTGTTTGCTTTCAATCAGTGGATTGAATTAGTGGAGGTTGTTTACCTCGTTACAAGCCGGAGTGCTTGTGTTGGGTTTGTTGTGAGGGTGTAGGGTTTTGTGCTGGTAAGCCCGTGTAAAATCGGCTGGGTTCGTTGTGATCCCGGAAAAACAACAAGTTTGAGTTGTGACTTGTAAAACAACTCGGCTGTAATCTAGAGAGATTATAGTGTGGACCCAAGTGAGTCTTGGGAGTGGACGTAGGTGTTGGTTGCACCGAACCACTATAAAATTCTTGTGTTTGCCGTGCTTAATTGTCTCTTCTCTATCTCTCATATTTTTGTTTGTGCTTTGCTTATTAGTTTCTCACTTGCACTTGCTAACTAATCAATTAAAGTTAAAAAGTCTTAAATTTTTAAGAACCCAATTCACCCCCCCCTCTTGGGTTGCCATCTGGGCCAACAATTGGTATCAGAGCATAGTGCTCATTTAGAGTTTGATCTCACGATCAAGAGCTAAAGGTCATTATGGCAACACAAAGTGGTTCTAGTTTTGCTGAAGGTCATTCTACGAATAGACCTCCACTTTTTAATGGCTCAAACTATTCTTATTGGAAAGCTAGAATGAGGATATTCATTCAAGCTTCTGATTATGAGCTTTGGGGTGTTATATTAAATGGACCTAGTACACCCACACACCTTATTGATGGCACTATTGTTCCAAAGCCCGAAAGGGATTGGAATGATAATGATAGGAGAATGGCTCAACTTAATGCCAAAGCCATTAATATTATATTGTTCCTTAGATTCAAATGAATTCAACCGCATCTCTACTTGTAATTCCGCTAAAGAAATATGGGATAGGTTGGAAATTACACATGAAGGAACAAACCAAGTAAAAGAATCAAAGATAAATATTTTGGTTCATAAATATGAATTGTTCACAATGGAACAAACTGAAACCATCACATGCATGTTCACTAGATTCACCGATATTGTGAATGGTTTGAAAAGTTTAGGAAAAGTTTATACTAATGCTGATCTTGTTCGCAAAATACTCAGGTCATTGCCAAGATCGTGGGAAGCAAAAGTCACAGCAATCCAAGAAGCCAAAGACCTCAATGCACTACCCTTAGAGGAGCTTCTAGGATCTCTCATGACCCACGAATTGACAATGAGGCAGCATATTGAGGAGGAAACTAAAAAGAAGAAAACCATTGCTCTAAAGGCTGCAGAATGTGGAAGAGAGCAGCAGTGATGTAGTGATGAAGATAATGATGAAACTGCTCTCTTGGCCAAGAAGTTCAGAAGATTTTTGAGGAAAAAGAAACCCTTCCAAAAACGAAAATTTGGAGCAAATGGAAGGAGAAAAGGAAAAGGAAAAAGGACAAGGACAAGGACAAAGAGAAAGACCCCTTGATCTGTTATGAGTGTAAGAAACCGGGGCATTTAATATGATTGTCCACAATTGAAAAAGACCTTCAAGAAAAAGAAGAAAGCATATGGCAACATGGTCTGAATGAATCTTCTTCCGAAGAAGAAGAGCAAAAGGAAGTTGCCAATATTTGCTTCATGGCCAACGACGACGACAATGACAATGAGGTAAGTTCTGAAAACTCAAATGATGATTTACATTTGATGAAATGTTTGAGCTTTTAATGAACTTATGATAGATTTTAAATTGTTGAAAAAGAAATTTAAATCTGTGAAAAATGATAAATTAGTTTAGCTAAAAGTAAAAATGAATTAGCTTTAGAAGTTAAAACTTAACTAATGAAAAGAAGAACTTAGGAAAGAAAGAGATAATCTTAATCAAGAAAAAGATTTATTAAAATCTGAAACTAAAAACTCAACTAAAGATTTAAAAGATCAATAGAAACTTTAGCTTTAGATAAAGAACAGCAAGCTAAAGAAATTGACTCTCTTAAGAAAGATGTTAAAAAATATAAAGACATTGTTGAGAAATTTACTTTAAGCTCAACTAAATTAAACATGATTCTAGATAGTCAAAAGGCTGTTTTTGACAAAGCTGGGCTAGGATATAACACATTAAGAAAACAGAAATCACTAAAGAATATTTTTGTAAAAGCCAACCAAAGTATAACTTGTTTTAAATGTAATGAAAAAGGACACAAATCCTTTGAATGTAAAACCTTAAACAACAACAAGTTAAATATTAAAACTAAGAAAATATGGGTTCCGAAAGGAACAATTTTTATTGCTGCTAACCATGAAGGACCCAAGAAAGCTTGGGTACCTAAGCATAAAGTTTGATGATATTGCAGGAATGTCTTGTGGCCAAAAGATCAAACAAGAAGTGGTATCTTGATAGCGGCTGCTCAAGACATATGACGGGTGACAAAGAGGAATTCATCACCCTAGAAGAAAATGTTGGTGGAGTTGTGACATTTGGCGATAACGGTAAAGGTCAAATTTTGGGCCTTGGTAAAGTTCGCATAACTCCATCTATAGTAATTGATAATGTACTTTATGTTAATGGTTTGAAGCATAATCTAATTAGCATAAGTCAATTATGTGATAAAAACTTTAATGTTTCTTTTAAATCTTCTTTATGCACTGTAACTAATTCTATTGATGATAGCATTGTTTTTACTGGTTATAGATTTGGCAATATATACTTAGTTGACAGACAAAACTTCTAAGAGTATCATTGCCTAATTACTGATAATGCTAACATTAATGATATTAGTTGGTTGTGGCATCGTAGATTAGGTCATGCAAGCACACACCTTATTTCAAAACTAATTAAAATGGATTTAGTCAAAGGTTTACCTAAATTAGATTTTGAAAATAATAAAATCTGTGATGCATGTCAATTTGGAAAACAAACTAGAAGTTCATTTAAATCTAAAAATTTGTTTCAACTTCTAGGGGACTAGAGCTACTTCACATGGACCTTTTGGACCAACTAGAACCACAAGTCTAGGAGGAAAGAAATATGGTCTAGTGATTGTAGATGATTATTCTAGATATACTTGGGTAATGTTTTTAGCTCACAAAGATGAGACTTTCTCGATGTTCTGAAATTTTTCAAGAAAGTCACAAATGAGAAAAACACTACTATAGTATCTCTAGAAGTGATCATGGAACAGAATTTGAAAATCACTTATTTGAAAATTTCTGCACTGAAAATGGAATTAATCATAATTTTTCAGCCCCTAGGACTCCACAACAAAACGGTGTAGTTGAAAGAAAAAATAGAACTTTAGAAGACATGGCCCGTACCATGCTATGTGAAAGCAACTTACCAAAGTATTTTTGGGCGGAAGCAATTAACACAGCATGTTACATCTTAAACAGAGCTTTAATAAGACCAATATTAAAGAAAACACCTTATGAATTATGGAATGAAAGAAAACCAAATATAAAATACTTTCATGCATTTGGATGTAAATGTTTCATTCATAATAATGGTAAAAACAACTTAGGAAAATTTGATGCTAAATCAGATGAAGGAATTTTTCTAGGTTATTCAACAACTAGTAAGGCATATAGAATCTTTAACAAGAAAACCTTAGTAGTTGAAGAATCCATTCATGTAGTTTTCGATGAATCTTTAGCAACTGGATCTGAAAAGATTAATGATGAGGAAGATACAAACATAATTGAAAAAGATCTTGAAAAACTTAATATTGAAGTATCTTCTGATCATGAACAACAGGCTAAAGATAATGATTCACATAAGGATGATGATGTTAATAATGATCATAATGATGTAGATCTTCCAAGAGACTGGAGATATGCTTATAGTCATCCTAAGGAATTGATTATAGGTGATCCATCTCAAGGAATAAGGACTAGATCATACATGAGAAATATTAGTAATCATCTTGCATTTGTATCACAAATAGAACCTAAAACTATAGAAGAAGCTGAAAAAGATAATAATTGGATGTTAGCTATGCAAGAAGAACTTAATCAATTCACTAGAAATAATGTTTGGACTTTAGTGGAAAGACCTAAAAACCATTCAATATAGGAACTAAATGGGTTTTTAGAAATAAGTTAGATGAAAATGGCATAGTAATTAGAAACAAAGCTAGATTGGTTGCTAAAGGATATAGTCAAGAAGAAGGTATTGATTTTGATGAAACCTTTGCACCTGTAGCTAGACTAGAAGCCATTAGACTTTTACTTGCATTTGCATGTCATATGAACATTAACCTATTTCAAATGGATGTAAAAAGCGCATTTTTAAATGGACTTATTAATGAAGAAGTTTATGTAGAACAACCACCAGGTTTTGAAGATCACGAGTTTTCAAATCACGTTTTTAAATTGCACAAAGCTTTATATGGTTTGAAACAAGCACCTAGAGCTTGGTATGATAGGTTAAGTAAATTCTAATAGAAAATGATTTTACAAGAGGAAATGTTGATAAAACTTTGTTTTTAAAAAGAAAAAGTAAAGATTTACTAGTAGTACAAATATACGTAGATGACATTATTTTTGGTGCTACTAACGAATCTCTTTGTCAAGAATTTGCAAAGTTAATGCAGGGAGAATTCGAGATGAGCATGATGGGAGAACTCAACTTCTTCCTTGGACTCCAGATCAAACAATGCAAGGAGGGAATTTTATCAACCAAACCAAGTACACAAGAGAACTACTCAAAAAGTTTGGTATGGAAACAATGAAACCCCTTGGAACACCAATGAGTCCTTCATGCAAGCTAGACAAAGATGAAGAAGGTAAGAAGGTTGATCAAAAGTATTATCGAGGTATTATCGGATCCCTTCTCTATTTAACAGCAAGTAGACCTGATATAATGTTTGCAGTATGTTTGTGTGCTAGATTTCAAGCTGAACCTAAAGAATCACATTTAATAGCTGTTAAAAGAATATTAAGATATCTAAATGGAACAAAAATGTAGGTTTATGGTATTCTAGAGACTCCACATTAAACCTAATTGCATATTCAGATTCTGATTATGCCGGATGTAAAATTGATAGAAAAAGCACAAGTGGTGCATGCCATTTCTTAGGCAGTAACTTAATCACATGGTTTAGCAAAAAGCAAAATTCAGTTGCATTATCAACTACTGAAGCTGAATATGTAGCAGCTGGAAGTTGCTGTGCGCAAATCCTATGGATTAAGCGACAACTTGAAGACTATGGTATCAACTTAATAAGACACCCATAAAATGTGATAATACTAGCGCAATCAATTTAACGAAAAATCCAATTCAACACTCAAGAACAAAACACATAGAAATTAGATATCATTTTATAAGGGAACATGTAGCTAATGATGAAATTTGTTTAGATTATGTAAACACTGAAGAACAATTAGCTGACATTTTACAAAACCCCTAAGTGAAGAAAGTTTGAATATCTTAGAGGAGAATTAGGAATTTGTAATCCTTTTGAATAAATTTTGAAATACTTAAGGAAATGCATCTAGAATTCTTTCAATTCCTCAAAATCTTAAGGAAATAGTATCTAGAACTCATATCAAAATGATTTATCAAACTCAATGATTATGAATCATACTCAAAATCAAATCCGGACATCATTTCAGAAATTTCATTTTTTTCTGAAATGGTCCGGAGCCGACTCGGTGTATCGGAGTCGACTCGAGTTTCTCTGAAACTTGGGAGTCGACTCCTGGTATGAGCGAGTCGACTCGAGTTCGTGTCGTCTCTGTGATTTAGGCGAGCCGACTCGAGGATGCGCGAGTCGACTCGACGTGGTCCCAAATTGTTATCTAGGGCACGAGTCGACCCGACGTCATTCTAATCTTTCCAAATCTTCTCAAAACTCTCCAAAACCTCCAAACTCCAAATCTTCCAAAAACCTTAATCATTCAAATCAATGGCCCCCAAAACCCGTGGAGCAGTAGTAGCCGCGCCGGGATGAAGAGGAAAAGACCGTGCGTCGACCCGTCCGCGAGCCGACTCCGGAGTCTTCGTCTGCTTCCTCTTCGGATGATGCACCTGCTCCACTGTCTCTACTCCTCAGGTAGACCTCCTAGCAAGTAGAGTCATTACCACTGGAAGGAAGTGGATTTGATTTGTTTGAGAATGAGGGATTCTTGTAGGAAGACAGTTAGAGAAATGGGGTTTGAGAAAATTTGCTCTTTAGATTGTCCTACTTATCCTGCTTTGGTAAAGAATTTTATAGAAATTTGTCTAGAGGAGACAATGGATTAGTCAGTATGTGAGAGGAGGTTTGAATGTCTCTGCCCATCTTTCTAAGCTATTGAATTACCCTTATCTGGACCTCCACCTTTGCCTGAGGATAGGTCTCCTGCTCTCACCAGATTATTGAATAGAAACTTTGAGGGATTTGAAGAAGTTCTTGCAAGTCAGCTGCCATTGGAGTTAAGATTGCTACACAATATCTGCAGCAGGATTCTATTTCCCTAAGACAGGCCGGTTTGACTATGTTTCAGAAGGGATATTTGTCATGGATGCTTGTATCAGGGAAACCAATCAATCTTGCCCAGCATGATTTTATGGTATATAGCTGATTGTGGAAGTAAAGGAAATCCAGTCTTCCCTATGGCATGATCTTGACTCAGTTATTCAGAAGCCAAGGGATTATTTAGTGATAGTGAGCCCAAGAAAATTTAAGACATACTGACTATTATTACTGGCCACTATTCACCGCATGGGTTTTCAAGAAAGAATGGAATTGGAAAGAAAAGGAAGATGATATTAGAGCTGCTGAGGACAGAGTTGAGACATTGGAGCTGAGGTCAGGACCTTCTGTGCTGGACCATCTCAGGACCTAGCATGCATTATTCTCCTCCACCTCAGGCTTCATCTACTTCTGTGAGTTTTTCAGATGACAGCTATGTCAACTTAGATCTATTTTGCTGAGTTTGATAATCAAAAAGAGAAATTGGTCAATTAAGAGAAGACTTAAAGAATTAAAGAAAAATATCATTTCAAGGTTGACTTATTTTCATTCTCTATTGGTACTCAATTCTCTCAATGCCGAGCTTAAGAATATCTTTGAAAGACTTCAAGGGATAATGGATCCAATTATCTTGATAGAACCAATTTAAAGAGATATTGATGCAGCAGTTGATCAAATTCAAGTAACCTCAAATCTCAAAAGGATGATTCATGGAGATGAGGACACTTAAAAAGTTTGATTCAACAAATGAACTTAATACTTATTAGTTGATCTCTAAACTAGATTGTAAGGAAATTTTGTGAATGTTTTTGAACTTTGATGAATCTAAGTTTTTAAATTTGAATGTATTACATTTTGATGTAATGACTTTTGTAATTTATGTTCATTTCAATTATGAGTACCTTGAATATCTTTGAATGCCTAATTTTGAATATCTCAATACTCAATTGATAACTTAAATTGAATGAATTCGAATGAATTAAATTTGATGCTCTGATGCATTTCAACCTTTTTGTTGATTACAAAAAAGGGGGAGAGATTTATATGAATTATCGTATATTGCATCATCTTTTTAATTGCCCTAATTAAATAAGGGGGAGAGAATTAAATAAGAAAAAGGTTATTTGGCTTAAGTTAAATTTAAAAATCCTTTTTGAATTGAGTTTCATAGGGGGAGCTACCTCATTGAGGGGGAGCCTTTTCCATGAACACAAAATTGATTTTGATATCATAAATCTTTCAATGTTATAATGCATATACTCAATGTTTTTGTCATCATCAAAAAGGGGGAGATTGTTGAGAAATTATTGAAACATAATTGCCCCAACTTATTGATTTTGATGATTTCCAAAAGACATTGCTTTACTTTCTAAAAGGATGAACAATGAGTAATCAATGAAAATTCTTACTATATTTCAAATTGGAAACTATGAACTTAAAATATAATGAGTTTCTTGAATCAATTGAATATATGTTTCAGTGAGCTATAATTCAAAATGATTTTCTATACAATCTTTTAAAGATCAATGACTTAATGAAAATGCTTGAAATTGAGCATTACTGTTAAATACATTATCTAAGTCATATTTATATTTCAAAGTTGGTTGGGATGATTTTCAAAGCAAATCAGAATGTTTTCTGATTTTTGTATCAGTCCCGAGCCGACTCGAGAGTTTCCGAGTCGAGAGTTTCCGAGTCGACCCCTGAACTTTCTCGAGCCGACTCATGACTGTGCGAGCCGACTCGACTCAGACGGCAGAAAGACTCATTTTTGAGCCTCTCGAGTCGACTCCCTTCTCGAGTCGACTCCCCCAGCTTTTCGCGAGTCGACTCCTCAAGTTTCTATTTTTGGGTCGAGCCGACTCTCGAGCCGACTCCCCGAATCTGGGCGTAATTTTTGAGTTGACACATCAGCTCCAACGGTAGATTTTTGAATAACGGCTATTTTTCCTTGACTCTAACGGATATATTTTTGCAGATTCTATAAATAGAGGAGTTCTTTTCAAATCAAAAAAAGAGAAAATCAAAAAGAGAGAAAGAATATCATTTGAAAAGAGGGAAAAACAGAGCATTATTGGAAAAATCTTTTAGCTCAAAGAAGAGAGATTCAAAAGGAGTGAAATCCAAGAGTGAGATTCGTGCACTCCAGAGCTATCATTCTACAAAAGCCAGAGGAGATCCCAACGCTTTCAAGAGCAAATCAAGATCTTCACATTCAAAAGGGAAAAAGCTTCAACCCAACTCCAAAGCTCAAATCTGTGAAGAATCGGTGCTGAGGCCTGATTCACACTTCAAGAGGAGTTGAAGGAAGGAACCAAAGAAGCCAAGCAGCTCTCAAGCTCTAAATATCAGGCTTTCTAACTAAATTTTCTTAATTTGTATATCTGCTCAAAGGAGCTTGTTTAAACAATTTTTTGTTTGCTGATTCAATCAGTGGATTGAATTAGTGGAGGTTGGTTACCTCGTTACAAGGGAGTGCTTGTGTTGGGTTGTTGTGACCCCGTGTAGGGTTTTGTGCCGGTGAGCCCGTGTAAAATCGGCTGGGTTCGTTGTGATCCCGGAAAAACAACAAGTTTGAGTTGTGAACTTGTAAAACAACTCGGCTGTAATCTAGAGAGATTATAGTGTGGACCCAAGTGAGTCTTGGGAGTGGACGTAGGTGTTGGTTGCACCGAACCACTATAAAATATCTTGTGTTTGCCGTGCTTAATTTTCTCTTCTCTATCTCTCATATTTTTGCTTGTGCTTTGCTTATTAGTTCCTCTCACTTGCACATCTCTAATAATCAATTAAAGTTAAAAAGTCTTAAATTTTTAAGAACCCAATTCACCCCCCCCTCTTGGGTTGCCATCTGGGCCAACAAAGGCGTGTGGGGATCAACCATCAAACGATTGTGCGCCCCTTTCGGTGAGCGAGAAATGTAACCACACCATCTCAGGGTAGAGGGAATCTGATGTGGCTGATCATGCCATGTCGGGGCTAATAGACAAGGTAACTGATAAAGACAAGGATTAGGTGGGCAAAGCCACTTGGTAGGGACCCCCCCAGGGGCTCCCATCTAATCCAGAGCTAGCCTCCCAAGACCTAGACTGACTCCAGAGTTAGCCTCCAGCCCCGACTCCAAAGTCGGCCTCCAAGACCAAGACCGACTCCAGAGTTAGCCTCCAGCCCCGACTCCAAAGTCGGCCTCCAAGACCAAGACCTCCAAGACCAAGACCGACTCCATAGTCGACCTCCAGCCCCGACTCCAGAATCGGCCTCCAAGACCAAGATCGACTCTAGAGTCGGCCTCTAGCATCGGCTTCAGGATCAGCCTATAGCGACCCCCCATGCGACCTGCCTGATACCTGTAGCTGCCATGCGGCCAACCTATCGTCTGCAACTGCACGTGGTCCCCATGGCCACTGCCAGTTGCAGTGCATGCTCGATAAGATCAGGCCTAGCTACCGACTATGGTGCTGCACCAGGAGAGAGAGGAGGGATGACAGGCTGCCCCTGACATGCTTAGAGATGGTTATGACCCATCCCTATCGACCTTGCCGCCTATCCCCTGCTAGACAGAGACATCTCGGAATCAACAACCTTCCAAGAATGGTTAAGAGGGACTCTCGAACAGGTATAAAAACCTTCTCTCATAAGGAAGGAAGAATCTAAACTCCAAGTGATTCGGCTAAGTCTTTTAGTCCGTTATTCATCACTGTTTCCCAAGTTACTCACTCAAGCGTCGAAGGTCCCCACCAGAACAACCGGTCTTTAGGGACTTTCTTGTAGGATTTTCATCCAAGGAAGAGTCGTTTGAAGATTCTCATGTCCCAAACCATCATCCTTGGGATCCTCATTCTCTCCCAATGTCTGAGGAAAGTGATTTGGCGGCAACAGTTAGACTTTGGATTAGCTACTTTAAACAGTTTGATATTGTAAGAAATATTTTCATAAGGCGATAAAACATATAACCCATCAACTAAACATCCATGACAAATTTCAAGATCATTTCTTCAAACTGAAATAATATTTTCATTAAATAAAATTTCATAACATTATTCATGAAGTTTAGAAACTGAAATTAAATTTCTAGAAAAGTTTGGAATGAAATAAACATTATTCAGAATAAGAAATTTCTCTCCAAACGAAAGACGGGCTATTTCAACTGCCTTGGCCGATACCGTAGCCCTATTGCCAACTCTCATTGTCAACTCACCATCAGAAAGCTCTCTTGAAGAACTAAGGAGTTGCATAGAAGAACAGACATGATTTGTCGCTCCTAAATCAATTATCCAAGAGGAGGTATCAACCTCAACTAGACAAGCTTCAAGTACAAGTAAATCATATTTACTATTTTTCTTCTTTGTCATTTGGTTGGTAGCAACTTGCCACTTACCATAATGTTCTCTAACATTACGACTAGTAGCGAGGGTTGGCTCAGTAATACCAAATTGGATGTTCTCAATAGTCAAAATGTTGTCAAGATCAGATTTTCATTTGGGATAATTTTCTTAGTTAGGGTGTTGCTAGAAAGTAGAGAAGTAATGTAATTGTTCAAAGCCATTTTCTAAAAGATTAGTCAAGATGAATGTTTATAAGTTTTTGAAATAGAGATTTTAAAAAATAATTGAATAATTTAGGAAAAATACAAGAAAAACCCGTATTCTATTCCCTCGATAATTCAACTAGCTATGTACAAGCCTATCGCCGTAGGGTAGGTCAGCTTGCATACTTAGTTAAACCGAGACTCTTCTCGATTAATAAATATGTTTCTAAAATAACTCTTTATTTTCACAGTTATTAACTACCAAATTAAAAAAAGTTTGGTCAAAGATATAATCAACATATTTGATCTCATATATTTATGAGTAAGATCTATCATTTCAAATTTCTAAACTTAAACCAAGCGTGCCGCGTAGGGTAGGTCAGGCTTGAAATACATCTAGAAATTTTATCTTAGAAGATCTAGTCTCGTTATTGAATTGAATAGACACCACCTATAAGGGAATAAAATCAAAGCATCTCGAGGTGCCGTTTAACTCTCACGGTGCTAAACCAATAGTGGAGACCAACAAATTAGGACTCTTATGGCCATTTGGTTTGTTTGGAATTCCAACGTTCTCCACCAAATAAGGAAACCCAACTTTCTTTCCTCACCCACTGCTTCACGCATCCAGAAAACAATTTCCTATTTCTAACCAATTAGGACTCTTATGGCGCAATTTCCCATTTCTAACCAATTAGGACTCTTATGGCAATAGTACGAAAGACACGGTTAAAGAAAAAAAAATGTTTGGGATTCTATTTGATGTGATAAAATCTGTGATCAAATCGCATCCTCTTGGCTTCAAACGCATCAAGGTACCATCAGTAGCCTTCCTTCGATGCGTTCCTAATATCCCTACTATATGAACAGTACACGATAAAAATACCAAATAACAGCATACCAAATATTAAATATTTATGTATGCCAAATATCAAATATTTATATATTTATATTCATCCAAACATGTAAGCCAAATATCAAATATTATAAAACATGTAATATCATATCACACAATCATGACTATGTTAATATTAGTCCAATACCAGTTGTTGGTATTAAATAAAAAAATATATATATATATATATATATATATATATATATATATATATATATATATATATATATATATATATATATATATATATATGTAGCTGAAGCATGCGAATCGTTTAACATGCATAAAATTAATATTGCTGTATCAAAAGAAAAAAAAATATCATATAATTTTTTTAAATATAAAACATACCGATATATGAAGTCTCAAAGGAGCAGACGCGTTCTACTACCGAATTCGAAGCTATGAAGAAAATATCCTATGGTAGAGTTTACAAGCCAAGGTACTTCATAAAATACCTGCAAAATAAAATGAAACTAGAGCCTTCCTTACCTTTTTTAGGGTTGGTATCGAATTATGAGAGTGAGCTCACTCTTATTTTTCTATATTTCTTACAACTTTGGTGCACATAAAATAAAAGAGAAAGAATGAGAGAAACTTTTCTTTTATTTTTCACCGTTCTGTCCACCTTATACCATATTAGCCTACTTTGACCACATGAGAACAATTCTTACATGTACGTCAACTCCTTGATCATATCCAAAAAAAGTTATTTTCTTATTTACAACTAATTTATAAATAATATTTAAATTAAATATAATTATCAAATATTATTTAATAATTTTAGATATTATTAATTTTAAATATCTAATAAATTAAATTTATTATTTTATTTTAAATATTTTTAATAATCATATTATCAAAAATATTAAAAATTAAAATTTTTTTCTCACCATCAACTCATAATATGCGCCACTTACAAGAGCAAAATTCTCTTATGTGATGTTTCACAATAACATTTATGTGCAACCATTCATATCAATTATTATATGAACAATGTATCTAAACATTTTTATTTTATCCAATAATTAATTTATTATACCAAAATAAATGTAAAAAAATAATCAATCAAATTGAATATTTATCTTCATAATAAACTCTTTATTATAAAGTTTTAATAAAATATTATTTAAGAAAAATAAATAATTAATCAAATTAATTATTCAATTCAAGAGTATTGGTGTGGGGACATGGACCCATAATTTAAAGCTCAAATAAACTTAATTAAAACTCTTTAATTATTTATTCAGTTTATTAATCTCGAAGTTATTCCACTAAAAATTCAAGACTGCACTCTTGAAAATTACAGATTAATTCTACTCAAAAACTAAGTAATTCAACCCTCCATAATTAGTTCATAATTAGAGCTAGGTGAAATAATCATTGTACCCCTCTAATTATCTCTTGTTCCATAAGTACCAATGATTCACTAGTTAAACAGTTAATTATGATAGGATCATAAATTGCATGCATAACTGTTTAGCTACATAATCAACACTTAAAGGGAACTAATTTTAAGCTTCCTTTCAAAAGCCATGGATTCCATATCTTTAAATCACATTCCCAGCCCAATGTGTTATTGAACCTTCAAGATATAAGTATTGGACCCAATATTAAATGGGCTTAACAAACAAATCAAAAGATCCAATAGCACAATCAAGAAGCCTGTGATTAAATCAGGATTAATGTTGATTTACATATGATCATCTTATGGCATAAATTGAATTCTTTATAATGATCTTAAATAAAGATTCAAATTATGTCGGTCCAAGTTCTATATAATCTTATATATATAATACATCCACTAAGTATCTCTACACAATAATCCGGATAAGATTGTCATATTCATAATGTTCATAGACCGTATTAGTGATTAACGATCGAAGATCCGTACTTCTATCAATCATGGACATGCTTAAATATATTAGCTGTAATTTTAATCCTTTTGTATACATTATACTAAAATTATAGCATCATAATATAATTTAGATTTTCATATAAACATTCATCTTTCATATAAATAAGGCAAGATTGAAGAAAAATACTTTTTTATTAATTAAAAAAAATTAAAATATAAATATATTTGATTTCAAGAACACTGTTCCTAATAAATAGCTGATTACAAAGAAAACAATTGCCCCATCTTGAAATCATTACAGGGACACGTCCCAACACTCAACAATGAAAAACAACAAAAGCTACCAAGCAAACAGAACATTCAGACATCCCAGGCCCTAACCACAAATCCATTATCAAATGACAAGTTGGGATCACCAACAGGATCTTTGCTAGCAGCTCTTTAGTTTTCAAGGTCTCATATGTATATCAACCTTATAAAGACTCTCTGATCTGTCAGTCTGCTGATGGCCTTCAACCTTGGCACTCATCATGAAGAAATTATGTTTTGCAGAGATGAGAAATATTATGTAATACCAAGAACAATACAAAATTTATACACAAAAAAACGATGTATACAACTAGCAAACAAATATAAATTACATATATATGCTTCCGTCCAACATAATAAACATATATATGCTTCTAGTTCTTTGCTGATCATGATCATCAAGGCCTTTAACAAAGGCTCTAATGGCAAGATGCTCCGAAGCATATCTCATGAATGATGCCCATACAAGACCTCCAACAGCCATCAAACCTAACCTGTGAAGTGAAAGAAAGTCATAAAATCAAATACCATGGAATATCTTACATCTCTGTCGTTTCATGTATGCAGGTGAAGACTTAAAACTAGTTGCCAGTAAAACACTACTTTTGTTCCTATTAGGTTGGGGCTAAAGTCAGTAAACTTATTGGCATGATGGGATGAGGAATTGTGATTATATTCAGTTGACTAGAACAGAGTACATGTGCACAAAAGAATTACAACGAGCATTTACAGAAGCTCGAGCAAGAAATGTGAAGCATAAACTTACGAGCAACAGGATGCTTGAAATCCTAGCTAATTAGTTAAGAGTAACAGGCCTTAATTGGTAACTTGGCACAAAGGAATCTTTTACTAGTGAAGCAAAGATTGTTGGATTTTTAATCCAACATTGGGCTTATATATGAAATAATTATGTATTGCGGACTGTCAAATAAGGTTAAGCCCAATTAAAAGTGATTATCTAAGGTTTAGTGATTTGGGCTTTAATGTATCTGATTAGGTGTGGCCCTTTAATGTGTAGAAAGGCCAATCGCAGGGCTCTGGAGAGCAATCAGGCAATATAGATTCAGGTACGCTTCCGTTTATCGATTATGGATTCTTGATGATTAAACATGAATGATTCTTGGGCTTCATGGTGATGGTCTTCACCAAAAGGTTCGGATCTAATTTCCAACAATTGGTATCAGAGCCCTATGCATTGATATTCGTATTTGTGCATATGACTTCTTTGGTTTTATTCAGCAACCGTGAGACAAACATTCATTAGTTTTCTTTTATTTTGATGCTAATAATATTTTTAATATCTGTAGATCCAGATTTTTAAATAAAAGTCATAGTGCATCAAAATAATTATGAATTTTGATGTTAAAAGCGAAAGATATTCGCTGCATGGTAAGTCTCATGCGGTCCTCTTCATTTTAAGAGACAGATCAGATAACTTTTATCTGATAAGATAAAGTTAAATTTTGATAAAATTAAATTTATATTTGATTTTAAATAAAATAATTTATCAGCAATGTGTTCAATTCATTGGATTTTTTTTCTACTGAATTTTTTTTTCGAATGCATTGCTTTTCCCGAACACATTGCCTTCGTTGGGAATCAGGTTGCCTCTTTTCTACTATGCAATTAAAAAAAAATTAAGGCTTTCCTTTGGCTTTAAGTTCCACGATTTTTCATGGGAATAGCGGAGAAAAGGGGCATTATGTGGAGTTACTAGAAATCTGATGCAATCTTAGAACACTGGGATATTGCGGAAATCTGGGCAGTTGCATGGAGTTTCCGTATCCGCTCTCGAAAGGAAGTTGTGAATCCAGATTTTCTTCCCTTAAATCTCTGGTGGGCGTTAAGAAAGAAAAGGAAATCCTGATATTTTCATGATTCCATTACCTAATGTGATTTGCATAAAATTTATTAGGATAACAGATTCTATTGCGTTACGTGGATTCTGAAATTCCATGGATTGAGGTAACCGAATGGGATTGGTTTCCTTTTAAAATCATAATGCGTTAAGGTGTATTTTTGACGTATTATCTCATTTTTTTAAGGAAATCGTTTAGGACTTTTTTTTCCCATTATGTCCACTCAATTGGGAAGAATTTTTGTGGGATCTTATATGACCGATTTTTGCTGAAAATTTGGTTGTAGCCACAAATGCATGGCATTAATGCATGCAATCCATGGAGGTGACATAGGGCATTGCGTAAATTAGTTCCATGGAACTCCAAAGGAAGGTGCATGGAATTCTAGCTTGAAAATCTTTCCTTGTGTGGAATTCCTCCAGTTTTTATTAATTTATAACACCCTATTCCATGGAATTAAATCTCCAAAAGGGGCATGGAATTTCTTTACCGGAAGTCTAAAGAAAATCATGGAACTCGTCCGTGGAACTCATCCGTAGGCTCCGCTAAAATTGAACGCGTTGTGTTCTAGTTGCGTGGAGTCCAATTTGGCCATTTTTTATAAACCAATGTGGAAGGGGATAATATTTATGAATAATTAATGCATGAATTTTGGATAGGTTCATGCCTTTGGCAATATTTTTGGGCTTTCATTAAAAATTATTATTTTTAATTTCGTAAGCATGAGCAACCTCCCTCTGTATGGTTTAATTGGTTCCATAAAGTATCCATTAGGATAAATTATTTTTCTATTATAAAGATTGAGTTGGAACATAAAATAACATATCGTTATTTTTAAAAGGTTCAATCAAATTCAAATTAATGGTATTTTTTATGCCTAATAAATTTATCCATCGTTCGAAATTGAACTAATTGAAACAAGATATCACCAAAGTGACCTCTCTTGTGTAGATGGTTCATGAAGGATGTTGGATGTTGTGTATGTCTATGTTTTATGCGGGTATTAATCGGCCCAAAGGAAGGTTAATGCTTGGCCGAACTACATATGTGTGATGGTAAATACGTAACGATTATAAAGATTTACATGTGAGTAATAAGTCGATCCAAATATAGATTTATTATTTGACATGCATTATTGTTAGTATTTGATCATTACAACAAGAGTACCACTAGTAGTTAATATTACTGTCCAAAGACTTGATATTAATATTGCACTGGGTATCTTGAGATGGGATTTACCATTATTTAAATTTATTGATATTTGGTATTAATTACTTATATGAGCATGTTATTTATGTATTGCTTTTATTTCTGCTAACCTCAATTCAGTGCCGGTCCTTAATGGTAATAACTTCAAGGGCAAGGATAAGAAAATAAAGAATAAGGCTGCTAAGGGTCTAGCAAAGAAGAAACAAAATCAGGATAAAGACGGTTGTTTCTTCTGCAATAAGACTGAATATATTAAGAAGGAATATTCTAAGTATAATGTATGGCATGAAAAAAAAGTACATTTCTTAATTGGTCTGTTCTAAAGTGAATATAGTTTTAGTACCTAGAAACATTTGGTGGTTAGATTCTGGTGCTACTACTAACATCAGTGTTTCAATGGAGAGTTGCCTAAGCTATCGAAGGCCAACTGATGCTGAAAGACGCATTTATACGAGGGATGGCAAGTCGGTAGATGTGGAGGCAATTGGGCATTTTAGATTGTTATTAAGTTTCGGTTATTATTTGGATTTGAAAGACACTTTTGTAGTACCGTCATTTAGATGGAATTTGGTTTCTATTTCAGCTTTGGATAAATTAGGATATTATTGTTCATTTGGAAATAGTCAGTTTAGTCTTTCGTTAAATTCAAATATTATTGGAACTAGTTCTCTTATGATGTATGACAATCTATATTTGTTTGATACTGTTGCTTCTTATAATGAAACCCCGAATATGGAATTAAGAGGTACTAAGCGTAAAATTTGCAATGAAAATTCAGGAACATTATGGCATAAGCGATTAGGTCACATCTCTAGAAATAGAGTTGAACGACTTGTGTCAGATGAAATTTTGGATTCTCTTGATTTGATAGACTTTAATGTCTGTGTTGATTGCATTAAGGGCAAACAGACCAAAAAAAGAAATTGGGTGCATATAGAACTATGAAAGTCTTAGAGTTGATACATACGGACATTTGTGAACCATTTTCTACACCTTCTTGGAATGGTCAACAATATTTTGTATCATTTATAGATGATTATTCAAGATATGCATACCTTTTTCTTATTCATGAAAAGTCCCAAGTTTTGGACGTGTTCAAATCATTTAAAGTTAAAGTTAAGCTTCAGCTCAACAAAAGGATTAAAGGAGCCAGATCTGACCATGGTGGTGAATATTACGGTAGATATGATAGATCAGATGAACAACGTCCAGAATCATTTGCTAGATACCTAGAGGAGTGTGGAATCATTCTACAGTATACCATGCCAGGGTCACCTAGCATGAATGGTGTAGCTGAAAGAAGAAACATGACTCTTAAGGATATGGTAAGGAGTATGATTTGTCATTCTACCTTACCAGAGTCACTCTAGGGAGAGGCACCAAAGAAAGCAGCCTACATTCTGAATAGAGTACCAACTAAAGCAGCTGTCAAAACACCTTATGAGCTTTGGATAGGACGGAAGCCTAGTCTAAAGCATTTTCATGTTTGGGATGTCTAGCTGAGGCAAGGCCTTATAGGCCATATGAAAAGAAATTGGACTCTAGGACAGTGAGTAGTTATTTTGTTGGATATTTTGAGCAATCCAAGGGTTATAAGTTTTATGATCCCAAATCTAGGATAATTTTTGAGACGGGACTACAATGTTCTTTGAGGATATTGAGTTTGAGGGGACAAATAAAGTTAGAGACTTTGTCTTTGAGGAGGAATTGGAACCTACTACTCTTGTTGAAGAGTAGCTAGTTCCTATTCCTATAATTGCTTTTGATAATGATCAAGTTGCAATTCCAGAACAACAAGAAATTGTTGTTTAACCCTCAGAGGTACAAACTTAACAACCTCAAGAACAAGTGCATCAAGAACAAGTGCCTTTACGGCGATCCACTAGAGAAAGGAAGAATGCTATTCCAAATGATTATATAGTGTTTCTTCAGGAACATGAGAAAAATAATGGCGTGATGGAAGATTATCCTATCAACTTCCTTCAAGCCATACAAGGTTCCAATTCAGAAAAGTGGATTGAAGCAATGAAAGAAGAGTATAAGTCTATGCATGATAATAAAGTTTGGGAACTTGTTCCATTATCAGAAGGTGTGAAACCCATTTGTTGCAAATAGATTTTTAAGATCAAACGGGATTCAAAGGTTAATGTGGAAAGGTATAAAGCTCGTCTTGTAGCCAAAGGCTGTACTCAAAAGGAAGGGATTGACTTTAAAGAAACCTTCTCTCCAGTTTCATCGAAGGACTCTTTTAGGACAATCATGGCTCTTGTTGCACAGTATGATATGGAACTCCATCAAAAGGATGTCAAGATGGTGTTTCTCAATGGAGACATTGATGAGACAATTTATATGGTGTAATCAGAAAACTTTGTGTCAGGAGATCCAAAGAAAATGGTTTGCAAATTGACAAAATCAATTTATGGGTTAAAGCAAGCTTCTCGTCAATGGTACCATAAATTTTATCAAGTAATTCTCTCATTTAATTTTGAAGTGAATGCAGTTGATGATTGCATATATCACAAGTTCAGTGGGAGTAAATATATTTTCTGATTTTGTATGTGGATGACATTTTGCTTGCCACAAATGATATAGGCATGTTGCACGAAACCAAGAGATTTCTATCAAGCAATTTTTAAATGAAAGATCTTGGTGACGCCTCATTTGTATTGGAAATCTAGATACATCGAGATTGTTATCAGGGTATCCTTGAATTATCACAAAGGAGCTATATCGATAAAGTACTTAAGAGATTTGGTCTGCAAAATTGCAAACCAGGTGATACCCCTGTCAGTAAAGGAGATAAATTCAGTATTAATCAGTGCCCAAAAGAAACCTTGAAGTTAAAGAGATGAAGAAAATTCTTTGTGCTTCGGTTGTAGGGAGTCTAATGTATGATCCAGTTTGTACGCATTTGGATATTGCGTACATTGTTGGAGTGTTAGGCAGGTATTTAAGCAACCCAGGTATGAATCATTGGAAAGTAGCCAAAAGGGTTATGAGATATCTGAAAAGAACAAAAGATTACATGCTCACATATAGGAGATTAGATCATTTTGAGATCATCGGGTATTCTAACTCCAACTTTGTGGGATATGGCTGAAAAATTTTGTCACTGGGCTGCGCATATTGGAAGGAATTAAAAGACCGCTAAGGTTATTTTGTGACAACAAGTCAGCCATATTGTATTCCAACAACAATAGGAGCTCGACCAAGTCAAAGTATATTGACATCAAGTTCCTGGTTGTAAAGAAAAGAGTACAGAGTGGTCAGATTTCTATAAAGCATATAGAGACAAACTCCATGGTTGCAGATCCCCTTATAAAGGGTGTGCCGCCCAAGGTCTTTCATGAGCATACTGCTCACATAGATGTTATAGAGTATGACGATGCTTAGATTTAGTGGGAGTTTGTATTGCTTCTATTTTATGCTTTACGTTTGGTATGTACACACTTATGTGTGGATATTTTCTGATCAGAAATAAAGTATTTCATTCAGTTCAGTACACTCTGTACAATTATGTTAAAGTTTTGATGTCACTCAAGTTTAAGAAGGACCGGATGGAAATAGGCATGTTAAGATCATATTACATATAATTTCCATGCTACACATCCACATCATGATCCATGTCATTCAATTGTGTCAACATACGTGACCATTGATGGGTCGAGTTATGATAGATATAACAAAGGCCGCTTTGATCCTATGTTGGTATGGTTGATGGACCGGATTGGTTATAGATACATTTCAGTATGACAGTAAAATTGAGCTCATTTGGTTATTTTTGCAACATAATTATAAGGTTACACATATAGCCCAATGGAAGATTGTTGGATTTTTAATCCAACATTGGGCTTATATGTGAAATAATTATGTATTGCGGACTGTCAAATAAGGTTAAGCCCAATTAAAAGTGATCATCTAAGGTTTTAGTGATTTGGGCTTTAATGTATCTGATTAGGTGTGGCCCTTTAATGTGTAGAGACCTAAGGGGTTATTTTTATTTTTATGATGGGTTAAAATAGAAATACCAAAAGATAATGATGAAATTATCTATATATAGCGGTTATGGTTCCTGGATCGCACGCACGACCTTCTTCTCTGAATCCCATTATCAGAAAGAATAGCCTAGAGAAAATTCTAAAGGGCTTTCTAGGAGTATGTGTTGATCTGGAAGGCCAATCACAAGGCTCTGGAGAGCAATCAGGCAATATGGATTCAGGTACGCTTCCGTTTATCGATTATGGATTCTTGATGATTAAACATGAATGATTCTTGGCTTTATGGTGATGGTCTTCATCAAAAGGTTCGGATCTAATTTTCAACAAAGATGAGATAGGTGTATTGGATATCATTTAAAGGAGAAGATACACATGATCATTTTCGAAAGTTGGATGGCAAGAATTGATCAGAAAAGCAGCTAAACTGCCTGCAATGAACTAATTTGGGTCATTTATAAGAATTCCAGAAAAAGAACTTTATAAATCAACTTACAATATATTTGTTAGATTCAATCTAAATAGATGCCAAAAATTTTAAGTAGTAGAATCAAGGAAAAATCTGCATAAGAAGTTGGTGGCTATGGCTCAAAATAAATTGATACACTGATTGCATGTAAAGATGAACTTTAAAAAAATAAGTTCACAATATGACTTTCACATCAAAGAAGTGTTAGATTATATTTTAGTTTTTTTTTTGCAAAGACTCCTCCATAAAAATTGCTAAAAAATTAGTCTAAAAATTTAAATGCACAAAGAATTTAAAAACAAAAGAAGATAAGAATTGTGCTTGGATCAAGACGTATTAGACAATTTAAGAACTAGTGTTTGCCTCTTCATGCAGGTTGTAGGCGATTTCTTCCTAAGGTACAATGATTCGGCTCAATCCGAATCTCATACCATGAGAATGATCGCATGGAGATGCAACTCAATGACTCCTTCAGATGCTCAAAGAAAAATTAGTAAATATAAATAATAAAAAAATAAATTTAAAAGAAAAGAGATAAGAGAGCTTTTTCTCTTTTTCCAGCAGGCTTTTGAGGCACAACGTTGATTTATCCTCATAGCAAAATCTCAAAAAATGTTAGAGAAATTTTTTTCTAGGATTTAGATGCTACCAATCCCTTAATTGATCTCTTTTTTTTTAATCCATATATATATATATATATATATAATAAATGAATGAATGCCTTGCTAGCGTTCGCGGAACGCTCGCCTTGCGAGCATTGTGCCAGCGAACGTCCACGAGCGAAATATATATATATATTAAAAGCTTTAAATTAATAATAATAATAATAATAATAATAATAATAATAATAATATTGATATAACATAAATTTTAGAGCATCTTATACTGCGCACTAAGTGAGGTGTCATGTGAACTTGAACCCCCACTTAGTGTTGATTCTCTACATATGAAGGAATCATAGTGGATTAAACCTTGAACTAGGCCCTTGACTCAGACTTCTACTAATCACACACACAGTATGAATCAATTGGGTTTAAGCGATCAGCGCATATTAAAGGCCTTACACTTAATATCTTAATTTTTCATGAGAATTTTTTAAGGTTAGTCCAAACCTTTAATCACAATCTAATATGACAATTCTCATATAGGTGAATCCTCGATATTATGACTAATACTCTGCAGATAATCTACCTTGGATTCATTAAGATTATAACTCAACCTTACACATATTTTTTTTATCACTTTATAGAGCACTCATCATAGGGATAGGATGATATATATTTTTTTAAAAAATTATGCTCTAACATGATCACTCAATCAATTTCATTTATACCACATTGAATCTTTTCATGGGATCTCCAATTACAACCTGGTATCCACTGCGGGTGACTAAATAATGGGCTTAAGCCTCATCCCCCTCGATGATTATAGGACTCCACTCCTAGATAATTCCTTGGTTAATTGATCTGTCAAATTTATCTTAGACTTAACAAATTTCAAGGAGATAATATTATTTTTGGACTAAACCTCAAATAAGAGAATCAAATAAAGATACATTAGAATTGAATACAGATGAAATAAAAATGTATTATAATTTGAAACACATGTTAAACTTTATTGTCCTGCAATATTAATAATTTAAAGATTTATTAAAGAAAGTAGACTTTACATATATGTTGGTAAGAAAATATTGTGCGACAATTCAATGGCAATATAGCATAGTATCAATGGAAGTTGATCTCTTAGATATTATATGTATTGCATTTTACTAGTATGATATGCATGCCACTAGTGCTTGTC
This sequence comes from Calamus simplicifolius, assembly GCA_900491605.1. Taxonomy (NCBI): domain Eukaryota; kingdom Viridiplantae; phylum Streptophyta; class Magnoliopsida; order Arecales; family Arecaceae; genus Calamus; species Calamus simplicifolius. The sequence goes on along the minus strand of UESW01001960.1, from coordinate 248,977 downwards.
ACTTGCAAACATACATGTTAATATATTCAATAATGCAAAGTAACTTAACGAAAATAAATTATTAGGCCATCAAGATGTTCTATATGTAGGATGACAAATAAGCAAACATTTATATACATAAAACAAATTGCGCTGGTAGTCTTCCCATTTGATGAGGTTTGGACTTCCTTTGAAATAAAATGAATATAATTTAGTAAATTCATGAATTTACCTGCCAGCTAGCTGTAAATATAATTTAAAAATTAATCAAATAAATATATTTTATTTATCTTATTTTTACTTTTTAATCTTAAAATAATAATTTTTAAAATTTAAATTTAATAGTATAAAATTAAAGGAATTATATAAATCTGTATTTTTATTTATCTTATTTCATTTTTGATGTCTATATTTTTTTTTAAAACTGTATTTTTAGGAAATATTTCATCCTTTTCTAATCTATTATTTCAAATCAATTTTTTTTTGAAATTTAAAAATAATTCAATATCTTCCTTTTCTAACTTTCTATTTTTGATTACGTTTATATTTTTTTAAAATGATTTTTAGGATAATATTTATCTATTTTTAATCTATAGTTTTAATTCATTTTTTTAAATTTAAAATAATTGAATCACATATATATATTATTTAACTTATTTTATTTTTTTAATATAAAAATGTTTTTAAAAATTAAATTTAATAACATTAAATTAAAGAAATCATATAAATTTTTATTTATCTTATTAATCAAATCTTGTATGGGTATATTTAAGAAAAGTATACATTTTTTATAGTCGTTTAAATCTTGACAACGAATATTTTTCTTTAAATTTTTTGAAAATCATGTTATAAAAGTAATTAATATTTAAACAACGAACAGGTGGTGACCGGGTAACTTGAGAGGGGAATGCATCAGACGGACGGTTGTGATTAGCTAATAATCAAAACATGTTCAAAGAACCGAATCTTGGAGGCCAGCTGTGCTTTCATTTCCGTTCCCCTCTCACGCACGCTGGGACCGGACCAGGGTCGAACCTCAAGGCCCCCCTCGCCGTTATCGTGTGCCTCCACGCCCTTGGATTAGGAAGGAAAAGCAGCACGCCAGGTTCTCTCCCCTGGTTTTCAAGGCGTTCCCGTACTCCCTTCCCCCCTCCCCGCGCCTTTCTCGCCAGTCGCGTCGCCGGAGCTTTCTCTCCATTGTAAGAATCCTAACTTCCTCCGTCTTCTCCCTTTACTCGCCAATTCGTGTTATTTTTTCGATAATTATTCTTCTTTGTAGTGTTCTTTCCCTTTCCTTTCTTTCGTTGTCGACGTCGGTATTTCTTTCCCTTTCGATTTCCTTCGTTTTTTCTTTTTACGTTCTTAGCTTCGTCCAAGTTTTCCTCCATCAGATCTTCTTGAAAGCGAGCAAGAACCGATTCAGGGTTATTGATCGGCCTGACGCGCAGCCTTTTTGTGAGGATTTCCGCCGTTACTTTGGGTCATTCTAGGGTTTTTAGTGGCTCAAGCAGTGGTCGAAAACGGTTTTTCGTTTGCTGAGCTTCAGCATTGTTGCATACGAGATGTCCGACAACTAGGGTTCTGTCTCGTTGATATCTGTAGTTTGATTTCGGTGACGGCCCTGGAATTTGTATAATCACTGCCTTGATTTTGCCGGAATTAGTTTATTTCAGTTTAATATCGGCGCAATCTATCGGCTTGGAGTTCAAAACAGTCTTCTGTAAAGGTATTTATGATACGCGGGCTCTAGATTGTTCTCTTTTCTTCAAAGTAGTAAAGACTGCCATCCTGAAGTTAGGGTTCACTGTTTTCTCTCTGCATGTTTAGTTCGTTTCATGGTTGATATTAATTTGGTTGACTGGTTGATATTAATTTTCATGTTGCATGTCTTGGAGATTTTCATGTTGATTTGACATATATAGAGGAAAAAAAAGGGGTAGAGTTAGGTCAAAAATCATATGAAAGAAAATGATAAAGAAAAACTTAAAATTTTTTTTCGTCCTACAAGGATCATGTAGAACGGTCCTAACTAATTTAGGATTAAGACTTTATTATTGTTGTTGTTGTTTGTCTTGAATGCATTTCCGAACTTATGCATATCAATATAGTTGAGGGTTTATAATAATACGGGTTTTGATTATAGCTACCATAGTTGGAAAGTGGAGTGAATGCCCTTTTTATTTTTAACTTGCCTGTTGGAGAAATAATTGTCAACTTTTGAATGGATTAGAAATAAATGTAAGCATTATAAAGTTATGAAGGTGGAACAGCTGAATAGCATGCACACAGAGCTGCACAGCAAATTCCTATGTTTCAGAAAGTGTAAGTCTGTAATCTACAGGCTAGTTGACTGGCCTAAAGCTTAGATGCTATGTTCACCAAATCACTTTCAAAGGAAAACCATCAGTTTGTTCTTCATTTAAGTTAAGAGTTGACTTTTATTAATGACCATTTGGTTTTATTTATGGTGAACTTATCTGGCAATACATATCGAAGGATTATTCTTTTCTTTTGTTTCCCCTAGTTTGTTTTTACTCTTATGAATTGTGTAGGGTTTAGCTTTAGCACTACTGAGAGAATAACCTTGTGTTCTTTTGGTTACTATGAAACCATATAATTCTGCAGTCACTTGGTCAAAATATATTGAATCTGTGCTTTGTAGTGCTTTACAAGCGAGAACAGATGGCTAGTGGTACCCGATCAGGACGACTTAATAAAGAAGAAGGAACTAAAAACTCAAAGATGAGGAAGATGAAGGAAATAACAACTCAAAGATTGGGAGTGGTGAACGATACGAAAGGTTCCACTGCTTCTGGTTCAACCACAAATGGCAGCTTGAAAAGCAGAAATAGTAAAGTCAGTGCAAAAGATATGAAAAATCCAACTGCCTCAGGCATCACAGTGCTGGATTCATCTAATTTAAGAAGGTCTGCTAGGGAAGCAACTACAAAACAAATGGATGCATCAAATTCTAGCTTGCAACAATCTGGAAGGCTTGAAAATCAAACTCCATCTTCTTCCAATAAGAGGAAGTTAGAAGGAACTGAGAAGAAAAGGTCACACAGCCCTTTGAGAAGGTCAGAGAGAATTGAGAAGCACAATGTTTCAAGCTCCTCTGGTTCAAAGATGTCCAACAAAAGCTTGAGTTCTCTGGTGGAGAAGAAGAAAGTGATGGAAATGAATAATGAAGAGATATTGGTCGAATCAGGAACCAAACAAGAGAGCAAGGACAAGAAGCTGGATATTAAGAGTGATGGACCATTGAAAAAGAGAAAGAGATTGGATGCACGCAGTTATAGGGCTTTACTTAAGCCACAGGCAAAGAAACTTAAAAGTTCAGGTACTAAAGCAGTTAAACCAAATTACTTTATTGTTAGAAATGTCTGTTCATTTGACCTTGCAACAAAACATGGTCATATGGAAGGCCCTTGGATGTGACGGCATATGGTTCTATTTATATCCACATGATGTTAACTATTTTGTTGTAAAGAATGAAGCAACTTATCTTCTAGCCTTGCTTGACTTTACCTGCAAATGCATGCATTCTAATTCTTCTGTTTTTTAGATGGTACCACAGTGCTGCAGGAAAATGATGCATTGCAAGGAGATAAACTTGATTCCAGGCCTAGTGATTCTATGGAGGTGCAAAAAGATGGACATATGCACAGTGAAAGAAAGGGAGAAGAGCTTAGGCAAAAAATTTGAAGGAAGATTTTGAAGCTGTGGGGGGATCTAGTTCAGACTCAAAAGATGTTGCTGAGTTGACTTTGGGCACTGAGGCTGAAGGAAAGACATCTGCTAGCATGAAACATGAATTTATTGAAACTAATGAGCCTAGAAGCGATGATAGTTGGCCACACTCAAAATGCAGTGGTATTCTGTTACAATCTTGTCCAGTTGGAAGTACTGCCAAAGATAATATTGGTGGCTATGTTCAAAGAGAGAATAATAGTGAAGGTGGCAGAATTAACACATGTGAATTCCATAGAGAGGAGCTGGAAACTGCAGAACAGGCAGAGTCTGATTCTGAAGATGGGTCCCTTGCCAGTGATCTTTGTCCAGAAAGTGGGGCCATTTCAGTAAGACCGTCAAATAAACAGATCCTTATTCTGGGAACTTCTGCAGCAGATGCAAGTTCCTTGTCTCCTTCTGGGACTGAAAAGAAAAAATTGGAGCAGTGCACAGTGTGCTCTAAAATTCAAAGGTATGCCTTCATTTTCTTCCTTCTCCCTTCATAATCTTGACTTTGAATTCTCCTTATTTTCCAAGACAATATTTGTTTAATTTGGTTGTTCTCTTGATTCCCTATATTCAGTAATGATGCCAAATATCCGAATAGCTAGCTTAGGAAAAAACAAATATTTACTGGAAAGATTGCTCCCTGAGGATGTGTGGGCAACTTGACATTGAAGCATTAAATTCTAACCTGCTATTCTGTGAATACGCATTCTTAACGCAGCAAGTCCTAGAAAGAAAAAATGGTGGTATGTGGCCATTGTACCCAGAGTTTGAATGCTCTTTCTTTCCTCTTGCTCTAACAAGTTGCATTATTCTTCTATAAGTCAAGAATCTCTAGCTTCTCTGACAGAAATATGAGTTTATTATTATTATTATTTTTTAAGAAGTACCTTCTTGAAAAAGGGAGAGCCAATTCGTCCATTTTAACTTGGAGCAGGTTTGTAAATAAATCAATATGCCATCTTTTAAAGGGATAAAAATGAATAAGCATTAACTGATTCTAGCTTTCTGTTCTTCTGGAGTGACATGGTGAATAGGATACTACCCTAGACCATTCATTGGCTTGTTTTTCTTGTTGGACCTGGAGAGAGTGTTTCTATTATGTCTTGGTTATTCTAATCTGTACCTTTTAATCCCAATAACAACCTTTTTGACCCCAGCAGTCAATGATTTCAACAATGTTTTGGTGAGACACAAGTTTGATTTATTTACAAATTACAACTTACTATTCTGAAGCAAAATCATCTAAGGTGTATTTTTCTTGTCATAAGTTTTCAATATCTTGGTGTCATTTGTTTTTCTTAATTTGATGACAGATGCCTATCAGATTTCTTCCATTAAAAAGAAATGATAGAATGCATCATATGAAAGATGATAGGGAATGATTTGCATAAGCATCTTGCCGTCAACTTAAACTCTAGTCAGGGAATATACATAGTGGTTAAGTACCTTTCCATCAAGTAGCCACTTGGCTAAAAATGACTTAAGTTGCCATCTGGACAATTTGAAGCATGCTTGGGAAAAATTAATTTCCATAAAACGTGCCAATGAAAATGCTCTAATTCCACGAATGCATAAGCTTAATAAGTTAATATGCAAGATTTATATATATAATATATAGTCTTAAAATGATGTCTAATTTACTTATTTTAACTTGTAGTTTTTTAGTTTTTAAACTAGTATGATATAATGATACGCTCTCACTTTTAATAAATTTTTCACATTTTCACATTTTCTATAAGCCTCTAGACTGACAAAATTATAGATATATACCCTAAGGTCCAACCATTATCAATACTTTAAGCGAAACTTAATGTATCTTCTTTGCATGTTTTTTTAATTCTGTGCAAGGTCTACAGTACTATACTGTGCAGGTAAGGACTGTATGATATGGAGTTTTGATTTGGTATGAGCCAAACCAATTTGAACCGAGTTGAATCGACTTATATTGCTTGGTATTAAGTGGTATTAAAATTAAGACTGAAAAGAATTGACCATACTATACAAAATCAGTAATATACCGGTATAGATCTTGGCACCAGTTTTGTGAACATTGCTTGTTTGTATACTTTCGATTTGTTTTTAATTTTTTATGTCATTTTCTTTTTAATGAAACTCATAAATGAACAGAAGTTACTGAAACTGCCAAATTTGAGACTCATTTGGCCTGGCCTAAATCATGCAGAAATTTGGATCTTGATAGAGATATATCCTTTATGTGTTCACTGGGGTGGGTGGGCATGTTTCATTAATTGGTTAAAAATATGTGATGACCCAAATAATTTTGTTCCTCAAAGATCCTTATATGGGACTTTAACTTTTGATTTGATGTATGAATTCATGCATAATTATGAGGTCAGAATTCTAATGATGTATATGCCATAATTTTTGGTAGGTCGCAGGACTCCGAAGATCAGGAATTATGTTTGTGTAAACACAAAGCAGAACATGAGGTGTGTCCCTTTTTCTCCAATAGAAGCTTGTAATCCTTCAGTCATAATCTTTTCATTTTTCGTGAATTTAATTGGTGTTTTGATGAGGTAGGTATGAGGTGGTAAGCTTGCATATTAAACAAACTAATTTTTAAAAACAGCCATCGTTTCTTGTAGTCTTCATATTCTGTAATTTGTGTTGGATGTATAGGTCTAAATTGTGGGATGGCATGTAGATTCTTGTGGTCATAATCCGCTAAACCTTTACATTACACAGTTTTTATTCTGTGAGTTTAATGTATAGTTTCCCCCTTTTATTTTGCATCTCTCAACTTTGTGATTCATTGCTACTGTATAATATATAACAATTTGTTCATTTGCCTCACTTTAGCGGTTTGTGTTCTTTGATCTGGTTCTTTGATCTTTGAAGTTGGTACTTCATTTCTGCTATATAATATATGTCACCTTCTTCATTTGCCTTATGCTTCTACTCCCTTTCATTTCATCTTCGAAAAATATAATAGTTGTTCTAGTCTGCAGAGTCATCTCTAAACTTTACATCTAATGGTCTTGGCTTAACATCTTACTCAGACTCTCAGCAACTCTCACATTAATTCCTTTTGTTTTGCCAGCTGAAATTCTTATGATATGCTTATTTTTCTCTCTCTCTTTCTGCAGGAAGTCTTTGAGACTGTTACCGGGTGCTCCCACAGGGTTGAAACTAAACAAAACTCAGCGCCTGAACCCAGAGCATGGTTTTCTGAATCTGCAATGTACTGCATACCTCATATTTTTGCTTATACTTAATTTTATTGTTTTGTAGCTTTGCTGAATGTCCGGCACTGCAGGCCTTGAGTACTTCTAGAATTTATTCTTATGTCTTTTTTTATTTTAAAGGCGAAGCCACTTCATAGCATCAACAGATACAATATATCTCACTGCTCATATAGTTGGGGTAACTAAATTTTTATTTGGCCAGGTATTAGTTTCATCTAATTTTCTTATTGCAGTATTTTTTAAAATAAAAATGTGGGCTGTCCTGCAAATTGATGTGGCCTTCTTTTCTTTAATTACTTGGATTAGGATAGGGGAATACTTGAAGTTAGTGACTACATAGGGGATCCAAATGAACAGCTTAGCTCAACTTGCTTGAAGGTGTCCTCAGTGGAAAATCAGACGGGAAGTGATGCCAATGCATGTGTCATCTGCAAGCGTCCTGGGCTGCTTCTGTGAGTGGCCTCATTTTGCTATCAGCTTTTGGTTTTGATGTCAGCTTGCATGCTAGCTCTTGGCTAAAATGCACAAATGCATAAATTTTAAGAATTATAAAATATGTGGTGTTTGTCATCTAATGTTGGTGCTGTTTGATATATATATATGTTTTCAAAAATTACTTTGCATTCTCAAATCTTTTTTTAAAAAAAATAAAATTGTGAATACAATAATTGAACTTCATTTTCTAATTGTTGAGTACCTCTGTGTCTTGTTCACCTTAAAAATAAATTGATTTTGTGATGTTAATATACTACTGTTGTTGCATCCATATTTTATATATTTGGTGTCTGTTATATTTAGATTCTTTAATCTTCTGATCAAATTTTCTAGTTCACAAAGTGTAATCTTGACTTTTTGCTTCCTTTCGAGAATTAGTTTTGCTAATCTCTTGGCAGTTGGAAGAGATGTTTATGTGGCATAAACTTCTTAGACTACAACTTCAAAGTGTTACATTTTGTCCCTAAACTCTTGAGGCATAACTATTATCGATGCAGCTGAACCAATCATAGGGAGGTAAAGAAAGAGAACAATACCTGATATATACAAAACCTTCTCCTTTTCTCTGAAAAAAAAATGCAATATATTATATGATCCCATCAAGAAAAGGTTGGAACAGATAATATGATACTAAATTATGGCATGCGTGATGCACATGTTCATGGATATATTCGTGACTTTTAAGAGTCTTTGGGAAAGAATTTAGAGCAACCAGATAGAGTTGTGGGTGGGTTGGGAAACATGAAGCATGCACCGAGGAAATGGGAAATGTGAGATGCTGACAAAAGATGATCCTCACATGTGCGAACTTGGTGCTTTGCATTATATATTAGAATAGATGGATATAAGTCGTAATGAAGGATTTGGAAAAACTTGTGATTGTCAATGTTCTCCTTAAGGTTTTTCATACTAGTACGAAACACCATTGCATTTTTGCATATTTATAGCATCGATACAAATGATATGTACCAAAACTAACATCGAAAAAAGCAAAAGACCATCAGCACTGATTGGTAATGTCGATATGGTAAAATTAGGATGCACTGGTATGAGCAATACATGCTGGTACAGATGGTTTTGGCAAGTTGGCACCTGCATCAATGATGGTTTCATGCTAGAGCAGTACAATGCTCATGGTATAGTACAATTCTGGCAGTTTTCGAGTTCATGCATTTACTAGAATAATTGGTAGGTTTCATAAAGCCAACTTTAAATGATTGAGATTGAGGATCGCCATCTCAGTACCGGACCTCATATTGGTGCGTACTAGTACAATGTGTGAAATATTTTGAAAGAGAAGTCCTACTTTATTCGTTGAAAGGTCGAGAAAGAATATATACAAAAGAAAAGCCTGTGAAGACCCTCAAAAATAGAAAAAAATAAGCTTAACTAAGATAACTAATCAGAGAGAATATTCTGCTATCAATCTTTCAAATATTTCTAATTAAGGTAACTAATCAGAGAAATATTCTGCTAGCAATTTTTTTAATTTGCCTAACTAAGGTAACTAATCAAAAAGAATATTTTGCTAACAATCTTTCCTAATTTTTTGTTGTACAATACAATACAACTAACTTCCTAGACTATTTTCTTTACTCCCCTTCAAGCTGGGCTATATATACTTATCATGCCTAGCTTCGAACATAATTCTTGGAAGTTAGGGTGAGGAGAGCCTTTGTTAAGATGTCCGCTTTTTGATGCCGAGTAGGAATATAGTTGAGGGAGATTATTTTGCCTTCGATCTTTTCGCTGATAAAATGATGGTCTATCTTGATATGCTTGGTCCTATCATGATGAACTAGATTCTTCGCTATGGCTATAGCTGATTGACCTCACATGTGCGAACTTGGTGCTTTGCATTATATATTAGAATAGATGGATATAAGTCGCAATGAAGGATTTAGAAAAACTTGTGATTGTCAATGTTCTCCTTAAGGTTTTTCATACTAGTACGAAACACCATTGCATTTTTGCATATTTATAGCATCGATGCAAATGATATGTACCAAAACTAACATCGAAAAAAGCAAAAGACCATCAGCACTGATTGGTAATGTCGATATGGTAAAATTAGGATGCACTGGTATGAGCAATATATGCTGGTACAGATGGTTTTGGCAAGTTGGCACCTGCATCAATGATGGTTTCATGCTAGAGCGTACAATGCTCATGGTATAGTACAATTCTGGCAGTTTTCGAGTTCATGCATTTACTAGAATAATTGGTAGGTTTCATAAAGCCAATTTTAAATGATTGAGATTGAGGATCGCCATCTCAGTACCGGACCTCATATTGGTGCGTACTAGTACAATGTGTGAAATATTTTGAAAGAGAAGTCCTACTTTATTCGTTGAAAGGTCGAGAAAGAATATATACAAAAGAAAAGCCTGTGAAGACCCTCAAAAATAGAAAAAAATAAGCTTAACTAAGACAACTAATCAGAGAGAATATTCTGATATCAATCTTTCAAATATGCCTAATTAAGGTAACTAATCAGAGAAAATATTCTGCTAGCAATTTTTTTAATTTGCCTAACTAAGGTAACTAATCAAAAAGAATATTTTGCTAACAATCTTTCCTAATTTTTTGTTGTACAATACAATACAACTAACTTCCTAGACTATTTTCTTTACTCCCCTTCAAGCTGGGCTATATATACTTATCATGCCTAGCTTCGAACATAATTCTTGGAAGTTAGGGTGAGGAGAGCCTTTGTTAAGATGTCTGCTTTTTGATGCGAGTAGGAATATAGTTGAGGGAGATTATTTTGCCTTCGATCTTTTCGCTGATAAAATGATGGTCTATCTTGATATGCTTGGTCCTATCATGATGAACTAGATTCTTCGCTATGGCTATAGCTGATTGACCTCACATGTGCGAACTTGGTGCTTTGCATTATATATTAGAATAGATGGATATAAGTCGCAATGAAGGATTTAGAAAAACTTGTGATTGTCAATGTTCTCCTTAAGGTTTTTCATACTAGTACGAAACACCATTGCATTTTTGCATATTTATAGCATCGATACAAATGATATGTACCAAAACTAACATCGAAAAAAGCAAAAGACCATCAGCACTGATTGGTAATGTCGATATGGTAAAATTAGGATGCACTGGTATGAGCAATACATGCTGGTATAGATGGTTTTGGCAAGTTGGCACCTGCATCAATGATGGTTTTATGCTAGAGCAGTACAATGCTCATGGTATAGTACAATTCTGGCAGTTTTCGAGTTCATGCATTTACTAGAATAATTGGTAGGTTTCATAAAGCCAATTTTAAATGATTGAGATTGAGGATCGCCATCTCAGTACCGGACCTCATATTGGTGCGTACTAGTACAATGTGTGAAATATTTTGAAAGAGAAGTCCTACTTTATTCGTTGAAAGGTCGAGAAAGAATATATACAAAAGAAAAGCCTGTGAAGACCCTCAAAAATAGAAAAAATAAGCTTAACTAAGAAACTAATCAGAGAGAATATTCTGCTATCAATCTTTCAAATATTTCTAATTAAGGTAACTAATCAGAGAAAATATTCTGCTAGCAATTTTTTTAATTTGCCTAACTAAGGTAACTAATCAAAAAGAATATTTTGCTAACAATCTTTCCTAATTTTTTGTTGTACAATACAATACAACTAACTTTCTAGACTATTTTCTTTACTCCCCTTCAAGCTGGGCTATATATACTTATCATGCCTAGCTTCGAACATAATTCTTGGAAGTTAGGGTGAGGAGAGCCTTTGTTAAGATGTCCGCTTTTTGATGCCGAGTAGGATATAGTTGAGGGAGATTATTTTGCCTTCGATCTTTTCGCTGATAAAATGATGGTCTATCTTGATATGCTTGGTCCTATCATGATGAACTAGATTCTTCGCTATGGCTATAGCTGATTGACTATCAGACCTTATGTCAATAGGACCTTCTGACTCAACTTTAAGTTCCTGTAAAAGCCTTTTTAGCCATATTCTTTCACATATTCCATGTGCCAATGCTCTAAACTATGCCTCTACATTGTTTCGGGCAATAATTGGTGGTTTTTTGCTTCGTCAAGTTACTAAGTTTCTCCATACAAATGAACAGTATCTTGACATTGATTTTCGATCAGTAGACGACCTTGCCAATCATTATCTGTGAAAACTTCAACTGTCATGTTTGTGGTTTTTTCAAATAACAATTCTTTGTATGGATCTCTTTTAAGATATCATAAGATTTGATATACAACCTCCATGTGTTCCTCTGAAGGGTTATTCATGAATTGACTAACAACACTTACTGAGAAACCAATATCAGAGTATGTATGAGCGAAGTAGATTAGTTTTTCCATTAGGCATTGATATCTACCTTTATCCACAGCTGCACCATCTGTTCGTACTCCTAGCTTTGTATTTGGATCCATAAAAGTATCAACTGGTTTACAACCTACCATTCCTGTCTCCTTAAGAAGGTTCAGGACATATTTTCGTTGTGACACCGAGTTACCTCTGCTTGATCGAGCCACTTCCATCCCAAGGAAATACTTCTAAGTGTCCAGGATCTTTGATTTCGAATTCCTTTGAGTAACTCCTTTAGACAATCCATTTCTTCCTAATGATTACCTGTGAGGACTGTTATCAACGTACACAATAAGCATAGTGAGTCTCCTACTAGTAGCATGTTTGACAAATGATGTAGGATCGGCTTGACATTGAACATAGCCATCCTTCTTGAATACTCTAGTAAATCTATCAAACCATGCCGAGGAGGCTGTTTGAGGCCATACAAAGATTTTCTAAGCTTACAAACTTTGTTGGCGATAGAATTGTTTTCAAATCTTGGAGGTATATCTATGTAAACTTCTTACTCGAGATCTTCGTTTAGTAAGGCATTCTTTACATCAAGCTGAAACAATGGCCAGTTTTGGTTTATTGCAATGGAAATGAGAACTCGGATGGTGTTTAGCTTGGCTACTGGAGCAAATGTTTCTTGGTAGTTAATTCCATATGACTGAGTAAACTCCTTTGCCACGAGCCGAGCCTTGAACCTTTCCACACTGCCATCTGCCTTGTGTTTCACTGAGAATATTCATTTACATCCAACAACACGCTTACTAGGAGGTAGGGTAGTAATTGTCCATGTTCCATTCTTCTTGATAGCTCTAATTTCTTTCAGAGTAACTACCTTCCATTCGGGTATCTGTAAGGCTTCATGGATGGACGTGGGTATCTTGACCTGATTTATCTTGGGCACAAAGGCTCTGAAGTTTGGGGACAACTTCGCATAAGATAAGTGATTGCGAAGAGGTTGTTGTATGCATGATCGAACACCTTTTTGTACTGCAATTGGTATATCTAGGTCTGAACTAGGATATGAAAGCTGATCAAATAAAGGGACTAGAGTAATTTTAGCCTTGTGTATTTTCACAGGAGTTTGGCACTGAGGAAGGGTCCTGGTTATGCTTAGCTTGTACAGGTTGCATCTGAGGTTGTTCTTGACATCTTTTTCTCCTTGTATAGACACAAACCTCATTGTGATTTGGGACAGGTCTAGACTCTGACTTAAGGCAGGAACAAACTCGAATCATTTTCCTCACCAGATTGGGTTTCGAGAATGATAGGAGGTGATTCGGCTGACTCAGAAATGCAAAAGGGAGCTGTTTCTGCTGGTGGAGTCATGAGAATATGAGGAGAAAGGGGTGTTGTTTCTGTTGATGGAGCCGTGAGAGAATGAGGTGAAACTTCAGAACTTTCTGAAATATTTTCAAGGAGAGAGTCCTAAGCCCAATTCTAAGATTCTTCCATCATCTTATTCTCCTGCTGAATCGAGGAATTGGGATAGAATGTTTGATGCTCGAACAAGGTAATATTCATAGAATGAAAGAATCATTTTGTGAGAGGACAATAGCATTTATACCCCTTCTTGTTTGGCGAATAACTAAGAAAAATACATTTAGTGGCCTTAGGATCTAATATTCCTCGGTTTTGTGAATGGACTGAATAAAGACAGAGTAGCCAAAGACCTTGAGTGGAATTTGAGTAATAAGATGAGAGTTTGGAAAGGCTTCAAGAAATGATTGGCTCAGAGTTTTGGAGTTCAGAATTCTGGAGAACATTCGGTTGATGAGATAAGTGGCTGTGAGAATAGGTCTATCCCAGAATCTCTTAGGAACATTTGAGGTGAACAACAATGAACGGGCAACTTTGAGAAGATGACGATTTTTGCATTCAGCCACACCATTTGTTGGGGTGTATCGACATGAACTCTGATGAACGATACCATGAGTTTGCAAATAATCACCAAGGACAGAATTGAAGAAGTCTCGGGCATTGTCTGTTTTGAAGACCTGAATGCTTGTTTTAAACTGGTTTTGGATCATGACATGAAAGTTTTTAAATATTTGACTAGTTTCAAATTTGTCTTTCATTAGAAAAACCCAACTTAAATGTGTGTGATCATCAACAAACAACAGAAACCAGGGAGCCCTTTGACATTTACAACTCTTGATGGTCCCCAAATGGCACTGTGTACGAGTAAAAAAGATGAGAAGATTTGTATGGTTGTGGTGAATAGGAACTATGTGTGTATTTGGATAATTGACAGATATCACAACGAAAGAATTTTAAATTGTTATTTATAAATAATGATGAAAAAAATCTTTTAAGATATCTAAAATTTGGATGACCTAGACGATAGTGCCACATTATAACAATATTATCTTTATTGGATAAACTCGATGACCAAGAAATACTAGATAATTGACACTCTGGATTGACGCTCTGAACTAACACAAACTTTATTACAAACCTTTCCCTTTGGTGAATCTTCATGAGTGAGGAGATAGAGACTTGCACAAAGCTCAATATTGCCAATCATCCTCCTCGATCCTAAGTCCTAGAAAACATAATTTTTGGCAAAGAATTTAGTTGCACAGTTCAAATCACTAGTAAGTTTGCTCACAGACAATAAATTACAGTCTAAATTTGGCATAGATAAAATCGGTTGAAGGACAAGGTTTTTATACAGGTTAACAAAGCCAATTCCAGTCACTTTGGAATATGATCCATCAGTTATACAGACTCTAAAAGGACCCTGACACGGGCTAAATGATGATAGCAGTGATCGGTTTTCAATCATGTGATCCGACGCTCCAGAGTCAGCAATCCATGTATTTGAGAGAGTCTTGGATGCACCAAAAGCAATGAATATATTACCTCCGTGAGCAGTACCTCCGGTACCAATAACAGTAGGATTAGGTTGAATGTTTGCTTGACCGATCATCCTTTGAAGGACCTTGATTTGATCTTTGGTGAAGGAGGCTTGAAAGGATGTAGCAGTGGCTTCGGTTGAGGTTGTATTCCCATAGCTTTCATGCTGAGTAGATCCCTGGTTAAGCTTCCAGTCCGTGGGTTTCCCATTGAGTTTCCAGCAAGTGTCCTTGGTGTGACTTGATCTTCGACAGTGATCACACCAAGGTTTCCCCTTGCGAGGCTTGTTCTCATTCAAATGTTGAGGAGGACCATAGGCAGCATGAGCTTGAACTGAGGCATCTTCTTGTAGAGGCAGTAAACCTTGAGCTACAAGGGCCGAACCTTCTGAAGTTGACAATGTCTCGGATTATCTTAGCATGACTTTTCTTTGATTTTCTTCTCGATGAACCTCAGAGAAGGCTTCTCGTAGGCTAGGAAGAGGCTTGGTGGCAAGGACTCTATCATGGACTTTATCAAGGGATTTGTTGAGTCCCATAAGAAATTTGAAAATCCTTTTAGTTTTCACTATTTTCCTGAATTTGGCTCTGTCATTAGGACATTTCTAGTCATAGATTTCGAACAAATCAAGTTGCCAGTTTCGGGTTAGGTTGGTGAAGTAGGTGGTGACTATTGCATCTTCTTGTTTTAGGTCTTGGAGCACGGTTTCCACCTGAAATAATTTAGAGGTATTCTCATTGCTGGAATATGTCTCATGGGCAGCCTCCGAATTTTTCGAGCAGTGGAATAGTGGAGAAAATTTTCACCAATCTCTATGGTCATGGAACTAATCAGCCAGAACATGACCATGTTGTTTTTAGAGCGCTAGAGTTTGTAACAAGCATCAAATTTGTCAGTGGAGCTGCTGCACTGGTGAGATAATCGTCACGACCCTTGCCACTGTCAGGTGGAGAAAATTTCACCAATCTCTATGGTCATGGAACTAATCAGTCAGAACATGACCATGTTGTTTTTAGAGCGCCAGAGTTTGTAACAAGCATCAAATTTGTCAGGTGGAGCTGCTGCACTGGTGAGATAATCGTCACGACCCTTGCCACTGATTAACATTATTACGAATTGAGATCACTGCAAATAATTGTGACCATTTAGTTTATGATTGGTCACAGGGATAAGATTGCTTTCGAACATAGCTGGAGTGATGGGAGGTGACGGGCCAAAGGGAGAGATGATACTGGTCAAAGAGGACTGATCTGTTTCGGCCATGATTGAGACTAAAGCATATTAGAGCAGATGAGAGGAGCAGTGGCGTGAGGGATTGAATGAAAGAAACGATGGGAGGACTGAACAAGAAGGGACGACGACTTATTTAGGGCACAGAGAGGAGCTCTGATACCATATGGAATATTTTGGAAGAGAAGTCCTACTTTATTCATTGAAAAGTTGAGAAAAAAATATACAAAAGAAAGATTTTTGAAGATCCTCAAAAATAGAAAAAAATCTGCCTAGCTAAGATAACTAATTAGAGAGAATATTCTGCTAGCAATTTTTCAAATCTGCCTAACTAAAGTAATTAATCAAAGAAAATATTCTACTAGCAATCTTTCAAATCTGCCTAACTAGGGTAACTAATCAGTGAGAATATCTACTAACAACTTTTCCTAATTTTCTGCTATACAATACAATACAGTTAACTTCCTAGAATATTTTTTTCACAACGTCAATACACCTAGTTTGCGGGTTGACTTAGTATAGTGAGACTAGGTATCGGTGTGTACAAAGGTTCACTTCGGTACTGGTATGGCACGATCGCTATGGGCTGGTTTGCACCAGTATAGCATACCATGATTGAGATAATTATTGGTGGTTATGATTTATGTTTATAGTTAGTGACCGTATTAAGCTCTATAAGTCCCTTACAAAATAGTTTTCTTTAGTGCTGTTGATTTATTTTTCAGACTCATATATTACATGCTTGTTTAACTTCACATTGTCTCAACTTTGAAACAAGAAAGGATAGTTGGATGCCAAGTTTTGGAGTTAGAACTACTTCCCATGGTTGCTCTGTTTGTGTGTTTTCCTTTCAATTTTTTTTTTTTTTTTTTTTTTTTGTACTGAGGAATTGTAAATGATCTGTGTCATCTTAGATGTTGTGATGGGAAAGACTGCAAAAGAAGCTACCATCTTTTTGTCTGGATCCACCTCTGCAAAGTATTCCTCCTGGCCTTTGGCTTTGTATACCCTGTGTAAAAAAAAAGATAGAGTTTGGGGTACACTTGGTATCTAAAGGAATGGAATCTGTTTGGGATGTTAAAGAGGGTGAGTATGACTTGCAATCAATGTTGTATTTTGCAGACTTGCCAATTGCTTTTCTGTTGGACTAAGTTAATACTAATATTGCCATGGATGCCATGGTTTTAGGAATGCAGAATGACAAGGTTTATCTTGTTAAGTATGAAGGCCTTTCCCATGTCCATAACCGCTGGATTCCAGAAAGCGAGATTCTTCTTGAAGCACCTACACTTTTGTCCACATTTAATAGGAGATATCAGAAAGAAAAGGTTGCCTATGTAAAGTTAATACGCCATCATGGATGATATCGCCACTTTATTTTCTTATGATACTTTTGCAAACTATAAGCTGCATATCTTTTGCTAATCGCCTTTCTTGGTTCAATTTATTATCTTCCAGGTCATAAGGTGGAAGCAAGAATGGACTGAACCTCACCGGCTGTTGCAGAAAAGGTTGTTGATGCCTCAGAAACTGGCTGATGAGTTTTTTCGTGGTCTTGGTAATAATATTTCATATTGTTATCATGAGTGGTTAGTGAAATGGAAAGGTCTTGGTTATGAGCATGCTACATGGGAGTTTGAAAACTCACCATTTTTATGTTCATCTTATGGGACAATGCTTATAAAAGATTATGAGTCTCACCATGAGAAGGGGAAAAAGCCCTCTGATCCTTCAAGAACTGAGAAGGTAGGTTTGATTATGATTCTTTTTACTCCCAAGAAAAAAAGAAACTCACTCCAATTATTAGTCTTACCTTTCTAGCATTGCTGTTTGATTATCACGACATGAAGCTTGAATGCTTTTCTTTTATGTTGTTTTGTTTTTCTTGACATGTCAATTTGAGCATCTGTTTTTGGATTCTCATTTGTTAGAATTCATGAGCTAAGTTGCTAACTTTTGATAATCACCCTGTTTGGTAGCTAAATTGTTACTTGAAGCAGCAATCATGCTGTTGTAGGTCTGTTTAAATATTTTGTAAAGTATGCACCATAAGTGATGAAGACTGAGAAATTTAATTAAGGATAAATTGTCCGAGGCTGGAAATTTTCATAAAAACACAGGCTCTCTGCAATGAGATAAAGGTTCCTAAAACAGATTAGATCCAATCCTTTCCTCATTTTCTCAAATTCCAGAAATTCTCTTTGAAACTCAAAAAAAGCTTCATTCTCTATGTTAGATGTTAATTTTTTTAATTCCATGACACCGTATATCCCTAAAATTGCACCTTTTCACCTTATTCCCAAATATGTTTTCTGATCAAGGTAACCATAATCATAGTCCATCTGGCCCTGATCCAGCTATTTAGAGTTAGGTTTCTGGATGTTTGTTTGTCAAGCTTTCCAATTAAGTGACACAAATGATGTTATTTCAAACTTTTTGTTCGAAATATGCTTCAGAATATGTTCGTGCATGTTTTACTGGGTTGACTGAGTCTGACAGCTGGTGACAAAACTTGCCCAATCCTGTCATTGGATCTTTCTCCACTTTGAGTTGTTCTGTAACTCACCTAATATTGATGTGAAAAAGCCTTCATGATGATATTTTAAATACAAATGTGGACCACAAACCCTTTGGTTAAAAACTCATCTTTTTTCAACAGGTAAAAGTTGTCACACCAGCTTAGAGTGAGTCAGTCGGGTTAATTTTTTCATCTGAGATGGCCTGGTCTTGTTAAAACCTGAATTTTCATGCCAGGCATGATCGCCAGGTTGGAGATTAACGGAAAGCATGATATTATATTTTGTTTACTTGTTGGTGCTGTGATGCTTTATTTCAACCTGAAGCACTCGTGTAAGATGCTGAAATATCAGGCTTATATGCTTATATTATTAGATTTTCTGTTGATTATGTACTCTTGGAAAAAAAAAAAAATCATCACAAATGGTTCTTATTGTCTGGAACTTTCATTTTTTTATTCAAATCTTATGATTTGATATTTAGATGCTTTGATGGTCTGATCATTATGATGTGGTTGGTTTACGTTAACTTTTGATAGAAAATGTTGGTTAATGTTTAATATTTTGTTGTTATTATTGTTGTATTATTTTATGTTGGTTAATTTCTTTGCTTTGTTCTGATCAACTTTGATGTATACATTTTATGCTTTTCCTTTTAATCCTTATATCTCATGCTAATCTATTTAAGCCTTCTCTGTCTATTGCTTCTAGAGGTAATCTGTTTTAAGCTTTTCCTCATTGAAATGATATTTTGTCATAGCAAACTAGTTTATGTTGTTTTGGACTATGATTTTCCAGGCTTTGCAGGCAAAGAGAAATCCTTTCCATAAATTGCCCAAGCTGCCTGATGGGTGCCCACCTGGACTTGACAATGATCATCTAAATTCTATTAACCGGCTTCGTGAGTTTTGGCACAAGTCCCAAAATGCTGTTTTTGTAGATGATCAGGTAGGTTTGCTGAATTAACAGTCTATTTCCATTTTGTCTGTAATAGAAGTTTTTTTGTTGCAAATGACTTGTGACATCAAATATCTGAAGCATTATGTTGTTGAAAAGTGCGTATCTTTCTGCTTGTCTTAACAAAATATGTGTTTTATATGTATGCATACATGTGTCATAGTTCTCTATTGGACATGGAGCTGCTTAATTCGGTAGAGATTTACTAAAAATCCTTCTTTGTGTTGAATACCCAAATATATGAGATCTTTTAGGTTGCCTCAGACATAGGTGTCTAACATCATGTAGTACGCAACATTTCAAACAATATCTTCAACTTGCAAACATGAAGTAGTTATTTGAAAGTAGCTTGAGCGATCACAAGTATTTAATTGTGCTGCTAGCTTGACTGTATTTAGATAAGTGGTATTCTTTTTCGAATTTCATAGGCTCTTTGCAAGGTGTTTATGGGCTGGGGCTACTAGTGTAGCCTTGGGCTTGTACTCTAGCAAGCAAGCATGCCAAACATTCACATGCCCTGTGCTTGTGATATGGGCCATAAATTGAAGTTTAGTCTCAGAAGTTAAAGATTTTTGTTTTTGCCTAAGCATTAAGGCCTTGTTAAATAGTGCTGTTAGTTGTAAGCTTTTGAAAGCTATTTGGCATAGTGCTTTTGAAAAAAAGCTATTCGGTAACTACATTTTTAAACTACTGAAAGACTAACATTTATTTGGTAACCAAGCTAAGAAAATGCTTTTAGAATAAAAATGATAAAAGATATTTCATAACACTTTCAACTAACTTATTAAAAATCATTATTATAAACTATATAATAATATTAAAATATAATAATATCATATTATAATAATATTAAAATATATCATACCATAGTATTATAATATAGTATAAGAAATATAATAATATTCTAATATAGTAAAGATTATAATGTAAAATTATCATAATACTTTGTTTTACTAGTATTTAATAATTATATTGTAATATATTGTTAAAATTGCGATCATTATTATCTAATAATATAAAATTACAATTTTATGATATTATTATAGTAATATTACAAATTATAGCATTATATAATGTAATAGTATCATATTTGCGCACCATATTATAGTATTCTATAATATTATAATATTATTATACTATCTCATATTATGGTACATAATGTATTATAATTATAATAATATTTCTGTACAATTATAGTAATTGTATTTTATTTATAATATATTGTAATATTGTCATCATAAAATATAATATAATATATTACAATAATTATATTATTATAGTTATATATCATAATATTATAATATTAAATGCTGTTCTCAAGGTTTGAATTTATGACCTTCTAGTCTAATGAAAATAGCTTCTCAACATTTATTAAGCAGAGCTTTTGGGGTTTTCCTACGAAAAACTTTTAATTTCTTTTGGTGGAGCTAGAAAGCACTCTTGAACATTTTACCAAACATCATAAAATCACTCAGAAGCACTCTTGGATGCTCCAAAAGCTCAGTTAAATGGGGCCTAAGTCTTTAGTGAAGTTTCAATCATTAACATAAACAACAAACTTATTCCATCATTCTCTGTTTATCCAGTGGATCTTCCTTCTTGCTTAACCATTGGTTTGAGGGGAAGTCCTGTTATATTGATTTTTTTTGGTTTTCAGATTAACTTCTTACCATGTCCATCTATGTCTATAGGATCTATGCCCCTTGCCTCATAGGACTATCTACAGTTAAATCCTCTCTAATTCTTCTTAATTCATAGATATATTTCCTACTAGTTTAAACATAGGAGTGTTTATTATTTGTGATCGTAGTTGCATGGCTTATGAGTCATGGCTACAACCTTATCATCTAGCCTAGTTCTACTATTTCGGGTTGACACTATAAATCCTAGATCACCAATCTTCTGTTACTAGATAATGTTCTATCTCGACCTTTTATTCCCTTTCTGATACAACCATGCAAGTACCTCTACTTTTTCGTCAAAATCTATATTGAATGTGCCATATTGAAGCTTTTAATTTAATTTTTTACTTGGTACCATTCCAATGCTCTTCTGTGTTCATTCCTCATCTTTGCCTCTATTGTTTATATGCTAATATCCAATATCATATTTAAATATTTTAGGCCCATTTATTCTTAAATATGCTTCATGTTGATCACTTAATCCTTTTTAAATGTCAATATCATTGAAGATTAGGGATGGCAACGGTGGAGGGTGGGGCCGGGGACCTCAATCCCTCTTTTTGTCCCCACCATGTCCTTGTAAATAGAGATTTTTCCATCTCCATCTCTCCCTTATGGGGAACGCTAAATCCTTGCTCTTGCCTCATCCCTGTCCTTGCCCCTGCCTCGTCCCTAATGGCATATATGAATTTTTAATAAAAATTATGAAATCAATGATATAGTTGCAAAACTTTGAAGATGATGGAAAAGGGAGATTAGGATTGAGAAAAAATGTTAATATATGTGAAACTACTTTCGTATATATAAAAATATATAATAGTATTATAGGGGATATACTTGTTCATGTCCCGACCAATGGAGACAAAAATAATTTTCGTCTGTCCCCATCTGCACACAAAGCGGAGAATCCCTACTCCAAAGGGGGTGGGGCAGGGTGGGTCCCCATTTTGTGAGTTAAAATTACCATCCCTATTGAGGATTTATATTGCAGTTGCATTCCCACATGGTCTGCCTATGTTAGACATCCTCGAATATTTCTTCATTCTTTTATGCAATTGCATGAGTATTAAGAAACTATATATTTTGGAGAATTATGATTGCTGCAAGATTTTATACTTAAATATGTATTTGTGATCCTATCAATGGTCAAGTTTTTGTTGTTGCTCCATATAAAATGCATGAATTAGTGTTGTATGAATCTGCTTGTTTATATGCTAGATAGTTCTTTTGCACCTTAACCGGATTGCTTCTACATTTGCAGGAACGAGTTGTTAAATCCATATTGTTTATAATAACCTTACTATCTCATGTATCCCGGCCTTTTCTCATCATCTCAACAATCATGTCTCTTTCCTTATGGGAAGCCAAGTTCAATCGCTTGGCACCCTCTATTAATGTGATTGTTTACAATGGGAGTAAAGATGTTCGTAAGATGATTCAGACTTTAGAATTTTATGATGAAGGAGGTTGCATAATGTTTCAAGTGCTTCTATCACATCCTGATGCTATCATTGAGGTATCTTCTATTCTAGTTCCTTTGTGTATATGGATGCAAGCAATTTTGGTGCTTTAATGTTTTCAATGTTGCTGTGTGTTATAACTGCTCTCTTTGTATTTCTAACATGCTTTTTATATGCTACCAGATTTTTCATAAAGCATTGCTGGTGCACTTGTAGGGTTCATGTATCTAAGTGGTGTTGACCTCTTTTGGTTTTTTGGTTCTGTTCTACTGGCATCCAGGACTTTGAAAATGTAGAATGCATTGGCTGGGAAGCAGTTATAGTTGATGAGTGTCAAAACTCAAGAATATCCAAACACTTTGAAGAACTTAAGAAACTTTCCACTGATTTCAGGCTTCTCCTTTTAAGTGCACCATTGAAGGTATGCTGGTGTCTTTGTGTGCATGTCTATGTATAATTTGTGTCTTTTTCTAGAATTTTATTATTTTGATTCACATGCATTGCCGACTACTGGACTTTTTCAGGATAACCTTGCTGAATACCTCAACCTGCTCTCATTCCTTGATTCAGGAGGAAAAGAGAATTGTGTTAGCAATTTGAAGTTTGATCATAATGATCATGCTGGCACACTTGCGATATTAAAAGAGAGATTAGCACGTTATCTTGCCTATGAGCGCAAGCCAGACTCCTCAAAGTTTATAGAATACTGGGTTCCTGTTCAGTTTTCAAAAGTGCAGCTTGAACAATACTGTGCCACATTAATTTCAAACTCCATTGCTCTTCGTTCATGCTCAAGAACTGATCATGTTGGAGCTCTTCGTGATATTCTTATATCTACTCGGAAGGTTGACTCCAACACTCATGTACTCTCATATTATATCCAAAATATATAAAAAAAAGATAGCTTAGTGCATGAGGCTCCTGCCATTGCAGGGTCTGGGGAGGGTTGAATGTACATAAGCTTACACACTCCTGTGTGCGGAGATGTTTTCATGTTTCAAACTTGTGACCTTCAGGTCATAATAGGGCAACCTCACCGTTGCACCAAGACTTACCCTTTACATTATAGCCAGATTATATGATAGAAAATAGTCAGCAATTGGCAGCATGTGAGACCATGCATTTACAGATGCCTAACCATGTATATTGCTGATGGTTTCTCTGAATTCCTTATCATTTTCTGTTTTGTGGCAGTGCTGTGACCATCCTTACCTAGTTGACAAGTTGTTGCAAAATTCACTAACCAAAGATCTTCCAGCAGCCGATATTTTGGATGTTGGAGTAAATGCAAGTGGAAAACTACTGCTGCTAGATAAGATTCTGAAAGAGATAAAGAATCAGGGATTACGAGTGCTGATACTTTTTCAGGTGTGCAATTTGTGTTCTTTTTAGGCAGGGTAGTTCTCCCTGGAGCTTGTGTAGTTGTGCATTCTTTGTGTTTAGTCAAAAGCTATGCTGGTTAATATTTGTAGGATAAATTTCATTGTATAATTCTTCCATCAATCTGCTTACATTGTTTGTATTACCACTTTATTCCTTACCTATCAGGAAAGCCACACTGTACTATGTTAATCTGGTGGCATTTGTTAGAGATGAGAATGAGGGAAATCTAATTGTTTTGGTATTACTTTTTGCTGAATATGCATTATTGCCTCTGTCGGACAATTTATGATTCAAATCATACAATTTAGTTCATTTAAAAAGGGATAGAAATTACCATGTTATATTTTATCCTGGTCATTGCATATCATTAAAGTAATGGACTTTTTAGTTTAATGATGTTGGTGGTAAATTGATTGCACAGGACATGTTCGTCCAAAGGTTGCAAAACAGAGATTTTAACAAAGTCTCCAATACACTGCTTATGATTGCAATTTATCATCAGATTCTATTGTTCAAATTTAATTTAAGATGTCAAGTTTCAGTTCTTTTTCTTGAAAAACATTAGAAAAGACAAATCTGAAATTAACTGAAGTTTCATTTCTTTTTCTTTCAAAACATTACTAAAGACTCAAATCCAAAGTAGCATTTTTGATGCTTTGTCAAGATTAGGTTTTGTAGTGTTTTACGACTTATATTGTACATAGATGAATCCTTTAGTGATTGTTCTCCTTTTGTGTGTATGTCCATCTCTTTCAAAAGTTATTATCGCCCTTTCAAAGGTGTTGTTTTAAAGGTACTTATAAGCGGGAAGGGATGTTATTGTGGACACACGTTTTCAAAATCCTTCCTCCATCCATTGTATATCTTATCTTAGGTCTTTAATTGCGAATATTGACTCTTCCAATGTTTATTTGAGTTCTTCATGGTTCAATATGTGCAAATTTTGTTGTACATGCTTGTGCTTTAGGTAGTTTTCCACTTTATCCTCTATTCTTGTAGCCATTATCTCACAAATTTATCCTTTCTTAATCTTATCATTCATAATTTTACTACATATCTCTCGGAACATTCTCAACTCTGCAAATTTGTCTTAAAACAACAACAACAACAAAAATAATAAATTCTTAGTCTGAAACTAGTTGGGGTCAGCTATGTGAATCTTTTTTCTTTATTCTACTCGATTTAGAGTCATATTTTCTGTAAAGATACAAAGATGTTAGATGGTAAGAATAGAGATAGAGGTAGATCTAAACTAACATGGACAAAAATAATTAAAAAAGATATAACTATTTGTAATTTGAATGTCGACTTAGTCGTGAATAGAGCAGAGTGGAGGAAGCAGATTCATGTAGCCGACCCCATGTAGTTGGAAAAAGGCTTAGATGAGTTGAGTTGAGTATGCAAAGATGTTAGATCTTTTTTTATTACTTCCTCATATGCAGCTTTCGGTTTACCTTTACACTTATATATATATTAAATCATTTCTTTACACTAGTGCATCTAAGGCCTATGTTGCAAACATCCAAACCATTTAAGATATCCTTCTTTTAATTTGTCAATGCTATCTCTATCTTTTTACAAATGATAATTTCTTATCTTTTCTTGCATTACTACGCATCCATTTTAACTTCCGTATATTAAATTTATTTGTCTCTGCAAATTTGTCTTATTTGAGCAAAATATATTTATTGTCATACATCAAGATTAAGCATGCTACGTTTTGCTTCTCGAACTATTTTAAACACAAATGCTATAACACAATTGCATGATGAATGGTTCTTATATTTTGTGTTGGCCAGTATGATAAACCATCCAGTCTCGTTAATAAGCTACATTTTGTAGTAGAATGGGTCCATACAGTCCATATTATTGCACAAATTCAACTATTGCATACATTCAACTGAACCTGTACAAACTGATCGCATATTTGATTAGTTCTAGAGAGCAATTTTACCTGGAGTTGGTCCCTACCTCCCTTGATATGAATTCAAGTCTTATCAATGGGTATGAAGTTTCTAAACTCAACTGCAAGGATCAGAAGTCAGATAAAAGTGGCAAGCTTATTTTTGATGATTTATTGTTTTTCTCAATCATATCTATGGCCATTTTTATTTCAAAATTTTTTGGCTGTCCTTGAGGTGACAGCACAGTGCCAAAAGTTTTCTTATTCTTGTTAGGCATCTGAGTTCTCATTTACATCTTTTAAATGTGACAGTCTATTGGTGGGGCTGGGAGGAATTCTATTGGTGATATCTTGGATGATTTTCTTCGTCAGAGATTTGGTGCTGACTCATATGAACGTGTTGATAGCGGATTGGTTATGTCAAAAAAATTGGCTGCTTTGAATAAGTTTAATGATAAGGCAAAAGGGAGATTTGTGTTTCTAATTGAAAATCGTGCTTGCCTCCCAAGTATCAAACTTTCATCGGTTGATGCTATTATTATTTATAACAGTGATTGGAATCCATTGAATGACCTAAGATCTCTTCAGAGAATAAGCCTTGAATCACATTTTGAACAGGTAGCAGTGTTTCGTCTCTATTCATTTTATACTGTGGAGGAAAAAGTCCTAGTATTCGCAAAGCAAGATATGATTCTTGAGAGCAATATTCAGAGCATAAGCCCTAGTGTTAGCCATTCACTTCTCAGTTGGGGTGCCTCATATCTCTTCAGTAAACTTGATGAGTTCCACCAGCAGGAGAACCTAAGCAGTTTTTTTGGAGATTCTGCTGGCAATCTACTGTTGGATAATGTAGTGCTGGACCTGTTAACAAAATTGCCCAGCAAAGCTGAAGCCCGTAATCCTAGCAGCTGTTCAATTTTGATAAAAGCAGAGCAGAGTGGAGCATCTTATTCGAGGAATATTATATTGGTTGGTGAGAAGGATGGCATCTCCTCATTGGATAAAGATCCACTGAACTTCTGGTCAAATTTATTGGATGGAAGATATCCTCAATGGCAATATATATCTGAGCCATTTCAGAGGGGCCGCAGAAAGGTTCAACATCTTGATGATTCTCTAAAGATACCAGAAGCAGTCAATGATGAGGTAAAGAAAAAGCATAGGAAAATAGTCAGCAACACCATCGATCCAATTTCCTTGCAAAGTTGGCTTCAAGACAAAAGAAAGGAAGCAGCTGAGTGCGAGGATTCTGTACTGTCTCATTGCGTCTCTAATGATCCACCCCTTATTTCTCCATGGAAAGAACAACCTGTTCCAAGGACAATGACAAAGGAACCAGGTACTGTTGAGACAGTAAGATACTGGATTCTGCAATTTTGCTTCTTGTTCTTTATCAGAATTGTTGAACTTTATAGTTTCCTTTAGTTATTGTAAGGTTGAATGCTGTTTAATTTGCAGAATCATCTGGAGGTCGAAGTAATGTTGTGACACAACACACAGTCACTTCACCTAATTTTACGAGTCATATACTCCATAATCGGAACATATCTCCCATGTCAGTTGATAGTTCAGGAGTACATAGACCTACTGTTGAATCTGAAGAGAGGGAAAAATTGAGGAATGAGCAAAGGAGCCTTCATGTCCAATTGAAGCCAGAGTTGTCAAAACTATGCAAAACTTTGAGACTTTCAGTATGTATCTTTTGATTTATGCATTTTCATTTGCTTTGTCTGCTTTGAGTTTGTTTGGTTAAACTTATTTTCTTTTGATCTGATATGGTTCTGGTAGAATTAAGAATACAAATTGAAGATACACAAGCAAAAAGCTGCAGATGTAGAGTTTGTATAGTTAAATTTATTTTCTTTTGACCTGATGCAGTTCTGGTAGAATTAAGAATACAAATTGAAGATACACAAGCAAAAAGCTGCAAATGCAGCATATCCTGTTAGAGGATAGCTTGTGATACCAACAAAATTTATTATTTTCCACCTCACCATTGTAGAATATCAAACAATCATTCAATTGTTGCTCTGTAGCCTAACCAACACAAATTATTAAAAAGTTGTTGCATCCAATTTCTCTTTGCTTAAAGTTGTTCAGGCTTCATAATGTTGATTTCAGTTATTTCAATCTCATTTGCTTTTTTATGTAAATTGATGTGACATATTTATTAGTCATGGACATTGTTCCTTGAACATAAAAATATATTTGGTTTGTTGCTTATGCATTCACAACATTATCATTGGTTGCTTTCTTGCCTTCTGATGTGTACATGCTTTGCATTCTCTACACTGAAGCTCACTCCATGTACATGTGCTCAGTTATCTATGTAATTTTTTTTTTACTATTGTATAATCTGCATTGTTAGTTGCATCCGTTATTTATCATTTAAGATTTTGCTTTAGACTTTGAATTAATTGTCAAGCTAGTGATTCTCGAGGAATAGTTTCCATTGTATTTACCCATGGGCAATTATTTGTTTAAGGATGATGGTTTGATGATTGAGTGAGTTATATCAGACTTCTCCAAAGTTTTGTTCTTTTTCTTAACCATACCACTCAATTTCGTCCTGTCTGAGTGGGATAGTGTTGTTAAAAGCATTAGATGCACTAAAGTGCAAAGAGTTCTTGGAGCCTAGGAGTAAGGCATAAAGCGTAGGCATGCATTTGAGCAAAGTGAGACGCATATTTTTGAAATAAATAGTAAAATATTTTATATGAGTAAGATTTATAACACATAATAGAAAAAAGCTAAAAAAAAATCGCAATAGTAATATATTAGCCTATTAGCCATTAGCTCAATGGAAAGACTTTTTTTAAGATGATAGCATAATTTTCAGTATTCCATCTCTGTCTTCAAATTTTTAGCTTTTTTTGTAGGATAAGAGAAATAAATATGTATGAGATGGGGCATCATAGAGTTAACACAATCTAATAAATACGATAGATATAAAAAAGATATTATAAATATAGCTTATTAAAAATGGTATGCTTTTCTTACACTTCAAATTAGAGCAAAAGTATGCATCTTTTTTCATCTTATTTATGTCTCAATGAAGGTACCTCACCTAAAGTATAAGAAGCGCTTTATCCTTGACACTTAATGCCCCGTGCCTTAAGTGTACCTTAATATATAAAGTGCTTGACCCTTGGCGCTTTACGCCTCACGCCTAAGGGCGTGCCTTTGACAACACTATTTTGGGGTCAACTTTATGGATCCACATTTGCGAAATATTCTTATGAAGGGCTACCTCAATGTCTCATATGTTATTCAAGCTTTTCTATATCTCTTGTCACAATCTACATCCATTATTTTTTAGGTATTTCCCCCTTTATCCTACATCCTTAAACACCAATTAAATGACCCCCCCCCCCCCCCCCCTTTCCAAAAGAAAAAAGAAAAAGAAAAATCTTCATTGTACATACCCTTAATATCTTAATTAATTCTTCATCACTTTCTCTCTAATTTGTTCAGCTAATGTAGCTCGTCTAAATGCTAATTTCTTACACTACCCTTCCTAATTTTACCACATCTATATCACTATTCTCTTTTTTGCTACCCTCAACTTATTTCTTGGTGCCTATTTATTTCTCAACATTCTAACCTATAGACCATTCTAGGCCTTATTGCTCTATATAACTTTCCTTAAGTCACTAGGAAATGGGCCGAGCTCATAATATACCCTAGAAGCACTTTTTCACTTATCCAACGAGCTATAATTTTTTTATAAATGTCTTCATCTATCTCTTTGAAACTTTGTATAATAGATCCTAAATAACAAACTCCTTTTGTGTCTTTTGGTCCATCAATATTAACTGATACCTCATCTTTGTTTATACTTCTCACTAAAAATTGATATTTGGGCCACTTACACGTGCCCTAAGGATGAGCTGTTTATCCAAATAGTTGTTCCGTATAAACGGTTTAACTTGTTCCATATAGAAGGTTTAAATAACGATTAGATCATAGAAACAAGAGTATAACATCCGGTATAGGATTGGCTGTACATTAGTGATCAAGGTTTTAAATTTTATAGGATTGGATTGTTTTGATTTTTTCATGCAATGGAACGTGCTGCTATCCTATCCTGTCTCGACGCTTGGGATGAGGATGTTGCAGAATGTACTGATTGGAATATTACAATGACGAGATGGTCCAATTCCAACACCAAGGACGGTAACCCATCCCCACCTCCCATAGGACGTCTTGCTGGGATTTCAAACCATGTTAGTTGTGAAATTATTATTAGCATTTAAAGATTGCCCATAATTTTACCTAGGTGGTTTCTTATTCTTGTAGCCATGTATTTGCAGACTGACTCTTCCTAATGAGGCGTTGTTGATTTTTTTTTTTTTGGTACAATTATTTGATAACTGGCTTATGGCTATGTCGTGATTCATGACCTAAGTGCATGTATTGAACTGCTGCAGTCTCATGTATTACATGTGATGAATGTGTAAATGATGTAGTTTTGCACTATTATAATATTGTCTATTATTCAACAACATTTGCATTCCACTTGAAGTCATGATGAATCATACATTGCAAGTTTCTTTATATATATATATATATATATATATATATATATATATATATATATATATATATGAAGGGCTAGATAGATTCATTATAAAGAATTCCACCAGTGTAGTGACAACTTGTAAACAGAACTACCAGCAAGTGGCAAGTGGTCCGTTTTTCATTCTCTTGCAAAGAGTTGGATAATTGATCATTTAAAAAGCACTTTGACATTCCGGATAGCCATTGAACAGGAGATTGGAGTGGCCCAAATTAGCAAGAAAACAAGAAGCCTCCGCATGTTCAGCTATCATTCATCACTTGTTTCTCAGATAATTTGCAGAAGATAATATTAGAACACACACTTATATATGAGATTGCTCTCACGGTAAATCTTATGATGTTGTGTCCATAGCTGAAATGAGATCAAAGTGACCAGCAAATCTTTGCAGTGAGCAAGTATTATTTTGAAGGCATGGAAAATGCTTAGAATGACTTAGTAGTGAATGCATTGGGGCACTGACAGAATAGTTTGTCTTGAGTATTTTAGACTATTATGGAAGTAAAGAGGGTGAGATCAAAGATATCTATTCATGTATTATGTGCATCTCACATGCCAAAGAGTAGCATTATGTAGGTAACTAGGAGTGATCAGGAGGGGGCATAAAGGAGGTTATACAGGAGCAAGGTTTTCACATTGGTTACAACAAAATTAACCTTGATATAATGGGGCAACTTCAATATCTACAGAGTAGTGAAGGGCCCAAGATAAAACAATAAAAATGATGCTTTATCAGGCCATGGTGGAAGCATTTTCCAGTAAACGGAACATGATCATGATAGCCCATGATGTACCTCACTTCAAGGATGGCTTGGCTAAACGCTAAAACTGGGTAGGCAGGATCGAGTATGAAGATGGTGCCACGAAGATCACTGCACCATGAAGGTGATGAACATAAGTGGAAGAATGTGGAATAGCCCATGATGTACCTCACTTCAAGGATGGCTTGGCTAAACACTAAAACTGGGCAGGCAGGATTGAGTATGAAGATGATGAACATAAGTTGAAGAATGTGGAATGCCAGAGGTTTAGTCATTAAG
This sequence comes from Calamus simplicifolius, assembly GCA_900491605.1. Lineage (NCBI taxonomy): Eukaryota > Viridiplantae > Streptophyta > Magnoliopsida > Arecales > Arecaceae > Calamus > Calamus simplicifolius. The sequence continues at coordinate 217,618 of UESW01001960.1, read as the reverse complement.
AGATAGGGTCATGAAGAAGATATTCCTCAAGTTAGTTTTATAAAGAGCACAAATACAAAAAGAAAGATGTCCCTTGTGTGACTCATAATTATTGTGCCAGGTGGCCTTGATCATCAGTGTCTGTGTGGAGTTGATTAAGTATGGGATGCAGAACCAAGATTTGTAGTATGCATAAGCAGTACCTAGAAGTATTGATCTATTAGAATTTTTACAACGTAATATCCTTTATGTATTGGAGAGTATCTAAAAATATATGATAAAGCTAAAATGAATAGTTTTGTACAGTTTGTATATGTAACGATCTGCTTATATGTTCATTGATGTGTGGACAATTCTTCTATCAAGATTTTTGTCTTTCTTTTTTTCATATCTTCTAATGGCTATGGTGCAAGTATTCAATGCATGTCACAGTTGGATGAATGTGTAGATCCCATGATTTTTCGTGGTTGCACATACAGGATGATGTCAAGGGCACAGCTGAAATGTTTCTCGAGTATATTATGAATAATCATCGTGTTAGTCGGGAACCAGAAACCTTATTGCAAGCCTTCAAGATATCCTTGGTAATCTGACCTTCATTATTTTAAATGATTTCCCAAAGCATTATTTGTTTATCTTTGAATTTTTTGCAATACCTTGCTGTTTTGCCTATATCTTAATTCTTCTGTTTCAAATGGTCCCTTGCACTTCAAATAAAGTAGTTATTTCATGCATTTTTTTTTTCTTATTTATAGTGAAGAAATGTAATGACTTTTCTAGAATATATAGTTGAATGCACTTGAATATTGAAACATGTTGAGGTTCTGGAAAACTATGGTTGTCTCATTGATGACAGCCAAATTCCTCATAAAATGTATACGCAAAAATCTAACAAACATTGCCTCTATGTATTAGGTTCACTAATACAGACCAGCAACAATGACTTCTATCCTGCATATGTGAAAAAGTAATAACCAAAATCTTGCCATTCTACCTTATTATATTAAATGATGTTATATTAATTAGTGTTCTGAAGGAGAACTTGCAAGACCTAGGCATCCAGGTGAGGGTTGCCTTTGCTTTTGAAGGCCTATCTATTTGCCAAGAATGGTCACTGTCTGGCAAAATCCAAGAATGGAGACAGATTTTTAGGTGCATACATTCCATGCTGTGTATGGTGCTTAGAATGTGATACCTTTTTCCAGGGATAACATAATGTTGGAGAAGGAAATGAACACGCACTGTATTCACTAAAATATCATTATTTGACTTCCATCAAAATCACACATTTTCTTTCTTAATTTATGCTTTTGTCTTTCCAGGACTGCATGTCTCATAGACTTATTCAGGATTACTGCTTATACTAAATATCTATGAAATTTTAGAATGAATGCTATTTCAACATTTTTTAAATATGTTGTATGGTAAACTATGTGCAACAAATTCAGGGTATTTCATAAATCAGTTCTTAAGCTAATTTTGCATGTCTCTGTAATTATAAACTTTTCTGAGCTTTTCTACATATCTGTGTTAGAATTTGCTATCTAGGAACTTGCCTTATGATAGTGATATTTTCTAGCTAATGTTATATGTCCTGTATAACTTTCAGTGTTGGTGTGCTGCTTCTTTCATGAAACACAAGGTCGATCACCAGGAATCACTTGCGCTTGCAAAAAAAAATCTGAACTTCGAGTGCAATGAGGAGCTGGCCGAATCTGTTTATTATAAACTGCGAAAAGTAAAGAAAAAGTTTTCCTGTCAAACAGGTGCAATAAGGAATGAGGATGAGCCAAATTCAGTAGAGAATCAGTCATCCCTGTCAGGAAAAGATGTTGCTAAAGAGCATGTGCATGAGATGACTACAAAACCAGCATCATCTCACCATCAGGAAATGGATGGAGACGAGCTCAGAGAGAATCCTGATGGTCTTAGATGCACTGAACAACAAATATTGTCTGAGCAGGGGCAGGTCCTTGTGAATCATCCAAAGCTTCATCATCATAGTGGGTCATTAAAAGATGAGCTCCTGAAAAAACGAGTTGATTTGATTCATAAAATTTGTTCCCGAAGGACAGAAGAGCTAATGCTGAAGCAACAACAAGAAATTTCAGATTTCAACCTACACAAGGAAGAAGAGAAAATGAAATTGAAGAAAGCTCATGATTTGGATTTAAATCTCATCTGCTCTATACATAAGGATTCTACAGTAAGAAATGACAAGATAAGATTGCTAAATCAAGAGTTCTCCAAAAAAATATCTGCATTTGAGGAACACATGAAATGGCAGCGCAGTAATCTTGAAGTTATGCAGTTAAATGCACGGAACAAGGAGGAGCATATAAAGGATAACTGGTTGGAAGAAGCTAAAGCTGGTAAACTAGCAGAATCTTTTGATAGCATTCCTTTGTCAGATTCTGGATTCAGGGTGGAAGAGTTTAAAGATGTCAGTGAACACATTGGAGCCTGTGATTTGAGTGCTAAATATTCTGAAAAATTTGCAATAAATTCCCTGGGTGGGGCGGTGGATGTGCCAATAGAAGCTGAAACCCTAATTTCTCAGCCCAACAACATGAATGGAATGGAATCTGTTGAACCAAATGCATCTGTGGAAATTCCAGCAAGTATTTCACCTGGAGAGACAGGTGGCATGCCTGTCAAAGCCAAAGACCCAGCTCTTCAGTCCGATATCATGAATTCAGTGGGTAGCAGGCATGATGCAATTCTTAATGTCTCTGGAGCAACAACAGCTGTCGATAATGAGCAAATTGGTGGTGCAGATAATTCTGATGGTTCATGCTTGAGATTTCCTCTGCAAAGTGGTGCTGAGTTTCCTTCTGTCATCGATACTTCAACAAGCTCTGGATGTGGAAACAGTGTGTCATCTAATAAGGTATAGCTGTCAAAAACCCACATTATATATTTTGATAACATTCAATGACTTAATAAATTATCTACAGATTCATGAGATAGTCAATGGGCTGCCTTGGAACCGCACCAGTGGATGAGTTTTCTGGAGACTGAACTCCTTTTTGACACTTTGATCTTCTCAAGCTACTCTAATGGGAATTTTATGGTTTAATAAAGTTCTATAAATTAAAAAGCTAGACCCTTATTTTTAGAATTCCTAGACTACCCATATAAAAGTAGCTGACACCAGAGAGCATGTAAACCTAGGACTTAGGATTCCCATTAAGGGAGGGTGGGGTGGGGGTGCTCTTCTTCTCTTTATCTTAGTGGTCAATCCATCTTACAAGCATTGTGATATTAAGAAAAAAATGATTGGTAGAGATCTTAGGGCTCTTTTTGGTTCCAGAATAAGAAGAGAGGAATGTTTCCCTTGGAACAATTGTTCCTGATCTTAGTTCACTGAAGCTCTTCTATTCATGGATGGAATAGATCTAGGGCAGTATTTTTTCCTCCTTGTAGAAAAAGGGCAGGCGTAAAAGTGGGAATAATTTTACCCCGGACTCTCCCTGGAATTATTATTTCAGGAATAAGCTGTTTGACCAGAACAACTATCCCTTATTCCCCTTTCTTAAACCTGTTTGGAATGAATGAGGCCTATTCCATGCTTTGTTCCTGAACCAAATGCAGCCTTAGTGATACTGTGTTGTTATACTTTGAAGCCTTACAAATAGTGCCTGTGATCTCTTAATTTCTTCCCTTGACTCCATAAAATGAAAAATAAACAAAAATAATTAATAACTAGAAATCTTAGTGATCCAATGGATGAAATTAAACCTGGAGTTCATCTAGTTAATCTGCTGCCCTCCTGTGCATTACGTAATCATTAGCAGAACCATTAAGGATTGCCCTAACCTTTTGAGTTGAACTCATAAATTTTCATTCACTAACTGGCATCTGATGTTTAGCAATAATATGATTTTGGATAACCGGCCCCTTCACTACTTGATCTGGGGTTTGCTTCACTTGTTCAGGGCACATGGTGCAGATCTTTGATTCAGCCAATACATTCATATCTCTATGTTCTATTGCCTTCTATGATGAACCTTCATCAAAAGTTTCATCCTCCTTTTCAGAAGACATATCTTCATTATTTGACTCCATTTTGACATTGTACATCAGCCATATGCTAAGATATTTGTTAATTCTCACATGCTGTTAACTGTGTGGCATCCTGTTCTCATCCAACGTAGTGACCATAATTTTATCCATACTTTGTGTTCCACCATGTTGCTGGAGCTTGAAGGCTATATTTATGGCTTATTATGCTGGTGAACATATTGATGGATAGGCTACTAATATTTGGACTCCCATTCCATTGATGAGGTCAAGTGTCTACCATCAAGCAGTGCCTCTTTCTATTGTTGCCTTGTCCTTTTGCTTTCTCTTCAGTCTAAGATGGTGTTAGAAATTTTCCAACTTCAGTATTTTCTCAAAGTTATAGTTATTTGTACATAACCGATCATATGAACAAACAACATTTACACTATCTGTCATGTATTTTGTTTTCCATCTCTACTGCATGGTGCATCTCTTTGATAATTGGTCTTATGTTCAGCTTTGAGACTTCATTATCCATACTATGTCTTTTCAGCAATGGTTTAAAAGATGTATATGGATGGTCAAGAGACTGCATGGTGCATATGTATTACATGTCCCACGTATGCAGGTTTATATGTGTTTAGTGTTTTCAATATTTAAAATAAATAAAATATAGTTTTTTTTGGCATTTGTACCCTTAAAAATTCTGAAATAGCACGTATATCCTCATAAACTTACTATTTATATGTATACCCTCATAAATTATTCCTTTGTGTTATAACCTTTTAAATTATCTCTTTTTATGTGTATACCCCTAATAAAGGAAGATGTGAAATAAGAAATAATTTATGAGGGTATATATTCAGCTAGTAAATTTGTGAGGGTACACTTGCAAAAGAAATAATTTGTAAGGATATACATACAAATAGGAAATTTGAGGGGGTATGCATATAATTTTAGATATTTATAAAGGTGTACATGTAAAAGGAAATAATTATAAGGGTACAATACAAACATAAATAAAAAAATTGTGAGGATATACATGCAATTTTAGATATTTATAAGCGTTCACACATAAAAAACCGTAAAATAGTCATATGTAAGAAATATAGTAATATCTTTTTATAAGTACTAGCAACATTAGTGACAAAAACAAATAGCAATTAGTCCTTACACTTGATTCATAGTAGTAATAATTATGACATAATTAGCACATTGATTTTATTAATATACACATATCTAGTCCACATAAAACCTACATATAAGCCAACCACTATCTTGAACATGCCTTATTTGCATGGGCTGCTCATGCAATTTACATATAAGTTCACAATGCTAGAAGGGCCACATATGTGGCTGTACAATGGTAAATGGGCTGCTCATGCAGCCACATGCAGCCTTATGTGCCCAACTTTAGAATAGTGGTTTTCAGTTTTGCTAGGTAAGTCTTGCAATTTACACGCAAAAATGAGTTGATGGGAGCTGTTGTGGTATGTATAGCATATTATACTATGTGCACTGTGTATGTGTGCACCATTTACATATGTACTGCATGCTTATATTTGGAGTTGTAGCCTATTGTCTGACCATATTTCATTAATGGCTTCTATAAAAATGTTGATGTACGTAAAAATAGATAAGATACGACTTAAAACAAAGTAAAAATTGATGATATTTCAACAATTTACTTTCAGATCCTTGGTAGTAAGATTTTCTTTAGCTTTAGGCATTGGCTGTTGGTTTGGTGGTGTGCTGCACAGTTGTTAGAATTTTGCAACTATAGGCTGATATTACATCTCAGTGATCTAGGCTGATAGAGCTGACATGTGCTTAAACTACACATATGCTAATAGGACCTACCCTCGAATAGTTGTCTCATATGGGGTGGTCTTGACTTATTTCCCCTTCTGTTTCAAACTGCCCAAACATCCCTTGATTTTTTGGTTTCTTTTTGTTTTTAATTTGCTCTGGTATAATGTTTGATCATGTCAGTTTGTGAGGTAAATTTCTTTAACAAGTATAACATATTTGTATCAATGACAATGCATCTTTAACATGATTATTTATGCAGCCATTTGGTGTCAGGGTTCTGATTTTAGTTTTGTCTGACCAGAAACACTATATCAGTGACAAGGAAAGGCCTACAGCATCTGTTGCAGTGGGAAGGGATCAAGGCTCTAGTTCTCCTCAACAAGTTGTGGTTTCAGAAGTTGAACTAACCGGTCAGAACACAACCATATCGGGCCTGCTCGACCAAAGCTCTACTGCTCCCCAACAAATTGTGGTTCCTGCGCTACATTCAGTTGATGTTGCCCCTTCACAAGTTGAACCAACCAGTCAGAGCACAACCATCTCAGACGCCCTTCAGTTTCAGTTGCCTTCATCAACTGACATGCCCATGGTTGAGCTTGGTCAAGGAAGTACATCTCTACATATAGAAAGTGAAGAAGAGCTTAGTCGCCACATGCATTGTTCTAGCCCACAAGTTGAAGCACCATTACAACAACCAAATACGACTGCAGCTATGCCTGTGGAGCAAGCTATTCAGCTGGTATCACAGTTATTGCAGCCTGTTGTACATCAATCACCACTGAATGCCAATTCGCAACCAGAAAGGCCACATTCAGAGGATTTGAGAAGCACCAGTGTGCAACCAGAATCAGGAAGTGATTTTCCCCAACTTTTTCCTATGGCACCATTGCTGCCACATCAAGGGCTTCAACCTGAACCACTTAAAAATGAACTAACTAGACTTCGAATACATCAGGATTCACTTACCAAGTTGCATGGTGATAAGGTCTTTTGTCTGGAGCTCAATTTTAAGTATTATCCTGCTGTTCTCTTTTATTATATTTTGCCCCTTGTGCTTTACTTATACATTTATTCCTTTGTTGGACAGAAACTGCGACTTACATTGGAGTGTGATCAAGAGTTAGATAGGGTAAGAAAGAAGTATGATGCTTTACTCAAGGATGCAGAGACAGAATTTCTTCGAAATAAGGAGATGATAGAGACAATCTATAACAAAGTGTACATGAATCAAATTTTAGCTGGGGAGTTTAGGGCCAAATTCATTGAAAATAAGGGAGCGACCCCTGTATCCTTTCATGGTATGGAAAATGAAGCACCTCTACTTTCCATTTTATTTTCTATTTATGTTGTTTGATTTGCTTGACAGTGACAAATTAATGCTGCTAAGATATAGTGACAGTGATCTTGAATACTCATGTTGCCTAGTTCGCATACCCATGCTCATTTACGTATGCTTTCTCCCGAATGTTACTTGGAATGTCCCTCATATTTCCTACATTCTGTTATCATCAAAAACATCAACCATACACATCCACCTTTGATTTGCTTTACCATATGCATAGAGGTAATAATGTAGGCCCTTTTAAATACAGAAGTACATTCACATACAAGTATAACAAGAAATAGTTAGCACATCCTAAACGGCTAAACCTGTCAAGGTTATGGATGGACTTAGCAAAGTTGCCAGTTCTTTTTGGTGTTTATTTCTAGTGAAACTTCAGCATGCAACATGCAATTTTTTTTTTTTTTTTGTGTGATACTTTGGTTTTTCTGTATGACATATTTCTTTTTTTATGCTTGTGGTGAAGGGGAAGGAGATGAGTTATATTTAAGGAGGTTTTGGCTGGGAATATGCATTAAAGATTTAGAAGATTGATCATATAACTTTGTAGGATCTGAGATTTACTTCAGAATTTTTTTAGAAAAAATCAAAATCTCAGAGCCAGTCTCAGGTTTCTAGTAGAAACCTGCGGACCATCGGAATAGGAACTCAGTCTAATCAGACAGTTTCCAATAAAAGAACATAAAGCTTTGTAAGTGTGGGCAACTTTTTATCTGCTTTCCATTTCTTTCCTTCTCTGTTTTTATTTCTCTTATTTCTCTTTTTTTGTCTCCTCTTTCCCACTTCCGCACTATGTGAGGGGTCATTCATGAGCCTCCCTCTTCCTTCTTTTGGTGAAAAGATGGGTTATTGTTTCTTTTTCATCTCTTGCATAGAAGTGGTCGTTATGCATCTGGCCAGCTTCATTATTTCCTGATTGTTTTAAGTTGCTGGCCTTTCAGTTTAAAGTTACAGATCATCATTCAAAATGTATTGTCATTACAAAGTGACACCATATATCGGATCTATTCTTGGCTTTAAAGTTAACAGAAACCACTATATTTACAATCAGTCAAAGCTTCTATAAAAATTGGAATTTCTAGATGTAAATTTAGTTTAAACCCTAGAATGAATAGTGAAACTTTATGCAGCCACACCAAAGGTGATTATGCACAGGTGCTTGACCCATTGAGACATGTATATAAAGTAGGTCGGCTGTGTCTGTCATGCTTAATCATTTCTTCCTGTTAAAGCCATATTAATTAATACAGTTGCTTATTCTGATGCATATCACCAACTCTTTTGGATGACTCAGAACCTGAGATGTATATGAAGCCCTTGAACATCTGCACATTTTTAATTCAGCTTAAATTTGATGCTTTATGGGATTGTCTAAACTAAAATTCAGATTGCTCGTTCAATTGAGTCTGTTATCAACCTGCGTTTTGTCTAATCAGCAACTCAACTTCTCTCTTGAGAATGTGATTACAACCAACAGAATAATTGTTGTGCACTGGTGGAACGGACATCAGTGGAGTCATTGACCTTTTCTCTAATGTGATTCTTGAGTAGCATGACAATTCTTATACAAGCTTTGAATGTGCCTAATGTAATTATGTGGATATAATTATGACTTCCTAATGTCCATAAGAGAATAATAATGGAAGTCTTTCCTCTAGTTTTCTAGTTTTCTTAAAAGGCTCAGACTTTTTTCAGCGTTAAGTTGTCTGCATGAAACAGATGCGAAAAGATTCTCTTGAAGAGTGAAAAATTGCTTCTGTTATTTTAACCATCTGCGTAACTTTTTTTATATATTTTTTAAAATTTGTTATTTCATTGGTCATCTTATTGCTTCAACTCTATGTTAGATTTGTTGACCATGCTCCTGCCCGTCTTGTTATTAACAAGATAAAGCATTCAAACCATCTCCAGTTTGTCTCAGCTGAAGAAATTCTTCCAAATAATGGACAAATTTGAAGTCATCCTTGGAATCTTAATTGAAAGTTTTGCTGGAATTGAAATGTAATGTTAAGCTGTATAATGAAATGCATGGCATGTTTATCAAAGTACTAAATATTGTGGTGAAAAGTCATGAATATTAGCTTGGTCAATGTCTTTCTATCATGTCTTCTGTCATTGCTTTTGTCAGGTAGATGCCAAAGACTAAGTTGCTAGTATATATGTTGTTGCCTTTTATATCACAAGCTATATTGTATGATCCAGAAATAGAACGGATGAAAGCCAAAATAAAGACGATTGCTATTTTGTTCCTCTGATACCAAGCAGAAACTAATTCGGACCTCCTCCTCCCTCCTTTTTGGTTCCAGGTCCTCATTCAAGCTCTTTGCAGCACTTTCTTCAGGTGTCACAGGCATCCCAGCCAGTGGTTGCGGAGAGGCCAGCGTCAATCTCATCTGGACCTATCTCAACTCCGGCTACTCTATCTCCAGGCCCTGGCCCAAACCCAGCTCCTTCTTTGCTTTCCTCAGCTACAATTCGGGTCCCAACATCTACAACTACATTGGTCTCGTCTGGTCAGATAGTCGGCAATATGACTTCCATCCTCCCGAGCAATGTGGCCAGACCTCGCTATGGTCCAACACTTCCACCTCGCGGAAACCTTCAGAATGCAAGTGAGACACGTTCCCCTGCTCCACATCTGCATCGGTTCAGACGTCACACATCCCTTTCGGTGCAAAATTTTGTGGTCCCAACCAGTGGGATGAGCAGTCAGTGGCAGGCCCTTGCTAATCTGGGTTCTGTGTCTTCCACCGGTGCGCAATCTGCAGCTGTTTCTCATATACGTTCATCAATGGTTGCAGTTAGTGGGACCTGTCAGCCCATTAGTTCAGGTGCATTACCTGTTGGTCATGCCGCTCGTGTCCCAGTCGACTTGCATCCAGATAGTGGGGACATCCAGATTGGAGCTGACCTACAAAACCTGTCTCAGTTGGCAGATATAAGCCCAAATTTTGATGGATGGCTCTCATCCAATCTGGCTCTGACAGGTGAATTGCCTCAATCATGTACGGATGCTGTGAGGCCTTCTGGTTCGACAGATGTTGTCTGCTTATCAGATGATGACTAATCAATGTGGAAGAAGCATAAGGCATGTGCAACAGGAAGGGGAGACAGGTTGTGCGACCAATCTGCCTGAAGCTGCTGATATATTAAAGAACAAGTGGAGATGTGCAAAACTACGTTTTGTTTTTGTTGGTAGGATCCCTTTTTGGGTCTGGAAAATGCTGTGCTAGGCTTTGTATACGGGGATGCTGGCAATTAGTGAAAGGCATAATTTTTCTTAATAGAACGTGTACGTTTCTTGCTGCTGCATAGGTTTCTGCACCCTCCACCGTTAACAAAAATATATTTTCTTTAAAATGTCAAAATATTTGTGTGCCATGATGACATCTACAGTGGGGCAGGCAGATCATTACTTTACTTTCTTTGTGGCGCCACCGCAAATTGACGAATGAGGCGAATTATTTCCGGGATTCCAATATTAGTTGGTGGGGCATATGCTCTCTTGTTCCGCATTCACCATTGGTGACTTCCTCAACAACAATTCCGTGCTGATTTGCAGTAGCAAATTTAGGTTGCATTGTAACCATAACTATTGCTGCTAATTTTTGTTCTCCAGTCTGGGATGATGCATGTTGGGATTCGAATGCTCTTCTGTTTTGATAGATCTAAAAAATAATCCTTATGCAGGGATTAAAGAGGATTAAGAGGTGGTCTATGCGAAAGATCCTCTGACATTTAAGTCAATAAAAATTTTTAGCAAGCATATGAAAGGAGAAGGAAAGTAATGGCTTCTACTTAGATTGTGAAGGATTAGAGTTCCCTTAGTACTTAGAAGGTCTTTCGTTTTAGGAAGTTGAAAGCCAATACGATTGAAATCTCGTCGGTTATAAGGATTGACGATTGAGAAGGCTGATAGACACTTTATCGGGGATTTAAAATCTCATTGATCATGGATAGGTGTTGTATTTGGTTTTGTTTTTATTTTGGAAAGCTTACTCTGAGATCTTAGTGATCAGAGTGGTTTATCCTTCGGGATATCCGGAATGGTATGAGGCAGCGATGATGCTCAAGTTGAGAGAAGGATTCTTGGTCTTGTCGAGGTTCGGAGATGGCTCGGCCCTGCTGAGGTTCGGAGATGGCAAGCGATATAGCTTGTCCTTTTCTGATTGTCGCGGTTGGCGGGTCAAAGCCCAAAAATGAGCTTTACCTATTGGCACGTTCGCTAACTAATACAGTGATTTATCCCACATCACATGCCCTCTACTCCCTAGTCCGAAGCGTAGGTTCGAACATAGGGAGTAGAGTCCAAGATGGCCAATTCCATTGGTGGGGTTTAAACTTGTAGAGGCGTGTCATGATGGCCTCATAAATGCCAAGTCGTCATTTCATCATTTCTTCTCACTGGATGAGGAGGGACCTTTTGTTCCCTGACGACTAGTGGAATGACATGTGGTAGATCCAAGGCTTGCTGCAATTGAACCGAAGGTCCGTGATGCTTGGAGATTCCTGCTGGTGATATCTCACCCTTTTATCGAGGTGGTTTAAAAGGAGGCAGGTGGCGTCTTCTCTAGTTACGCTTTCGTTTTGCTTTTTTCCTTTGAGATCAAGCACCTCTAACTAGAGAATCGTATGGCCAGTGCCTTTTCTGCTTATCCCGGAGATATGGAGTGCCCGACCGATTTTTCTTCGATGATAACCCCAACGGACTTGGAGAGAATCTGTCGTGATTATGGGATCCCTAGAGATATCAAGATGAGAGTGCCTAGCTCGGAGCAGAGGGTTTTCGATCGACTAGAGTCGGGGACCTTCTTCTATGAGGAGTGCTTCTAGGTGGGCCTTCGTTTTCCTCTCCATCATGTGGTGAAAGGTATAATGAAGTTTTATGGTATTTGTTCGACGATGGTGGCGTCAAATAGTTGGCATTACATCATAGGGTTTATCTCCATGTACTCCATGTACTCGCTCTTGGGGTGACGGCGATGGTTCCCTTGTTCCGGGTGTGTTACAGTCTTGTTTTCCCCAAGAACACAGTCTGCCTTATTGGGCCACAGAGGTCTTTCAAGAGGGTATCGGGGGTGCCATCCTCTATCAAAGGATGGAAGTCTCAGTTCTTTTTAACCAAATGGGATGTTGAATATGATTTTTCTAAACTGTGGGCACCTTTTCTCACGGATCCGAACGAGCGTCCAACATTGTCGAAGCAAGAGAAAGAAGACTTCGACATCCTTTACAACAGCAAGGTGCTCCCGATCAATATTCTTTTAGCCGAGGATGCCCTTTATAATGCCGGGCTCAGAAGTATCGATCCTCAAGGTAAGCTTTGCCCTCACGCTCTGTTTAGCAAGCTAGGCAAATTTACTTTTGGATGAACCAGTATTTGCTATCCTTGTAGCGGAGAGGTCGAAGTTCGAAACCCGGGTGAGGGAGGAGCTAGGGAAAAGTACTGGGAAGCACAATTCCAAGAAGGGACCCAGGCTTAAGAAGAGGCCTCATTCATTCGCATCGAGCCCGAAGAAGACGAACATGGTAGATTCAGTTAGCAGTCTCCTTCACTGATGAGAAGGGAGGAAGACAGGGCGGCTCCATGGGAAAAGGAGCCGATAGTGAGGAGGTTCCAAGGGAAGAGGCAGAGAGGGCTCCAAGGCCGAGGGTGACGGAGCTTCCTTTCGAAGAGACTGGAGGCCAAGGGGAACCTTTGACTGGGAATATCTTCCTAAGGAGATGAGGGAGATTGAGGAAGTGGTCAAAGATCGAGAAGAGATTCTGACTAAAGAGCCCCTCCATGAAGGACCGAGGGAGGCTGAATAGGCTGCTAAGGATCGGGAAGAGCCTTCAATGAGTCTCCCTATCCGATTCATCCCGATGCTGAGGAAGAGTCCTTGGCGGATTTATTTTGCTCTGCCCTCAAGCGGGAAGAAGGTCCTTTCGGAATAAGACCCAAGGAAGATGACCTCATCTCCATAGGGTTTGGTGGCTTGGCCATTCCAAGGGACATGGAGCTTCTACCTAGTCTTAGCAACTCCGAACTTGTGAAGACCGTGAATGTCTATGCCTCTCGGGTAAGCAAGAGAGAAATTGTTCCCTCTTTTTCATAACTTGTTCGGTTGTTCTTGAATTCATTCGCTGTGCTTTGCTACAGAATGTCATTCTTTTGAGGGCGATATGTAATCGCCTAGGTGTGGCATCGAGAGCCTATGCCCGAGTCTTAATGGAGAACACCGAGCTTCGGCGAAAGGATAGATCGATCAAGAATATTCGATCGAAAGTATCAATACTTCGGGATGAGGTTGCCGAGCTTAGAGGGGCTCTAGAGTTGGCCAATGAGACTACGTTAGACTTCTTGAAGTTTCGAGTCGAGGCTGTAGAAAAAATAGCTGAGCAGAATAATCAACTTGCCAAAGAAAGTAGCAAGTCCAAACATCATCAGGAGCATATCCTCCATCTTACGGCTAACCTTGCTCAGACCCAACAAAAGGCCAAAAAGGATCGGGCGAAGCTTGAGCATGCCTGGGGGAGGATAAATCGGCATAAAAAGGATAGGAAAAAGACTCAGGAGTGGGCCAAGAAGGCAAAAGTAGAAATTACTTGGGAAGCTGAAGAGGTACAAGCTTGGAGAATTTCTTTGCGCTAATTGCTTTTCATTTCCTTTCCCCTTTAATGCAATTGGTTCTGCCAACCTTGTTTTTTAGTTGAAAAAAATCAAGATCGACACGGCAGATAAAATAAAAATTTTGCTTGGGGAGCTAGCCTCGAGTCATCAGAAGTGCTTCGAGCTTCGAAGCTAGGTGATCGAAGCTAATAACCAAGCCGCTTTGGCAGTTTTACAATCGACCGTTGGCGAGACTGAGGTTTTACCAGCTACCAGAGAAGCGAGTCAGACGAGCTAGCCAACTTTAGCTAGTCACCTTTCAACAGCTGCCACCAAAAAGGATGAAGCTAGGCCTTAAAATTTTTCCTTTTTTCTATTCCTTCTTGCAATAGAGACTCTTTCATGTCTTGAGCATCTGTAGCTTCTTCATAACATGAATTTTCAGCAACAAAATTTTGCTTTCTTTCAACTGCTTCATGTTTTTTATAGTCTAAGTATTGTTAGGCTTGACTATTCTCTTGGTACACTTCATAATTCGACGAGTTTAGATACTTAGGCCTATTGAAGATAGCCTAGGAAAATAAACATTGAAAGGGGTTTGGCTCTGCCAAATTACGAGGATAGCTTGATCTAGCTAAGGTTCGGAAAGCTCCACTCAGCCTTGCCGAGACACGAAGGTAGTTCGGCTCTGCTGAGGCTTATCGATAGCTCAATTTTATCGAGGTAGTGAGGTTGCTCAGCCCTGCCGAGGCTAGACCGTGATTCAGTTCTACCGAGGTTTAATATTAGCTCGGCCTTGCCGAGATTTCGACTTGGTAGTTAATGGGCTCTGTTCCTTCGCCATCCACAAATGTCAATTGGTCTATTAGATAATTTCTTTCTTTGTATCATGTGCCCCCCTATGGTCAGCCTCCTGCTTTTATTCTTACTTTAGAAATTGAAACTGATTACTTGCCTTTAACTCGTGAGGTCTAAGATCGAGGGAGAGCAACATTTCCACCATGGTGTTCCTTTACTCGGTCTCGGAGTGCGAGGAAAGACTCCTCATATACCCATCAAGAATGACTAAATGGGTGATGCATGACCGATTCAAGGATTGAAAAGCACTCATCTCATTAAGCGAGGAGAAACTTTTCAAATTGCGCCTGAAGACACTTGGATGAGTGGCACGTGGTCGAATCGGGGATTGAAACATAGTGGTCGACAAACTTTGATTAACGATCTCTGTCTCCCCACTCGACGACTATAAAAGGGGAAAGGATGAGCATTGTTTGCAACCACACGAAGGGTTCTATTTGATAGAAAGGGAGAGAGTTTGAGAGAGCTTCGCTTATGTTGACATCGGAGGTAGAGGAGTGGGCCTTCCTCTTTAGGATTTGACTTGGGCTCGAGGGCTCAGATGAAGAAGCTACTAAAAAGAAAACTGCCTCAGGAGCATTGAAGAGCGACTCTTTTGGACCTCATAGAGCCATGGGTAAGGCGTCATTAGAGACGGCTCTGAATTCCCTTTTTTAGTATACAAGTATGAATAAGAGAAAGAGAGGGGGCTACAGAGGTTATACTGAAAATGCAAAAAGTGTTTCTGTATAACTTCCTCATGCCATCAATAACTGATGGCTGTTGTTGCTGCTCCACCAAAGGAGATGCACGAAGGTCTGTCGGGCATCTTCCCGATAAAGGATGGAAAGCCAAAAATAGAAGTAATGTCGCCTTAGATTCCAGGCCTGAAGGCTTTGCCATCCCACAGAGTTCGAGGGTGATATTCGTGATCTTCTAAAGTCGAAGCATTGCTATCTTTTAGAAGATGTTGCAGTAGCTGCGAGTAATCTTTCATAGAAAATTTTTCTTTTTATATTTCCTATGCCACAGCGTAGTTGTGAGCCTTTGTTTTGAAAATTTCCAATGAATAGAGATTTTCTTTTCTTAATTGCCCTTTTTTCGTGTGCTGAACATTTTTTGTTTTAGCTAATTAGGCTTCACGAAAGGAAGCCGCAACTTTGCTGGTTTTACTGAGGTATAAATACAATTCGGTCCTGACAAGCTATGCTAGACTACTCGATCCAACAGAGGCATAGGTAACGCTCGGCCATGTCGAGGCATGAAAGGTCTCGATTAGTCATGCCGAAGCTTGGAAGAATAGGCACTTGGCCTTGCCAAGTCATAGGTAGCTTCGATCGTTCTTGCCGAGGCTTATAGAATGCTCGGCCATGCCGAGGTACATAGAATGAAATATATTTTACTTGGCGTTGCTAAGATGCTTTGATTGGCCTTGCCGATGTTCAGAGAAAGTTCGGATGTGCTGAGATATGGAGAATGAAATATTTTTTACTTGGCATTGCCAAGATTCTTCAACCAACCTTGTCGATGTTCGAAGAAAGCTCGGCCGTATCAAGGTACAAAGAATAAAATCTATTTTGCTTGACGCTACCAAGATGCTCCGACTGACCTTGCCGATGTTCAAAGAAAGCTCGGCTGTACCAAGGTACAGAGAATGAAATATATTTTACTTGGCGCTGCCAAGATATTCCAACTGGCCTTGTCGATGTTTGGAGAAAACTTGGCCATGTCGAGGTATGAAGAATGAAATATACTTTACTTGGCACTACCAAGGTTCTCCAACCGGCCTTGCCGATGTTCGAAGAAAGCTCGGTCATACCAAGGTACAGAGAAAAAAATATATTTTACTTGGCGTTGCCAAGATGTTCCGACCGACCTTGCCGATATTTGGAGAAAGCTCGGTTGTGCCGAGGTATGAAAAATAAAATATATTTTACTTGGTGCTGCCAAGATGCTACGACCGGCCTTATCGATGTTCTGAGTTATGGACCCGAGGGTTAGCGAATGGGCGAGACCCATCTTTCATCAACAACTCAGGAAAGATGATTATTAAAAGGGAGGCATTTGAATTGACGAGTAAAGTTTTATTACAGTGAGCAAAATGGCTCAATTTTGATATACTTCACCAATGATATACTCGAAAGTTATCCAAGTTTCATGTCCGGGGAATAGCCCTTTCGTCGAGATCTTGGAGCTTGTAAGTGCTGGATCTGACAACCTCCATGACTTGGTAAGAACCCTCCCAGTTTAGGGCCAATTTTTCTTGCTCCATCAGCTTGGAGACTAATGCCCTTCAGAGTACAAGGTCATGAAGTGGAATAACTTCCCTTTGACATGGGAAGAGTTATAGCGGGTCACACGCTGCTGGTATGCGGCCATCCGAACTTGAGCTTTTTCTTGACTTCTTCTATTAAGTCGAGGTTGGCTCGAAGCTGCTCATCATTTGACTTCTCTGAGTAGCCTTCGACCCTTAGCGAGGGTAGGCCTACTTCAACTGGAATGATAGCCTCGATTATCTGCACCATCCGGTAGGCCTAGAGGATGTGATGAAGCTCGTTCGCCCATCTGCCATGCTCTGTTTAGTCAAGCCTTGATCCCATGTAGTAGGGTTCAGTTTGTGACCTTTTCATCATTAGTTTATGGGTGCCCGATGAGGTGAGTCGATGGCTAATGCCATAATCTTCACAAAATTCTTGAAACCTCGTGTTGTCGAACTGTTTGTCATTGTCAGTGATGATGGTATGTGGAAGACCGAACTAGCAGGTGATTCACTTCCATACGAAGTCTTTGGCTCGAGCCTCGATTATCTGGGTGACTGTCTCAGCCTCGACCCACTTAGTGAAGTAGTCGATCACTACGAATAAGAACTTCCTCTGCCCGGTAGCAGGGAAAATATGCCGATGATGTCCATGCCCCATTTGGGGAAGACCAGGCGAATGTGATGGGTGTTAAATGCACAGAAGGAAGCCTTTGAATGTTAGAGTATCGCTGGCACAAATCGTAGGCTCGGACAAAGTCATCCGAATCTTTTTGCATAGTCGACCAGTAGTACCCTTGGCGTAGCACCTTATGGCAGAGGGCTCAACCACCCAAATGATTGACATAGATGCCTTTGTGGACCTCTCGCAAAGCATAATTGACCTATGATGGCCAAAGACATTTGAGCAATGACATAGAGACGAAGCGCTTATATAGATGATCATCATGCAAAACATAAGGGGATGCCTGCATCTTCAGCTTTCTTGCCTCCTTCCTATCTGTCGGGAGGGATCCATCTATGAGGTAATTAAGAATTGGGTTGATCCAAGATGGTTCGACCTTGATTTGCATTACTTGGTTAGCATCTGCTATGCTAGGCTATTCAAGGACCTCTAGGTGAAACTTTTGCTCTAGGTCCATAGAGTCTGTGGTGGTCAGTTGAGAGAGAAGGTCGACACGAGTATTCTTGGTTCTCAAAACCTGAATGATCTCAAATTCGAAGAAGTTAGATGATAAATTACATACCTTCTAAAGATACCAAATCATGTTCGGCTTCCGAGCTTCAAATTCTTCTTATACATAGCCGATGATCAGCTGGGAGTTGGTGTAGACGTTTAATTTTTGACTTTCAATTCACAAACAATTCGAAGTCCGGTAAGTAAAGCTTCATACTCGGTCTCATTGTTGGAGACTGAAAAGGAAAAGCAGATGCCATACTCGAACATGGCTCCTTCTAGACTAGTGAGGATTAGATCCGTGCCGAAGCCATTTATGTTGAAGGATCTGTCTATATGAAGTAGTCATAGAGCTTCAGTCTTTGCTTGCTCATAGACCTCTGGTGTTGAACCATCCTACGGGATTGTACACTCGAGAAGAAAATCTGCCAGAACTTGCGCCTTGATGGCGGGGCGAGGCTGATGCCGAATGTCATGCTCGCTCAGCTCGATAGCCCACTTCGCCATCCTCCCTGATACTTCTGAATGGTGAAGGACTGCTTTGATCGATTGATCGGTTAGGACTGCCATAAGCGTGTGCTTGGAAGTAGGGATGCAGCTTCCAGATGGATGTCACTAATGTTAGCACCATTTTCTCAATTCGGGTATACCTAGTCTCAGCATCAAAGTAACTTGCTGATGTCGTAAACAAATTTTTGGATTTTATTCTCCTCCCAGACCAGCATGGACTCGATAGCATTCTCCGAGATAGCTCGGCACAAATACAAGATCTCCCTGAGCTTCAGGCGGTGGTTAGTTGAGGTACTTCTTGAGATTCTCAAAAGATTTCTAGCAATCCGAAGTCCATGGAAAATTTTTAGCCGAACAAAGTGGCTTGAAGAAAGGAAGACACTTCTTGGTAGATCAGGCAATAAAGCGGTTGAGCGCCGCAATTCTTCCGAAAAAGGCCTTGCACTTCCTTGACCGACCTAGGGGGTTCTCCTGAAGAGCTTGGATCTTCTAGGGGTTCACCTTGATGCTTCGCTGAGAGACCATAAAGCTCAGGAATTTTCTAGAATGGACTCCGAAGGCACACTTGGTCATGTTTAACTTCATATGATAGCTTTTGAGCATAGCGAAGCTTTCCGTAAGATTGTCGATGTGCTGGGATGCCTCCTTGCTTTTTATCAGCATGTCATCAATGTAGACTTCTATATTTTGGCCTATTTGGTCTTTGAAGACCTTATTGACCAACCTCTGATAGGTTGCCCCAACATTCTTTAAACCGAAAGGCATGACTCAGTAGCAGTAAATACCCTTATCAATGACGAAGGCTATCTTCTCTTCATCCTCGAACACCATCCGGATCTGATTGTAGCCTGAGTAGGCATCCATGAAAGTTAGCATCTAATGGCCCGAGATAGCGTCCACTAGCTGGTTGATCCTGGTAAAGAAAAATTATCCTTCGGGCAGGCCTTATTGAGGTCAGTGAAGTCGATGCAAATTCTTCATTTGATGTTTGACTTCTTTATCATAATGACATTCGCTAACCAGTTGGGGTAGTTCACCTTCCGGATGAAGTTTGCCTTAAGGAGTTTGCCAACCTTCTCCTTAATGGCCTTCTAACGCTTGAGGGCGAAACTCCTCTTCTTTTGTTTGACTGGTCGAAATGCCTCGTCCACGTTGAGATGGTAGACGAGGACATCTGGATCAATCCTCGGTATGTTCGAGGCTGACTAGGCGAAGACGTTAACATTCCTCCAAAGGAGGTTAATCAGGTCTTGGCGAGGCTTCCCTTCCAGTTGGGACCCAATCTTTATGGTTCGGTCAGGTCGAGCCTTGTCAAGCAGCACTTCTTTAAGTTCCTCGATAGGTTCTTCCCTTTGCTCGATAAAATCTTTTCAAGCATCAAATCCATCAACTTCAGATTTTCTGGATTGAAGGTCAGCGACGAAGCAGTACCGAGCGATGACTTGGTTCCCTCGAACAGTCCCAACCCCACATTCTATGGGAAACTTCATGGCGAGGTGAGGTATGAAGATCATAGCTCTGAGGGACATCTACCCAGACCTGTCGAGGATGGCATTGTATGGTGACCGAAGCTCAGTCATTAAAAAATTCATGTAGGCGGTTGTTATGCAAGGCCAAGTACTAGTTTGAACCGCCAGTGTAATTACTCCTTTGGGTGTGATGGTGTCGCCGGTGAACTCCATCAGAGTAGAATCCACGGCTCGGCTATCTTTCATTCACAAATTCATTTTCACAAAGACATCAAAGTACAAAACATTAACTGAGCTTCTACTATCGATTAAAACTCGATGTACATCATAATTATTCATGTTCAGGGATACAACAAGTGCATCGTTATGGGGATACTATGTCCCTCAGAGGACTTCATCCGAGAATGCGAGTCCTTCGGATCAAACTCTTTAGTGGGTTTTCTTCCTCGTTTGGCCGACCCTGGGAGGATCCGACCATGACAATCATATTAACATTGAAAGCGACTAATGGGCTCGATGGAGGTTGTTGTCAAAGCTCAGGTTGGCGTTCCGCTCTATTGTTCGACTCCAGAGCTCTTCTGAACTGCTCCAGCCTTCCTCGGTAGATGAGTTATTCAATCTTATTTTGGAGCTGCCAGCATTCCTCGGTATCATGATTGTAGTCACGGTGATACTGGTAGTGCTTCATCATATCTCTTCGAGTGATGTTTCTTCGGGGCTTTGGTCGGGGGAGCCAGCGTTCAATCTTCATCAAGATCTATACTCGAGGCATGGTGAGCAGGGTGAACTGATTGAATCTCCACGCTAGGCTTATGGTGCGATCTCTTGGTAGAGAAGGAGCCCTTTGGCGACGAGGCGGGCTTGTAGGGCAGCTGGTCAGTCTTTTCTGAGCTTTTCTTAGACTGTTCGGCTCGGGTTGACCTTCTGGATTCTTTGACCCTGGCATATTTGTCTGCTAGGGCCATCATGTCGGAGAGGTTCTTGGGGTAGTTAACCTCCATAGCTAGGTAAAATTCTTTCTCCTTTGATAGTCCACCTGCTAAGACAGACATGGCCATCTCATGGTTGAGGTGATCAACTTTCAACATGGCCATGTTGAAATGATCAAGAAAACTTCTCAAGCACTTTTCCTCTTGCTGCTTGACTTCTGAGAGGGAGTCAGATCTCTGTTGTTGTTGCTGGCTACTGACGAATTGGCTGGTGAATAGGCGACTCAGATCGTCAAAAGAGTTGATGAAGTTCGGCTTCAGAGTACCGAACCATATTTCGCATCATCTCGCATAGTCGAAGAGACTCGGCGGGGGGATCGTGGCTGCAGCATCCAATCATGGTGCAAAAAAATTGGGGATAAGGAGCAAGCCCGACGGGATCGAGGCAGACTCCTCTACTTGCCTCTCTGCTGCGTCGGTTCTACTTCTTCCTCGTGATTGAGTTATCTCGGGAGGCTCGCGGCCTCGAGTGTGTTGGGTGGAGCCGCCAGTGGGACCGGCACAACCATTCCATTGGGACTGCTGAATGGGTACAGCCAGGAGAGGGACTCTATGGATCCCCTACACCAACTGCTCCAGGGCTTGAACTTGTTGGACTAGCGCGCCAAACTGGTCCTGAGTGACCGGGGCCGCAAGCGGTGGAGGAGCCTTAATTGGTAACGGCTGTGAGGACATCATGTTATTTGTCGGATGGTATAGACTACTACTCATTGTTATTGACCATTAAGAAAATGTCCTTGTTTGAACCTTGTCTCCTTGGTTTCAAATTTAATGGGACTTGAGGCCCTTCCTTTAGCGCCAATCTGTTGCTGCTGATTTTTGTTCTCTGGTCTGGGGACGATGCACATTGGGATCTGGATGCTCTTCCATCCTGATAGGCTTGCAAAATAGTCCTCACACAGGGATTGAAGGGGGTGATCCCTGTGGAAGACCTTCCGGTACCCAAGTCAGTGAAAACCTTTAGCAAACAGATGAGAGGAGAAGGTTATTACAGAAGGATGCCCTAGAGAAGGTTTCTGGAGAGCAATGGCCTCTGCTTAGATTGCAAAGGCTTAGAGTTTCCTTCGAGATATGTACCTGGGAGGTCTCGGGACATAGTATTTATGTGCCACCGAGATGGTAAGTTGTTACCTGATTTTTTGGATGCATTTTAGGATGTTAGAAGCCGATACAATTGAAATCTCGTCGGTTATAAGGATTGACGATTGAGGAGGCTGACGGATACCCTATTGAGGATTTAAAATCCCGTTGATCATGGACGGAGTATTGTATTTGGTTCCATTTTCATTTTGAAAAGCTTATTCCAATATCTTAGTAATCAGAGTGGTTTATCCTTCGAAATATTCAGCGTGGTATAAGGCAACATTTTGACTTTCCTTATCCCAACCCGTGGACGCCACCATCCGGTGCTAATTGTTCCCATCGTGGTTTCAGCTAGGTGTCAACAAGCCCATGCACTGGGAAGGTATGAGCAAAGGCCCTCTGCATCCTCCATTCTTCTGAAACCTTGCCTTCTTCCATTTATATGGCCTCCAATTAGAATAGATACAGGTGGCATAAGCTGGAGCAGCTTCATATCCAAAGGATCAGATTTGCCACTCATCCATTTCCTTCCGTAATGGGTAATAGAGCTGAAGAAAGAAGTTGATTGCTTTGCAAAAAGGAATTGAAGCAGACGAGAGATGTGGCCATGGGGTAAGTGAGTGGATCGATCATCTTAAAGAGAACCGAGCCTGGAGATTATCGTCTATTTAGAAACATCATTGCACTTCTTTTCACACATATTTGATGGTATAGACTACTACTCATAATTGGTCCCAACCTTTTCTAAGGTTGAGAGAGAGGTGTTTCTCCTCCGTAGTAGTAGCCATAGATCTTGAAATTTATTTAGCCTTCTAATATTTAAGCAAGACATGCATAATCAGAAGCCAAACCTTTATCGAGAATCAACATCTTAAGAGCAGGTGGATGGTCCTTTCTGGAGCAACCCTATACAACGGGCATGCCTTACTCCCAGGCCAAGCCCTCTTTGCCCTTACCATGCCCGTATGAAGCCTATTCTGGAGAACTGGCCACAGGAAAATCTAAAGTTTCAGGGATATAGCGGCCTTCTAAACCTTTTTTTTACGAAATTCTTAAATCAGTCTTCCATGATTTAAGAATTTATAGAAGGAAGCCATTACTGATAAGTTTCTGCAAACAAGTATCGGCAACTCTAAAAGATCTAAGAGCCATCAACTCTGCAAGGGAATGCCGTTGATCAAATTCTTCTATCACAAGGGCTTTGAATCCTGAAATACTTCACTCATAGAGCGCCAGCTTCATTGAGAAGCCATCGAACAGTTACGTCCGGCGCATCTCTAATACAAATCAGCAAAAAGAGAAGCTAGCAGCTCAGCATCCAATCATGAGTCCTCCCAAAATGTAATCCTTTTCCCACCATTCAATTTGAAGGAGGAGCAATTCCAAAATGTCTTTTGGTTCTTACAAATGCCCTTCCTACAGGAGGGAGGGAGGGAGGGAGGGAGGGAGAGAGGGGGGGGAGAGAGAGAGGGATTGACTGAGGAGCGCCAGACCCTGATCCTCAATTTCCTTTTTGCATAGCAAACCATACTAATTTGCCTCTGGATCATTAATATACTTCCATGACCATTTAGCAAGAAGTCAGGAGTTGAGATCTCTCATGCTTTTAATTCTCATGCCCTCTTGAAGTAGTCTCGACAAACCCGATCTTGGTAATAGATAAAAGCCTGAATAGATGAAGGAAATAAAGTATCTCTTTTTTTTTTTTTAAGAAATTACCAAGGAAATAAAGAACTTTTCCTAAAGGTAAACTTTATTAAAATCATAAAAATTTATAAGAAAGATGAAGATGTATTAAGAGAAAAAAGATTATATATTTTATGAGAATTCAATCACTTCCTAGGGTTGAGATTATCCTATAAGATGAAGCTAGCTATAATCTTATAGTGGATCAATGTTGATGATAAGTTCTTTTGAGAAAAATTTTGTATTCCTCTTATTTCATATTCACCATATGAATAACATAATCTATCGATCCTAGCTTTTCCTTCTAGTTGCTAGTACTTTCTTTCTTCCATAAACTAATTAGAGCTTGGAGATACTAGAACACAAAACTGTGCACTCCAATTGCATTGGCTAGATATTCCAAATAAAACTTAAGAATGAACATTTAACGAGTAGGTGATCAACAGACTCCTAACTAGCCCCGTATAGCATACATTTGGAACTTTTAGCAATCCTTTATCTAAGACAGGCTTTGTAGACAAAGCTATAGAAAGGATAATTAACTTATCAATGATTAATGACTTTATAGAAAGAGCCCATGCAATATCTGCCATCGATGCAAGTTTCCATATTGGAACATCTTCGTGGCAATGGTTGAATGATAAAAAAGGAGACTTTATAGTTGTTATGATTGTGTACTCTGAAAATGTGAGAGGGGGTGGACAGTTGAAATCTCCATTATTGTGCTAATCAGCTTCAGATCAAGGCCACTAATTATACTTCTTGGTCACTCACCTGTACAAATCCTCAAAGAGGTATGCCAAAGGAATAAGAGCAATCCAACTATCATGTCAAATTCCGATACCTTTTCTCTTACTAAACCTAAATGATATACAGTTTCAAAAGGTATCTAAATCTTTGGATTTATATTGAAAAATCTTTTATATTCTCTATTTTTTTTTTGCAACATGAATTTATCACCTCAAGTAGTAGATTTTAGAGACCAAGATACAAAACTAGTGGTCAACGTATTAAACTCAGTCAACAATTCATGACTAATTCTACACTCACTTTCAGACTCATTTGGTCTTCATCCCTCTTTCGGTGCTGCCAATTTAGGCCAATCCTACTAGAACTAGTCCATATGCCCACATCATCTATCATATATTCATCCAATCCATAACCATACTATAACCAAAACAACATATCTCAACATATCATATACATATATCTCAAATCAAATCCAAAAAACCATCTCATAACCAAAATAACATATCATAAATATATAATAACTTTAAAAATAAATTATTACATAATTAAAATATATTAAAAAGTTAACAATAAATTTATGATGCATGCAGGTATATAAGATATGAAACATATTGCATAACAACAAATATAAAACTCCTACATTAGTTTGCTAGTACAAATTAATCTTCTCAATAAAAAAAAAGTCATTGATTCTATAATTAAACATAAATAAATAATTAATTAAAATTCATAGTTTAAGAAAATTATTATTTTGTTTTTTTTTCAACATTTTAAAATTTACCGTTTTACCCTTCTGTCTTAATATTTGCTAACCTATGCTTAACTATCTTCATTTTAGATTTATTTATTTTTCTGAATTACTATTTAATAATTATTTAAATAAATTTACAAAAATATCCCTGCTAACCTATGCTTATTCACCCTATATTATACCCTAACCATTATTCAAAATAAAACAGTCTCAACCAATCATGCTTCTAATCAGCAATTGATCTTACCTTAATTTAATTAGGTTAATCAATGCTCATGAGGATACTTAATCAAAATGAATTAGACTAACTAGGGTGCAACTATTAGAGTCCTAACTAGTTGACCTAGACTTCAAATTGGTCCACCCAATTTTGGTTTAGACCCTTGATAAGTTGAGTTGATCGGGTCAACTCAACTTAACACGAATTGGTTTAATAGGACTCAAGGCTGAAGCCAATTGAATTAGATCTTTGAACCAAACCAAACCATGTAGCTCAATTCAATCAAATTCCAACAAGTGGTTCGATCCAATCCTTGAATCAATTAAATGGGGTTGGTCTAATTTGCATCAAACCTACTTCAAATGGATTGTAATTGAACTGATCCGACCCGTTTTTACTGAACCGCGCCCATTGGGCTCACCCAGCCGGTTCATCCTAACGAAGACAAAGCCGTCTTCTTCCCCACGGCAACTGATCCATCCTCCATAGCCGAAACGATCCAGCCATCCCCAGCCTACCTGGCGATGGCGGTGCTTCCCTCCGGCAACGACCAAAGAACAATGGCTAGAGCCGGCTGGCGACGACCCAAGGCACGGGCGATGCTGAGCCATCAGTCGGCCGGAGAGCAAATTCTAAAACCCAAGCCCAGTCGGCTGCCTCAACCTATTGCCGTTTGCCGAAGACGACTCACCGACTACCGCACAGACTCCGTCGAGATCAAGGCGCCAATGATGGCACCGGCTACTACCCTTACCCATCTACAAGCTAACCTATTCTAGAACACTGCAAGGGACTAAAACAGGGTATGGCATCACGCTACCTGGCGGCTGTCCGATCCACGACGGCGGCGTCAAAAGGGCCTTTAGACTCCGGCGAGACCTCTCCTCTCTCCGCCTAGCCTGATTGAAGTTCCTAAGCACAATCGCATTAACCCGGCAAGAAGAGAACAGGGGATTCAGTCTTGGAACAGAGTATTTGAGCACGTTTTTAAAGAAAAAAAACCCAGTTCTTACCTCCCCGCCGGTGACGTCCCAAGCTCCGGCCAAATCTTCTCTTGCACCAGCACAAGAGAAAGAGAAGAAGAAGCGGAAGAAAAGGAGGAGAAGAAGAAGAGAATGAGAAGAGGATTTGGGTTCGGCTTCTGGGCTATTTATAGATGATTCATCCTCAAAACCCTCTTTGATCCTAATAAGCTACCAGTACAAGATAAATTGGTTAAGGGTATAAAATCTAA
The DNA here is from genome assembly GCA_900491605.1 of Calamus simplicifolius. Classification (NCBI taxonomy): domain Eukaryota; kingdom Viridiplantae; phylum Streptophyta; class Magnoliopsida; order Arecales; family Arecaceae; genus Calamus; species Calamus simplicifolius. The sequence goes on along the minus strand of UESW01001960.1, from coordinate 190,925 downwards.
TATTTCTAGAAAAGGAATGGATTGATCCGCGGAGAGAAGCTAGGAATGATGGAACTTATTTAACTTATAAAGCAAATTAACCACTTGCTTTGAGTTTTAATTAAATGGATTTATTCTTAATTTAAACCGGTTTAATTAAACCGATTTAAGCATCGCACCTTTAAAAGACATACCCTATCAAAGGCATATCTTGTTGTGGCCAAGACCATCAGCCCCATCATAGCTCTTCTTCTTCAAAAAACACATCCAAGAGTTCTTAGAGTTAGTTGGTCCTAGAATTCAGCTGTGAGGCTTCGTAATTCAGCCTATAAACAGCTGTGAAGGCAAATGGTTCATTGATGGTAGGCAAGCTGAAGACACTAATTAACTAGCGAGCGAAAGGCGCCTAAAAGCTTAAAAAAAAGGAGACATGGAGGTGGTGTTAACTCCATTGACATCCAGACTCTCCCGGTTATCAATTTTGGTGGCTCTGTAAGTGCGTCCATCCAGCAAGCTACAGCCTGACAGACTCGTAGTGGGGATTCCAACCCTGAAGATCGAGCTGCTGTCACCACTAGGAGATTTTCCAGGGACTCCTTTCTCAAATTAAGAACGCAACAGGAGAGGACGACCGTGCGAGGCAAGGGCCAAGGAGATGAGCTGTGACCCCTCCCCCTCTGGCGAGTATGTCCAATAAGCGAGCAAAATCCAGTTCCGAGCTCTTTTGTCCGACGCCCTTGATCGAGGGCCAGAGAGAAGGTTTTAATCCGCGAGTAGATTCCATTTGTATATTCCCATTCTTAATAATAATAATAATAATAATAATAGTAAGTTTTTTCCTGAGAGGAACAATATATAAGATGCTTTTGCGTACATGTCACACTCTGCGTTGACTTCAAATGAGATGTGTGCTTACATAAAACAAAGGACAATTCATGTAATTGAAGGCATGATGAGTTTAGAAGAAAGAAATACCAAGACATACAACCTCTTAGTGATCACGTTTTCCCTGCTGGAACATTGCAGGGTCCTTATATCCAGATAACAGAGCTAGAAACAATGAGATGCATGAGAAGTATCATCAAGAAGCAGCAGCAGCATTGGAGGAGTGAGTCCTAACAAATTGGAAGGGGAGCACCATTCCAATCCTTCAAGCACTCAAGCAGAGGGTCGATCGCCTTGCCCTCGCAGATAGCATCGAACACCTTGTTGAACTCCTCACCAGGCGACCGGACTTTCTCGCCGGTAAGGTACCCCGTGTCGACCTCCTCCCTCACAAACCTATACAGGGGATAGGACCTGCACTCCTTGATTCTGTTGGCGATGGCTGAGCTCCCATTCTCAAAAGCAACCCTGGCACCCTCCACTTCTTTCGGCAAGAGGCTCTTCAGCTCCTCTTCGAAAGCAGCGATCTTTTGGAAGATGGAAGAGCTGGGATCCTTCTCCTTCTCCCCATTGTTGAGGCGTGCTCTACAAGGACCTGCCTCAGCTTCTGCATCAGAGGGTATGTAGGGCTGCAAGGGTCATCGACGTAGGAGAAGACGTACTCGCGATCGATGACCTTGATCAGGTCCTTCTCGCAGAACCTGGAGGGGTGCAGCTCCCCATTAGCTCCTATGGTCAGAACTCTCTTGGCCACCTGGGTCACGGTGTTCTTCACGGTGTTCTTCAGATTCTCCTCCAGATGCCTCAGATCAATGGCTTGGCAGAGTGCGACCAAGTAGGTGGAGGACATGAGCTTCAGGATCTCCACAGCCTCAGCCGTCTTCCTTGCTGAGATCAATCCCAAGGAGTTGACGTCCTGGTTGTGCTGCTCGGCGCTCTGGACGTGGTTCGTGACGGGGTTCCCAAGAAATTGGAGCTCCGAGCAGTAGGCCGCCATCGCTATCTCGGCACCTTTGAATCCGTAATCCAAGCTGGGATTACGTCCGCCGGAGAGATTGGAAGGCAGCCCATTGTTATAGAAGTCGTTCACGAGCTCGGAGAACTGCGCAAACATGAGCTTCCCGACGGCGGCGATGGCTAGCCTGGTGTTGTCCATGGAAACGCCAATGGGTGTCCCCTGGAAGTTGCCACCATGGAGAGCCTTGCTCCTCGAGACATCGATCAGTGGGTTGTCGTTCACCGAATTGATCTCCCTCTCGATCGACTTGGTGGCCATCCTGATGACCTCGATCTGAGGACCGAGCCACTGAGGCGAGGTGCGGAGGGCGTAGCGGTCTTGCTTGGGTTTCTGGAGGGGGTCGAGCTCGTGGAGCTTCTTGGCCATCTTCATGTAGGAGCTGCCCTCCAGGATGTGCTCCATGATAGCCGCAGCCTCGATCTGGCCTGGGTGGTGCTTCAGTTTGTGGGTGAGGTGGTCCGTGTACTCCGGCTTCCCCTGCATGACCTCGCAAAAGATGGCCGACAGAACTTCCGAGAGGACGGCGAGGATGTTGGCCTCGAAGAGGACCACGGAGGCCAGGCCGGAGCCGACGGCAGTGCCGTTCACGAGGGCGAGGCCCTCCTTGGGCTGCAATTCGAAGAATCCACCAGCGATGCCGGCGAGCTGGAAGGCTTGGGAAGCATCGATGGCCTGGCCGTCAGGGGTGGTGGCCTTGGAGTTGGGACGACCGGTGAGGAGGCCGGCGATGTAGGAGAGGGGGACGAGATCACCCGAAGCGGTGATGGTGCCCCTGAGCGGCAGGCAAGGGGTGATGTTGCGGTTGAGGAAGCTGGTCATGGCTTCCAGGATCTCGAAGCGGATGCCCGAGTAGCCTTGAAGCAGGGTGTTGACCCTCACCAGCATGGCTGCCCTCGACGCCGGCACCGGCAGTGTGTGTCCTGATTCCGGGCCTGCGCCGAAAATTCCCGCGTTGAGGAACCTGCAGATTTTTAGCACCAATCACTGATCAGTAATTAATGTATACAAGTGTAATGATAATCATGCTACCATGCTAATCATTTAAATTTAAAATTTAGGTGATTCAAAAAAAAAAAATAATAAAGGAAAGACATCTGAAACAGAGCATCATAAATTTTATTTTAAAGAAATGAATGACATTTCTGTACTGTACTGCACCGCCATGTCCTGAATTTCCCTGTTAGAAAAGTGAACAGTGAAGGAGAGAGCCCACGCAACGCATAGTTGATGAAAAGGTATCTAATCTTGGGAGGGAGTAATCTAGGATTACCAAAATTTCCAAAGACAACATGTAACTCGCTACCATACATAGGCCATTCTTTATCACCGCATGCCTTTTCCCGCACCTAATTTACATTAACTCAACTCATCTCATCTAAGCCTTTTCCCAACTACATGGGATATCACAGTTCACTCTCGTTTTAGTAATTAATGCCGAAAAGGTTTCTAATTAAGCCTGCCCGATCATCCAAATCTAATGCTTGTTAGATTTTTCTACCCATTTCATCACTTGTAGCGCATGCTGGCAATTCCCAAAACAAATCTTACTTGGCATGCTAGCTTAATAAAATTTTATTTCGTCACTCTCCGCCCGGAATAGAGGTTACATATATGTAGGTTTCATCTATCATGATATTTTATTAAAGATAAGTTATGCCGAAAATAAACACGCAAAACTTGGGAAAGGATTGATCGTCGACCGGAAAAAGAAGAAGAAAAACTTTCACTTGAAAAGCGGCTGACGTGTACAGTGCACCAATCCAAAGCACTCTTCGCAAATTAGGTTGGTGGGGTTGGTAGGAAATATTAGTGGCCAATATCCTAATTATCCCACCCGTGGAAACTGAGCTTTCCTTGATGATAATGACGGTGATAACGGCAACAGCAGTAAAAGAGGAGAAATCCCGTCCGATCCATCAACGTAGATCGATCATAATCTTTAGTTATATCATAAAATAAAACAAAGCAAACTAACTACAATTCAAGGCAACTCTAACCAACCAGCTTTCAAAATCCCGCCTGATGAAACCTAAGGGCCACATTCAATCATTTAAAGCTTACAAGTAACAGTCACAATTGAAAGAAACGATTAGGCTACTGACTTTGGCTGCAGAGCAGCCATGTCGACCGCCAATGCTCCTCCTATTATGCTTCGAACCGTTTCCCCTACGTTTTTTTTTTTTTTTTCCTAATTTATTTCTCCCTGTACTTGTGCGCATATGTGAAAGGGGCTCAAATTTCTAACTGCTGCTAGAATTAAGAAATAAGCGCAAAGAGAGAGAGAGAGAGCCTACCTGATGAGCTCCTTCTGGAGGGCACCTCCTTGCTTGGTCCTCCTATGAGAGGTCGCACCAAAGCCGGTGGTGACCCCATAGCTATCAGTTCCCTTGTCCATGCTCTCCATCACCCAGTCGCTGCTGGCCTTCACGCCGTCCTGGCTGTCTCCGAGAGCTCGACCGTCACGGGCGACTCGCTCGTCGCCACGGCGGCCACTTGAGAGATCTTCAGCGTGGCGCCTTCCAGCCTGACCAGGGGCTTCCTGTATTCTTCCACCATGCGCTTGACCTCATCGAGGTGGCTTCCAGTCAAGGCCTCGGCCGCCTTGCCCCAGTGCAAAGGGTCCGAGAGGCAGAGGCCGTCAGCTCTACCTTGCTCCATGGCACAACTAGGAGCAACAACAACAACAACTATTACGACCACTACTTGCTAGCTTGCAGCTAGCTCGCGAGACAAATTAATACACTACTATCTTGGATTGGAATCGAGGGTAGCAGCTGCAGCAGCAGTGCAAGCAGTATATGTGTGAGGGGGAAAAACAGAGAGAAAGAAACGGGGGAAAACTCTAGCTTTAAGGAGGAAGAAACGGGAGAAAAAAAACCAGAAGGACAGTTTATTGCGGAACGGTGTAATATCGGCGTGGAGCTTGAGGGATTTTTCGAGCTCCTGATCCTGGTTTGATGATCTACGCGGGCTTAAATAGATGGAGAGAGAGAGAGGGAGGGCTTGAAGCAGGGTTGGGTTGTTGGGAGAGACTAGAGAGGAGGGGTTAGTTGAGGAGGGATCAGAGCCGTCGAAGTATGGTGGAATTGGACGGCTGATTTGACCGACATTTGGTGGAGGGTGGGGGGAGTAGTGGGTGGGCATGCAGGGCACGCCAAACCTCCGGGCCGGCCCCTTACCAGTCAACGGAGACGGGGGTTGGTGAGAAGGGACATGGTAAGTAGTAAGCGTGCCGTCACCTTCGGCCCTTGCTCCACATTGAATTTCTTTTTCAACAAAAACAGTAGCACATTATATTTTGATTTTGAAAAAAAGATGAAGAAGAAGACCAACTATGAGAATTTTAAATGAATTGAATATAAGAAGTTAAAAGTATATATTAATCCAGGTTAGAACATTAAAGTAAATTTATGTTTGGAACAAATAATTTAGATTTCACCAAATTATGATCTTGAATAAGATCTTTTTATTTTTATTTTTGGAATACTGATATCAGTCTTGAGATTAATTCTTTCGACTATTTTTAAAAATAATAAAATATATATAAATATTGAATTTGATATGCCGGGTAAATCTGTCTTACAAAATAAATTAAGTGAGTATTAATTATATGGATCATCCGCGACGGTCAATGGATGATGATATGGATAACAAAATTGGGTTGATATTGAATCCAGCATCAATCAAGATTTAATATGTTGTTATCGTCTTTGCTGGACCCAGACTCGACCTAGCACGTTGCATTGCTCCATCAAGAAATTATTGTTATCGTCTTTGCTGGACCTAGACTCGACCCAGACTCTGATTGCAAGGCATGCTACGCGATTTTTGCTTGATCCGCACTGTTTATGGAGCTCCTTTATGCGGGCCAAATATGGAGACTGGAATTCTTCCTCTCCTCCTCAGCTTTCCCCTGGGCACTCCTTTTTCTGGAAAGAGGTCTGCCGGCATGCTCCGCCTATTTTGGACAGCATCTCTTGGTCGCTAGGCGATGGGGCCTCTGTTGATATTATTCATGACACCTGGATAGCTGACCTTCCTCTGTCCCGTTGGCCTACTTTCGTGAGTTCTGACATCCCGCAGGGTATGAGGGTGATTGACTTATTTGGTTCGGATCGCTCTGCTTGGTCTTCTTCTATGGTATCCAGTCTTTTTGGACCTGAGCTTTGCCGACGCATTCTTGCCATTCCTCTTACTCCGGGTCCTACCACTGATATTAGGGTTTGGAGGAGATCATGTTTGTCCCGTGCTCCTATTAGAGATCTTGTTGAGATTTACAGCCCTCAGCCTCAGCATTCGATTGATTTGAAGTGGATCTGGCATCTCCCTATTCATCCCAGGGTGCGGCTCTTTATGTGGAAACTTGCATGGAACACACTCCCTACTTGTTCCCTGCTCTCCGTAAGAGGCATGAGTATTCTGCCTACTTGCCCTTTATGTTGTAGGGAGGACGAGACTGTTGGTCATGCTATTTTCAGTTGTTCCCATGCACGACAGATCTGGCAGATTTCTGATGCTGGTCCTTGGGATCAGGGGTCTGATTCCCTGTGTAATCACTTTTTGAGTATCATCAGGGAGGATAGGGGAAGAGGACTCAACCTTCTGGTTTCGAGGAGGGCTTACACTGCTTATCAGATATGGTTATCTCGGAATCGGCTTCTATTTGCTGATGAGACTCATTCATCTTCTTAGCTGCTGAGTATACCTTCCATCAGAGATTTTGGTTTTCTGCTACCCCTGGCCACTGGGACTCCCCTGCTGCTTCGGCAGTGTACCGACGTACGGTTTTCATCTCTTGGGAGCCCCCACCTCCAGGGTTTGTTAAAATCAACTTCGATGGTAGTGTTCGCGGAAGATGTGCAGGCTCAGCGTTTGTGATTCGTGGGCCTGACGGTGAGATGCTGGCGTCTGGTGGATTTGGTCTTCTTGATTCCATAGTGCCCTTTACAGAGTTATGTGCTGCTTGGGCTGGTATCTCTTGTGCTATTCGCTGTCTTGGAGCTCGCAGCATTATTGTTGAAGGGGACTCCATTACGGTTATCCGCTGGATTAGGCAGGACTCCTGCGCCCGTATGCCTATCATCCCCTTGCTTGGTGATATTCATTCTACCCTTCAGGGTATCTCTTGTGTCAGGATTAGGCACATCTACCGGGAAGCTAACTCTGCGGCAGATTGGATTGCTGCTAGGATGACGTCTTCTGCTGATTCTTGGAGCTGGAAGCCGGGTGATCCTTGCCCCCCTGTTCTTTTCAAATTTTGTACTCTGATATCTCGGGTTTGACTCACTCTAGATTGTGTGATCATCCGCTTATACAAAAAAAAAAAAAAAAAAAAAAAAAGAACGCAACTCTCAGCAGTCACAGCTTTGTTATTGGTAATATAATTTGCTACCTCGTGATTATAATTATATAGAACTAGCACATCATAAATCCTTGTTCAAGAAAAGGCATGCATGTCATAAATCATTTATTTGGAAGACATGTCTGCGGTGAGCGATAGGCTGGAAATGTTTTGAGCAAAAAAAAAAAAAATTGGATCAAACCTTTTAGTTCTGCCAAAACCCATCAATGCCACCCATGCAGATCGCCGACGATATTATTATTAGCACAGTATAGCGAGATGCAGAACTTAAAATGGTGTCAGGAATGGTTGGGCTTTTATGAGTAAATTTATTTTAAGAGATTGCATTCACCATCTTTCTCCAACATCGGTATGTGACTTTCCAGTATTGCAGACCAGCATGCCGTGTTAAATCAAGTTGTGAACTTTTTTTTTTCTTTAATTAATACGATCCATATGATATAAACTGGAAATCCTTGATTCAACATTTTAAATTTCTTCGGTACCATTAAAACTTAAAAAAAAAAGACGATTATTTTGAGCACATAGATGTGTAATTAAGAATCTTTCTCTCCGGTTGGATCCTTTGTTCAGAAAAGATAATTTGATTTGATCAAACCAAAAAGTTTATTTATAAGAGCCGGTCTTCCAAGTTCATTATCTCCCTCCTAAATTCTAGAAAACCCATGACCTATAATTTATGTTTTAAAAAGAGGAGGAAAAAAACAACATGTATCATGTTGTCCTTTGATGCCCACGCAATAATTAAAAAAAAAAAAAAAAAGATTAGAAGAGGAGGAAAAGAATTGAGTTCCACAGCACCTCGGGAGTTGTGGAACACGTGACATCACACTGAGGGTTGGTTTGCGGCCCGTATCGATCCCGAGCTGGCGCGTGACGCGGAACGGCTAGAGCCAGTATCTTGACGGAATTCACACGCTAACTTTCCGTACACCCGTGTGGATCCTACGGTGATAAACGTCCCCCCATGTCGTTTTGACGTGGTCCGTGTGCACGCACGGGACTGACGAGAGGGCCTATTCCTAAATATGATGATAACATGCTGACCATGGTTCCAAATTCTCCCATTATTTAAATCCGAACTTTAAAAACATTTGCGTGCATGTCACACGTTTGACGCAATAATTAACAAAAAAAAAAAAAGAGAGATTAGAAGAGGGAGGAAAAGAATTGAGTTTCACAGCACCTCGGGAGTTGTGGAACACGTGACATCACACTGAGGGTTGGTTTGCGGCCCGTATCGATCCCGAGCTGGCGCGTGACGCGGAACGGCTAGAGCCAGTATCTTGACGGAATTCACACGCTAACTTTCCGTACACCCGTGTGGATCCTACGGTGATAAACGTCCCCCATGTCGTTTTGACGTGGTCCGTGTGCACGCACGGGACCGACGAGAGGGCCTATTCCTACATATGATGAGAACATGCTGACCATGGTTCCAAATTCTCCCATTATTTAAATCCGAACTTTAAAAACATTTGCGTGCATGTCACACGTTTGACGCGTGAACAAACTCATATTTTTTTATTATCTCGTACGAGTTAGGAGGCCGGTAGAATAAAACCACAACCAACCCTCGGTTCGACTAGACCAGTCTGGCGTTACTACACACTTATACATGATAGACAACCACAAAGCGTGCATGAAGGTTAGGATTGGCTAATTAATTGCAAAGAAGATTTCCCCCCCCCCCCCCCCCCCCTCTTACTCCCTCTCTCCATTGGCGTGGAGCCTTAAACGCTCAACCATATAATAGTCAAGAAGAGAAGCAAGAAAAAAAAAAAAAACTCGACGGCTTGCTATTGAGCCAGCCCTCGTCACTACTATTGCCACCAACCCTCGATTAAGAAGCCTCGTAATGAATGATAAATTTTATGGGTAGAATATCAGGACTAATGTCTATGAAACTTAAGGTTTCGTTACTTGTCAGAGCATTTATGATGATGGCAGCAAGGATAAGACTTGCTCCTTAGTGGCATGTCAGAGCTACAGGCGTTGTCCCGTCACAGTAGGTGGCTGCAGTTGGTTGGTGGGTGCTGCTTAACTTGGATAGCTGTTGCATGTTGCTGCAGGGCGCGTGTGGCTGTTATGGCATTCGCCAGGTGTGTCCTCCTCATCGCACATCTGACATCATGTGCGGTCAGTGATAGGTAGTGGGGTCAGGCATGTGGGCCCCATGGTGTGGCCGCCGAGGCATTGCTTAGATGGTTGCCTAGACACTGCTAAGATCGGTCTGAAACCATGAAGGACAACTGGTGTCTCGCATTACCAGCCCCACGGTGGTGTTGGACGAAAGTACCATCAACTTGGTTCGACATAAGAGCCCGACTCAGCCTCTGTATAACTCCATATGCATCTTTCGTAACTCCTACATGAGAGTGCCCTCCTAGCTTGATTGGACCTGAATAGCATCTCTGTTGCTGCCAAAACACATACTCCAAATGCTGGGTGACGAAGGATCTCTTGGCGTCTCTTCTTCGATGGAAATCCTGCAAGAAAGTCCTCGAGGACCGATGGTTTTAGTGGGGACCCTCCGACGCTCAAGTTAGTGCCTTGGAGAACAATAGTGAATCATAGACAAGAAAGCATGTATGAGAGTTGCCATAGATTTTCATCCCCTCTCTCGTTACGAGTGAAGGTTCTTATACCTATTCGGAGGTTCCCTTTTTACCCACTTTCGGGAAGTGGCAGCGATACAGGCGGTAGTGGGCCTGGTCATGTCAGAGGCGTCCCACTACGCGCAGTTGTAGGGAGTTAGTGGGCCACGTGACGGTTGTAGAAGGCTAGTGGGCCACGTGGTGGTTGCAAAATTACAGAGTCACGAACATTCCAAGGCCGAGGGGAACTCTGGGAGTCCGAGGCCGAGGGGAGCTCTGGAGGTTCGAAGCCGAGGGGAGCCCTAGGGGCTCAAGGCCGAGGGGATCTCCGGAGGCTTGAGGTCAAGGGGAGCTTCGGAGGTCCGAGGCCGAGGGGAGCTCTTGAGGCTCGATGACGAGGGAAGCTCTGGAGGCTCACGGCCGAGGGGAGCTCCAGAGGCTCGAGGCCAAGGGGGTCTCTTCATCAGCCTCTTACTTCGTTAACCTTAACGGGGCTTGATCAGCCATATCAGATGCCCCCGCGCTTGAGGCGGTGCGGGTTCGCTTCCCGCCCATCGAAAGGGGTGCAAGTTCACCCGGTGGCTGATCTAGCCACGTCACCAATCGCGGATGGGCAGGTGTCCCCAGGGCACGGGGACTCATCAGTGCCAGTGGCATGGGGCGTTGTAGCACCACTGCTCATGTCGATCTGCACGTTGGATGTGGGAGGATCCTTCTTGAAATAGGAAAGCCTTTTTGGTACTCGTGGAAAGGTAACTGCCATCATTGCCATCATTAGATTGATGTTATCGATATCCTACCATTAGCACTGGACGACTGCTGAGGCATCCCTCCCAACAGGAGGCGTGCGTGTGGCAGGCTAGCTTAGGCGGGACAATTTGAAAGGAGCTATATAATAGAGGGATGCTCCGAATCTAATGCTCCAATACTTCCAAAATCTTCTTCTTCCTGAGCCTCTCCTATCCGGGTCCTGCAGTTCCCTCCGCCATTCTTCTCCCGTTAACCAGATCAGTCCTTCACCCATGGCTTCTTCGCCTTCTTGGTCCTCTTCTCCTCCCGAGGATTATTTTTCTCTTCTTCATCTCCTACTCCCACCTGGTCCTTTTCCTCCTCCTCCGAGGACCAGATTCCTCTGTCCCAGCGGCGGGCCGCCGGCCGGGCCCCCACCAGGGACCGTCGGTCGCCGCTGGGGCCCCTAGGGTCACCTTAAAATGCCCCGAAGGGGCCATCTCCACCATGACCGATCGGGAGCTGACCAGAATTAGGGCCATCTAAAGGATCCCGGATAATATCCTGTTGTCTCCTCCTACTCCCGATGACAGAGTTATCTCCTCCCGACCTGGGAAGGTTGCCCTGTATGAAGCCTCCCTTAAGGCTGGCCTTCGACTGTCCCTTCATCCCTTGATCGCCAATCTTCTCGACCTCTACTTCCTAACACCTGCACAATTGGTTCTGAATTCCATTTGGACCATATGCTCTTTTCTTGTTTTGTGCCACCTCGAAGGGCTAGAGGCTAGGGTTTCCCTCTTCCGTAGCTTCTATAACCTCCGCCAACAATTGGGCTGGTGGGTGTTCCAACCCCAGCCCAATCGAACCTTGAAACTTGGCCTCCCTATCTCTGTTAAAGGGTGAAAGACCCGCTTCTTTTTTGCTAACCTTAAGGGGGTGAAGCCAAGTTGGGGGGACCCGGATGTGGGGTCGAACAGAAACCACTTGGTGACTCCGAGGGACAAGGAGGCCTTTGGCATATTGCAGATGGCCATGGTCCCCTGATGCAACCAGCTCCTGTCGGAGGATAACCTCCAGCTTGCGGGCCTCCTCTCGAGCGGCGGTGAGCAGCCTCGAATACTTCCCTTCACCTTCCTCACCATCTTCCTTTCCTCTTTCCTCTCTTTTTTTTTTTTGATCGGCTTTGATTTGTGCAGATATGAAGCTACCGGACCGTTTTGTGAGGAGGGCAGTAGCTAAGAAGAAGAAGAAGGTCTCCGACCCCTTCTCGATCTCCAGCTCGGTCTCCAACCCCGGCCCCACTGATCCGATGACCCCGAGGGGACCGGGAGCAGCCTCAGGGAGGCCAAGAGCTGGTCCTCCCAGTCAATCTCACTGCTGACACACCTCCTGAAGGGCCAAGAACCGAGGCCACCCCCAGCCGAGGAGCCAGCCCTGCCATATGTGGGGCCATCCTGCCCTAGGATCGAGCCGGCCAAGCACTACAAGAAAATACTGAAATAGCGACGCAAATTTAGCGACGCATAATTGCGTCGCTAAATTGCGACCTCTTTGCGACGCCTTTGTGACAACAAAATATTGCGACGCATTAGCGACTCATTAGCGACTCAATTAACCAAAAAATCAAAAAAAAATTAAATTTTTAATATTGCGACGCAAATATTGCATCGCAATATTTTTAAATTAATTTTTTATGAAATATAAATATCAATAAAAATATTGCGACGCAATATTTGCGTCGCAATGTTTTTAACAGAATTAAATATTTTAAATAGCGATGCATTAGCGACGCAATAAAATAGATAATTAGAAAAATTATTTTTAATTTAGCGACGCACCAATTGCATCGCAAATAATTGAAATAAAATTAAATTTTATAAAATCTAATTATCGAAAAAAAATATTGCGATGCATCACAGTGCGTCGCAATGTTTTTAAAAGAATTAAATATATTAAATAGCGACACATTAGCGACGCAATAAATTAAAAAATAAAAAAATAATTTTTTATTTAGTGACGCAACAAATGCGTCGCAAATAATTTAAATGAAATTATATTGTTTAAAGTATAAATAGTTTACAAAATATTGCGATGCATAACAGTGCGTCGCAATGTTTTGAAAAGAATTAAATATTTTAAATAGCGACGCCTTAGCGATGCAATAAAATTAGAAAATAAAAAAATTATTTTTAATATAGCGACGCAACAATTACATTGCAAATAATTTAAATGGAATTATATTTTTTATAGTAGTAATATTTTAAAAGTATTGCGACGCCAACCAGTGCGTTGCAATATTTTGAAAATAATTAAATATTTTAAATAGCGACGCCTTAGCGATGCAATAAACTAGAAAAATAGGAAAATTATTTTTAATTTAGCGACGACACAATTGCGTCGCAAATAATTTAAATGGAATTATATTTTTTACAATACAAATATTTTAAAAAAATATTGCGATGCCACCCAGTGCGTCGCAATATGTTGGAAAAAATTAAATATTTTAAATAGCGACGCATTAGCGACGCAATAAACCAGAAAATAAATTAAAATTATTTTTAATATAGCGACGTAATAACTGTGTCGCAATAATTTTAAATAAAATTAAATTTTATAAATTATAAATATGAGAAAAATAATTACGACGTAACACATTGAGTTGCAATGTTTTTAAAAAATTAATTATGTTAAATAGCAACGCATTAGCGATGTAATAAGCGAAAATATTAATTTGGAAAATTATGTTTTAATATAGCGACGTACTTGTTGCATCGTAATTATTAGAATTAAAGTTAATTTTTATATATTATAATTATCATATTAAAAAATACGATGCAACCCTTTGCGTCGTTATATATTTAAAAAAATTAATTATGTTAAATAGCGATCGGTCCAAAATCGATCGTGACCGATCAGAATAAGGGCTTGGATCGATCGCAACCCTCGAATCGTCGCCGATCGGACCGATTGCCATGGTCCGCGATCGGTCGTCGTCGATCAGGATCAGGGCTTGGATCGATCGCAAGCGTTGGATCGTCGCTGATCTCGGACGGATTGCCACGGTCCGAGATCGGTCGTGGCCGATCGGGATCAGGGCTTGGATCGATCGCAACCGTCGGATCGTCGCCGATCTCGGACGGATTGCAACTGTCCGAGATAGGTCGTGGCCGATCGGGATCAGGGCTTGGATCGATCGCAACCGTTGGATCTTTGCCGATCGGACCGATTGCTGCGGTCCGCGATCGATCGTCGCCGATCGGGATCAGGGCTTGGATCGATCGCAACCCTCGGATCGTCGCCGATCTCGGACGGATTGCAACTGTCCGAGATCGATCGTGGCCGATCGGGATCATGGCTTGGATCGATCGCAATGGTCGGATCGTCGTTGATCTCGGACGGATTGCAACTGTCCGAGATAGGTCGTGGCCGATCGGGATCACGGCTTGGATCGATCGCAACCGTCGGACCTTTGCCGATCGGACCGATTGCCGTGGTCCGCGATCGGTCGTCGCCGATTGGGATTAGGGCTTGGATCGATCGCAACCGTCGGATCGTCGCCTATCTCGGACGGATCGCCACGGTCCGAGATCGGTCGTGGCCGATCGGGATCAGGGCTTGGATCGATCGCAACCGTCGGATCGTCGCCGATCTCGGACGGATTGCAACTGTCCGAGATAGGTCGTGGCCGATCGGGATCACGGCTTGGATCGATCGCAACCGTCGAACCTTTGCCGATCGGACCGATTGCTGCGGTCCGCGATCAGTCATCGCCGATTGGGATCAGGGCTTGGATCGATCGCAACCGTTGGATCGTCGCCGATCTCGGACGGATCGCCACGGTCCAAGAACGGTCGTGGCCGATCGGGATCAGGGCTTGGATCGATCGCAACCGTCGGATCGTCGTCGATCTGGGACGGATTGCAACTGTCCGAGATAGGTCATGGCCGATCGGGATCAGGGCTTGGATCGATCGCAACCGTCGGATCTTTGCCAATCGGACCGATAGCCGCGGTCCATGATCGGTCGTCGCCGATCGGAATCAGGGCTTGGATCGATCGCAACAGTCGGATCGTCGCCGATCTCTGACGGATTGCAACTGTCCGAGATCGGTCGTGGCCGATCGGGATCACGGCTTGGATCGATCGCAACAGTCGGATCGTCGTCGATCTTGGACGGATTGCAACTGTCCGAGATAGGTCGTGGCCGATTGGGATCACGGCTTGGATCGATCGCAACCGTCGGACCTTTGCCGATCGGACCGATTGCCGCGGTCCGCGATTGGTCGTTGCCGATCGGGATCAGGGCTTGGATCGATCGCAACCGTCGGATCGTCGCCGATCTCGGACGGATTGCAACTGTCCGAGATCGGTCGTGGCCGATCGGGATCACGGCTTGGATCGATCGCAGCAGTCGGATCGTCGTCGATCTCGGACGGATTGCAACTGTCCGAGATAGGTCGTGGCTGATCGGGATCACGGCTTGGATCGATCGCAACCGTCGGACCTTTGCCGATCGAACCGATTTGCCGCGGTCCGCGATCGGTCGTTGCCGATCGGGATCAGGGCTTGGATCGATCGCAACCATCGGATCGTCGCCGATCTCGGACGGATTGCAACTGTCCGAGATCAGTCGTGGCCGATCGGGATCACGGCTTGGATCGATCGCAACAGTCGGATCGTCGTCGATCTCGGACGGATTGCAACTATCCGAGATAGGTCATGGCCGATCGGGATCATGGCTTGGATCGATCGCAACCGTCAGACCTTTGCCGATCGGACCGATTGCCGCGGTCCGCGATCGATCATTGCCGATCGGGATCAGGGCTTGGATCGATCGTAACCGTCGGATCGTCGCCGATCTCGGACGGATTGCAACTGTCCGAGATCGGTCGTGGCCGATCGGGATCACGGCTTGGATCGATCGCAACAGTCGGATCATCGTCGATCTCGGACGGATTGCAACTGTCCGAGATAGGTCGTGGCCGATCGGGATCACGGCTTGGATCGATCGCAACCGTCGGACCTTTGCCGATCGGACCGATTGCCGTGGTCCGCGATCGGTCATCGCCGATCGGGATCAGGGCTTGGATCGATCGCAACCGTTGGATCATCGCCGATCGTCGCAATCTTTTTAAATAAGTTTATGTAATTAAAAATTTTATAAAATAAATTGCGACGCCATTTCTCGTCACAATTATTAACATTAATTATAAATAATCATTTATAAATATTATAAAATAAATTACGATGCCATTTGTCGTCGCAATTATTATAATAAATTTAAATATTTTCATTTAAAAATATTTAAAAAATAATTGCGACGCAATTGTTGCGTCGCAATATTTGTAATAAGTTTTTATTTTAATCTATTTAAATTATTAAAAAAATATTGCGACGCCTTAGCGACGCAATTATTAGAAAATAAAAATATTTTTCCCGCCAAGTGATGGCGCCAATTTAGCGATGCCTCAGCGACGCATTTAGTGGCGTCGCTATGTTTTCAGAAAATTATTATAAACATGTATTAACGATGAATTAGCGACGCCCTAGTGCGTCGCTAAGAAAAAAAAAAAATTGCGACAAAAATGGCGACGCAATTTTGGCGTCGCTAATTCCCTATATTTAAGCCGGGTCCCTTCTCCTTTCCTCCTTTCCGTCTTGACCTAGCGCCGCCGTGAAGCTAAAGCTCCAATCTCCGGCGCATCCCCGTCCTCCGGCTACCCAACGATCGCATCCGACTCCGGCAACCCGGCGATCTCATCTCAACCAAGGTTAGCTCCGATAATCTAAAAAAAAATGATTTTTTTTTATTTATTTCCCTACGGCCACGGCCGCTGCCGTGGCGGCAGTGGCCTGGCCACGGTGGCCAGTCCACTGTAATCAAAAAAGAATTTTTTTTTTTTAACAGGGGGGAGGGGAGGAAACCCCCCCGCCCCCCCTTTCTTTTCTTGTCCGGCCACGGCCGTGGCCGCGGCTGGACAAGGCGTCCACGGCCGCTGCCGTGGCCGGCAGTGGCCTGGCCACGGTAATCAAAAAAAAAAAATTTTTTTTTTAACAGGGGGGAGGGGAGGAAACCCCCCCCCCCCCCCTTTCTTTTCTTGTCTAGCCACGGCCGTGGCCGCGGCCGGACAAGGCGGCCACGGCCGCTGCCGTGGCCGTCTTCTCCTGCCACGGCCACTGCCGTGGCCGCAGTGGCCTGGCCACGGTGGCCAGGCCACTGTAATCAAAAAAAAATTTTTTTTTTTAACAGGGGGGAGGGGAGGAAACCCCCCCGCCCCCCTTTCTTTTCTTGT
This sequence comes from Calamus simplicifolius, assembly GCA_900491605.1. Classification (NCBI taxonomy): domain Eukaryota; kingdom Viridiplantae; phylum Streptophyta; class Magnoliopsida; order Arecales; family Arecaceae; genus Calamus; species Calamus simplicifolius. Next base: position 174,063 of record UESW01001960.1, on the reverse strand, counting down.
CCGGCCACGGCCGTGGCCGCGGCCGGACAAGGCGGCCACGGCCGCTGCCGTGGCCGCAGTGGCCTGGCCACGGTGGCCAGGCCACTGTAATCAAAAATTTTTTTTTTTTAACAGGGGGGAGGGGAGGAAACCCCCCCGCCCCCCCTTTCTTTTCTTGTCCGGCCACGGCCGTGGCCGCGGCCGGACAAGGCGGCCACGGCAGCGGCCGCGGCCGGACAAGGCGGCCACGGCCGCTGCCGTGGTGGCCAGGCCACTGTAATCAAAAAAAAAAATTTTTTTTTAACAGGGGGGAGGGGAGGAAACCCCCCCGCCCCCCCTTTCTTTCTTGTCCGGCCACGGCCGGGAGGAAACCCCCCCGCCCCCCCTTTCTTTTCTTGTCCGGCCACGGCCGTGGCCGCGGCCGGACAAGGTGGCCACGGCCGCTGCCGTGGCCGTCTTCTCCGGCCACGGCCGCTGCCGTGGCCGCAGTGGCCTGGCCACGGTGGCCAGGCCACTGTAATCAAAAAAAAAAATTTATTTTTTTAACAGGGGGGAGGGGAGGAAACCCCCCCGCCCCCCCTTTCTTTTCTTGTCCGGCCACGGTCGCTGCCGTGGCCGGCAGTGGCCTGGCCACGGTGGCCAGGCCACTGTGACAAAAAAAAAAAAAAATTTCCTTAACAGGGGGAGGGGGGAACCCCCCCCGCCCCCCCCCTTTCTTTTCTTGTCCGGCCACGGCCGCTGCCGTGGCCGGTAGTGGCCTGGCCACGGTGGCCAGGCCACTGTGACAAAAAAAAAAAAAAAAAATAAAATTTTCCTTAACAGGGGGGAGGGGGGAAACCCCTCCCCCTCCTTTCTTTTCTTGTCCGACCACGGCCGCTGCCGTGGCCGGCAGTGGCCTGGCCACGGTGGCCAGGCCATTGTGACAATATATATATATATATATATATATATATATATATATATATATATATATATATATATATATATTTCCTTAACAGGGGGGACGGAGGGAAACCCCTCCCCCCCCCTTTCGTTTCTTGTCCGGCCACGGCCACCTGAGAAGACAGCCACGGTGGCCAGGCCCCTGTCATCACAAAAAAAAAAAAAATATTTTGTTTTAACACGGGGGAGGGAGGAAACCCCCCTTCCCCCTCTGTTTTTTCAATAAAGCTGTTTGGATTGACTGTTTTTTATGTCTTGATTATTCAATAATATTTGTAATGCTAGATTATTTAATTTACATAATATTTATGCAATAATTAATTTAAGCAGAATGTTTATGATAATAGTATTTGTGCAGTTATACTCATTTACATTTGTTATGTCTTGATTATTTATATTCTGCTGCAAACTTAATGATGCATTACATTTTGAAATGCTAAATAAAATATTTTGTTGTAATATTATTTAATTTTCAGCAACAAATTACTAGTTTCAATGATTTACATTTTAGTATTCGCAAACTTTGTATTTGACACAATAATCTTAAAAAAGTTAGTGATTACATGTATAATTCACAAGAAGTTAAGAATAACAAGCATAAGTTCGATTGTCTTCGGACTTTCATAATCACAGCACTTTAATTAACCTTTAGACCCGTTTGAGAATTTGTAAGCCTTAGTCTTGCAAATTCTCAAATTGTCCTGGTGGACAGTTTGAAAATATTTCTTGTGACATGTTAGTCTGCTAGTAATCATCATGGGGTGAGATTTCGGTTTGCATTTGCTCATACGTTCTTCTAGTGTGGCTTATATACCACACATGTAGGAGAACATATGGGGAAATGCTGCCGAAATTTCAATGTTGCCGATCGATGATAATTAATAGCAGAATAACATATCATAAAAAATATTCTTGAATGGGATAGGGCCTTACCTTGTAGACATGGAGTGAAGGTAGAATTATTTAAGACACTTGAATTCTTGTGAAGTTTAATGACTAAACGCACCGCCTTATGGCCCGACACAAACTCAAGCCCTCTCTTTAGCCATTAACCTATGCATCGGTCCTTGCTAGCACCCCAAGGATCGTAGCCGTGGCTCGCCCTTGCATGGTAGGGTCCTTATTTACCTAAAAAAAATTTGGGTACTTATAAATGATTTAATTGGTTGTAATTAACCTTAATTAGTTGTGCCCAAGAAATAATTTAGTTATATATTATTAATACTAATATAGTTTTATTTTTTGGTTTCATTTAATGATTTACCAGACTTTGTATAAGTCGGTCAAAAATGAGCGGGACTCGCTCATGGATGTATGCAAGGATAAAAGATGGCTTGCTGAACCCAGATTTTCTGAATGGATTGGAAGAATTTATCGCATTTGCATGTAGCCAACCTGAATGGATGGATGGGCCTAGGATTAGGTGCCCATGCAACTTCCACAGGTGTCAGAATAAAGCCTACAGAGATGTGGAAACTGTTAAGGTGCATTTGTGTAAGAAGGGTTTTGTTCCTGATTACTATGTTTGGTACTGTCATGGTGAACCAGAGGATATTCCAGCAGCTGTTATAGGCCAACAAGAGTCAATTCCCATTGATGAACCATTTGTGAATTTAAACACATATGAACAAATGGTTATGAATGCATCGGGTAATGACTTCAATCAGAATACATTTATGGAAGAACCAAATCCAGAAGCACAACAATTTTACGATATGTTGCGTGCTGCCAATCAAGAATTGTATCCTGGGTGTGAGGGTCATTCCCAGTTCTCTACAGCTGATCGAATGTTAAATATTAAGGCAGAACATCGATTATCAGAAAAGGCGTTCAATTCTGTAGCTGAGTTAATCAAAGAAATTCTGCCAAATGATAATGTTGCGCAGACAGTTTTTACGCAACAAAGAAGTTGTTGCATGGGCTTGGGCTCCCAGTTAATAAGATCGATTGTTGCTTGAACAATTGTATGATATTTTAGGGTGAAGACTCAGAGCTGAGATGGTGTAAGATTTGTGGGCAATCAAGGTTCAAAAACACAGAAGGAGGAGCCGGTACAAGTAGGAGGAAAAGTGTGCCTTACAAGAGGATGCATTACTTTCCTCTTACCCCACGCCTGCAGAGATTATACAGATCTGAGGCAACAGCTGCTGATATGAGATGGCATGCCGAACATGAATCTAAAGAGGATGAAATGCGGCATCCATCAGATTCAAAGGCTTGGAAGCATTTCAATGAAAATCATCCTGATTTCGCTGAAGATATAAGGAATGTGAGATTAGGTCTTTGTACCGATGGCTTCCAACCATTTGGTCAAGCGGGGCAACAGTATTCATGTTGGCCTGTGATACTGACTGTATATAACCTTCCTCCGTGGAAGTGCATGAAAGATCCTGCAATGTTTTTAACCGTTTGGTTCCAGGACCATCAAATCCAAAGGAAAAGATTGATGTCTTTCTGCAACCGTTGGTGGCCGAATTGAAAATGTTGTGGAAAATAGGAGTGGTAGCCTACGACATTTCTATGAAACAAAATTTCTTAATGAGAGCTGCTTTGATGTGGACAATAAGTGATTTTCCGGCATATGCAATGTTGTCTGGTTGGAGCACTGCTGGACGTCTGGCATGCCCTCATTGCATGTATGATTCGGATGCATTTACATTGCAGAAGAGTGGTAAGCAGTCATGATTTGATAACCATAGGAAATTCTTGCCCCCAAATCATCCTTACAGGCGTAACTTGATCGCCTTTCGGAAGAACAAAGAAGTCATAAAATTTGCCGAACCGGTTAGGTCCGGCACGGATCTATTTGATTCTATAGAGCATTTGGGGTTGATGTATGCATGGGAACCGGATGCAGATAGAATAAATAGCCGTATATGTAAAGAACATAACTGGAAGAAGCGAAGTATATTTTGGGATTTGCCTTATTGGAGCACAAATCTCATCCGGCATAATTTGGATGTTATGCATATCGAGAAAAATTTCTTTGATAACATATTTAACACGGTGCTAAACATCCCGGGAAAAACAAAAGATACTGCAAAGTCAAGAGAAGAACTTAATCAGTACTGCAGAAGAGGTGATTTGAGAAGGAGTGCCGATGGGACCTATCCTAAAGCATGTTACACTCTTGACAGAAATTCACGAGAAGTTTTATGTAACTGGCTAAGAGGGTTAAAATTTCCAGATGGTTATGCCTCAAATATCGGTAGGTGTGTGGACATGCATAAGCTCAAGTTGTTCGGCATGAAGAGCCACGACTGCCATGTTTTCATGCAACGATTATTACCTATAGCTTTTCGTGAGTTGCTTCCGCAACATGTCTGGAAGGCAATTACGGAGCTCAGCTTATTCTTCAAGGAGTTATGTGCCGCAGTCATTACTTCTGCATCTATGGCAAGGCTTGAGGAGGAAATTTCAATTATTTTATGCAAGCTTGAGCGAATATTTCCTCCCAGTTTTTTTGACTCAATGGAGCATTTACCGGTTCACTTGCCATACGAAGCGAGCATAGCTGGTCCCATGCAGTATCGCTGGATGTATCCTTTCGAGAGGTAAATATATACATCATTAAGATATGTTGACATTTCAAATATTATTTCATTGCTTGAAAAATTCGTTAATTTTTTGTTGCAACTTTACATATAGGTATCTTAAGAAGTTAAAAATAATGTGCGTAATAAAGCAAGGGTTGAAGGTTCTATATGCAATGCACACTTGGTCGAAGAAGTTTCAGCTTTTGCCTCATATTACTTTGAGGGTCACGTCCACACGAGGAGCCGAAATCATGGTCGTAACGATGACGTATGTGTGGACGAAGCAGAAGCTAATGACGGTAGAATATCAATTTTTAAAGCTATCGGCCGTTCATTTGGTGGGCAGAAGTCAAGAAATCTTAGCGATATGGAGTATAATGCAGCACATTATTACATCCTAATGAACTGTCGAGAAGTCGATCCTTATATTGAGTAAGTGTATACTTCAATGCTAAATTAAAAATTTAAATTTATATAATATACCATAATATTTAATTTCTAACAGTAGTTTTCATCCTTTTCATCCCATAAGGATGTTCTGTGATAGACAACGACAGATGAATCCCGACATCAGTCAAGTTGCAATTGGGCAGAAATTAGAAACGGAGTTTGCTTACTGGTTTTATGAATTTGTGAGTAGTATCACTCAATCAATTTCGATAATGACTATTATTTTTTGAATTGGATGTCAATAGCTTATTAATTTATAGGTCAACGGGCCATGGTCGACAACCGATAATATTTTCATTAAATGTCTATCGCAATGGCCATTGAAGACCGTAACAACCTCTACTGGCTATTTTGTAAATGGGTACAAATTTCAGATTGAACGATTAGCAGCTTCAAGAGGCACGCAGAACTGGGGCGTGTGTGTAAAAGGAGAAAGTGTTGGAGCAAATATGCAGGATTATTATGGAAAGTTAGTAGAGGTGGTTGAAGTTGAATATCCCGGTTGGCCTATGAAACGAACCGTATTATTTCGTTGTGATTGGTTCGATCCGATAGTTCCTGTGGGCAAAAGGGTTCATAACGACTATAATTTGGTTGAAGTAAACCATCGACGAAGATTACAAAAATATGACCCATTCATCCTTGCATCCCAAGCTCAGCAAGTATTTTACTGCGGATATCCAAGTTTGCGCAACGACAAGCGAGATTGGTGGGCCGTTTCTAAAATCGTCCCACGTTCAACAATCGTATTAGAGGAGAGTTCATCAAGTCAATCAACCGAGTGCCCTGCATTTCAAGAGGATGAGATGGAAATGCATGCAATTGAGGATGACACAAGGGCTCCTGAAACATCACTTAGAGATCCAAGTGGTGATGTCCAACAAATTGCGGATGCAAATGTTCGGTTTCCTTCCGATGATAATGAAACTGATTCGCAATCCGATACGACATCGGATGTTGAACCAACATTTCACGAAACAAATGACACCGATTAAACATAAAGGTTTTTTAAAATTTAACTTTTTTTTATAAGTGTTAAATTCTTACATAGTCAATCATTAATCGTAATTTAATTGTGTGAATCTTTAGTATTTTCAGTATGAGGGGCAGAGGTAGATCTACCGACGACAGTTTGGGTGAGCAGAGACGTAGTTTGGATCCTGCGAGATCAGATCACATGAGCGTCGGAGATGGAGAGTTTGGATCTCCAGCAGAGACGCAGCCTTCGATCTCTGCACCAGTATTACCATCCACCCGATCGGCACAGACCTCCGAGAGTTCTTCCGCGATCGGCGGCCGCACTGTACTTAGACTTGATGCTCAGGGGATGTAAGTATATACTAATTAAAAATATTTTATTTATATTTTTAAGTCATTTACTTATAAACTTGCATTTTTTTAACAGATTCATTGAGCAGCATCATGTCTCCAGCCACATCAGCGCCGTTTTTCAGAGGCGTGCAGATCCCACTGGCTACGATTGGCGCCACGTATCGCCAGCCACGAGGGAGTTTTATTTTTCTGAGTTTCAGGTAAACTTATTAAATACAATTTATCAGTGATATATAATTCTTTAAAGTTAATAAATTTAGAAACTAACTGTTTATTTTAATGCAGAAAAAGTTTACGTGGGATCCTGCCACCCATGATGCCATTAGGGCAGCATGGGAGGCTCTGACGCGACGCCGATACTCCGACATGCTTCATCGTTGGAGGTCGTCGGATCAGCGTCCTGCACACGTGCCAGAGGGTATTTGGCACGAGTGGCAGCAGGCCTGGGAGTCTGATGGCTGGCGCAGGAGGTCCGCATCAGCCAGCACGAACCGCCGATCTGAGAAGGGCGGTCCTGGCATGGGTCTCTCCCGTCATACTTCGGGCTCCATTTCGATTCAGGAGCACAGACGGCGTATGGTAAGAAAACATAAATATTTTAATTAATATTTTAGTTATTTACAAATATTTGTATTAATATCATTTTTTTTATTGTTATAGACTGAGCAGGAGGGCGGAGATCCTGGTGAGTTTCGTCTATTCAGGGCGACACACACCAGGAGGGACGGCTCCTGGGTCGACACGATCACGGGAGGTTGCGGTAAGAAATTAGATTTATGTAGTATCTGTTTAATTTCTAAAATTTTATTTCAAGAAATTTATTAACTCATTTATTGTTGATTTCATATTTTCAAGACACGAGTCGAGGAGCTTCGCTCCCAGGCATCGCAGGTTGACTCTACTGATGGGGAGACGCCCGTCGAACTCTCAGCAGAGGAGAGTCGACGTGTGTTTTTGGAGGCTGTTGGTGCCCAGCCACGAGACCGCAGGGTCTATGGTATGGGCACTAGAGCTTCTACATTTTTTTCCCATCAGGCCTCCAGCTCGCGAGTTCCTGCTGATCTTCCTCCCGAGCGTTTACAGGAGCTTCGCAGATCTATTGCAGAGGAGGTTCGGCAGGAGGTCGAGCAGGATTTTGAGGATCGTATGCGAGGCCGGGATCAGGAGGTTGCAGACATGCGAGATGAGATGCATTATTTGCGGGATATGGTTAGACGCTTATCGCAGAGTCTTCAGCCTCCACAGCCTCCACAGCCTCCACGTGATCGTTCAGATTCTTGATATATTTTTTTTCTTTTTTTAGGTTGTAAAAACTTCAAAATTTTAATATATAAATTATTTTTGAAATATATTATTGTTTGGATTGAGTGAAAAATGTTTGTATCAATATTTAGATTTAGCAAAATTGAATTAACCGTTTTAATTTTTAATCATTTAAATATTTTTAAAAAAAAATTTGCGACGCATTAGCGACTGATATTGGATCGCTAATATTTTTAAGATATTATTATTAAGTATTGCGATGCAATGACCTGGCATCGCAATAATTTAAAAATAAATTTAATAGCGACGCATTAGCGACTAAAATTGAGTCACTATTTTATCTTAAAAATTATTTTAAAATATTGCGACGCAATTACCTTGTATCGCAATATTTTAAAATAATTTTTATTTACGATGCATTAGAGCGTCGCAATATTTAATAATAATTTTTTAAAAAATTAATTATAAATATTGCGACGCAAATTAGTGCGTCGCAATATTTAATATAATTTTTTTAAAAAATTAATTTTAAATATTGCGATGCAAATTAGTGCGTCGCAATATTTAATAATAATTTTTTTAAAAAATTAATTTTAAATATTGCGATGCAAATTTATGCGTCGCAATATTTAATAATAATTTTTTTTCTAACTAAATTTATTTTTAAATTTAGCGACGCATTTTCATGCGTCGCAATATTGCGACGCAATGTGGCGTCACAAGAGCGTCGCAGAGAGTCGCAAAATTGCGACGCAATTGCGACGGACAGTTGAGCGACGCCCTCGTTGCGTCGCTATTGCGTCGCAATATCATGTTTAGCGACGCAATTGTGACGCATTTGAGCGTCGCAATATTTAAAATCTCTTGTAGTGAAGGAGGAAGTCCTGCCCATGGGCCAAGCTGGGGGAAGACCCAGCGATGGTGAGGCTGCCAGCCGAGGAGGGGGTGTCGGTCCCCGATGCAACACAGTAGCCTTCGACTGGGCTGGGACCGCCAAGGGGGACGAGTCTGAGGCCATCCCCTCCAGACCATCGTTGATGAACCATGGGCGTGTGGCTGAGCGGCTAGCAACCCAGATCTGCCAGCCCAAGTTTTAGAGAGAGCTCCACAGCCAGGGGGCCACGTCGCTCTTCCAGGATGTCTTTGTGGCTCATCTATGGGTAAGTATCCTTTTTCCTTTGCCCTACGTTACTCTTGCCCTTTTCCAATTACTTACTGACGACGACCCTTTAATGCAAACGACGAACTCTATAGTGGCGATGAGGGATGTCCTTGCCCGGGGTGAGGCAACGCTCCGCCAGTCCTAGCAAGAGACAGATGAGGTTCAAGCCCGGGCCAAGAGGGCTGAGAGGGCCCTGGAAGTGGCCCAAGCCGAGCGGACCGAGGAGCTTGACGGGGTCAAGCGTCGGGCCGAGGCCGAGCTCGAGCTACTAAGGAAGCGGCTGGAGGTCGCCGAGATGACCATCGGTGCTCAGGGCCTGTGCATTAAGTCCCTCAGCATTGAGATGGAGATGGCTGAGAAGCGGGCCTCCAATGCAGAGGAGATCGCCCGAGGGTTGAACGCCCAGGCGATCGAAATGGAGGAGACCGTACGCAAGGCAGAGGAGAGGGCCAGTGCCGCCGAGGAAAGGGCCATCGCTGCCGAGGGGGAGTAGCAGCGGCCGAGGAGAGGGCTGCCACCAGTGAAGAGAAGGTGGCCACGGCGGTGGACGAATTCTAGAGGAGCACAATTTTTGCGGAAGAGCTGGCCAAAGCTTCCTCCGGGGCCTACCTCCTCGGCTTTTGAGACAACAAGAAGAAGGTCGGCCGAGTCTACGGCCTCTCTGGCCTCGACAATCTCGAGCCAGATGAAGTGTCGAAAGAGTCGACAGCATCCCCAGGGCCGACCAGCGATGGGTCCGGGCTGACCAAGGCCTAAGCATGTATACATCTCCTTTTTTTTTTTTGCTTATCCCTATACTGAGGTCCGACCTAGGTCGGCATTTTGTAAACCTTTTCAACAAAGTAATGAAAAGTATGGATTTTTGCAAATGGTTAAAACTGGTATCCTTTATAGAATACTTAGCTCTGCTAGGATGTTGCCTTCGTTAGATCGAGTGAACTAGAAGTGAGGTCGGCTCGTGATTGAAGTAGCAATTCAGGGCCAGTGTCGAGGCCAGTGGGCGTCGACCGAGGTCGAACCTTGGGACCGAGTCAACCTCAAGCTTTAAAGGCTGATCGGATCCATGCCTCGGGTGCCAATGGTACATTGGTCTTTAAGTGCCGAGCTGACCTTGGGCTTGAGTGCCGATGGTGCATCGATCTTGAAGTGCCAAGCTGACATCGGGCTTAAGTGCTGATAGTACATCGGTCTTGAAGTGCGGAGCTAACCTTGGCCTTGAGTGCCATGGTACATAGATCTTGAAGAGCCGAGCTAACCTCGAGCTGGAGTATCGATGGTACATCGATCTTTGAGTGCCGAGCTGACCTCAGGCTTGAGTGCCGATGGTATATCGGTCTTAAAGTGCCGATCCGACCTTGGGCTTGAGTGCCGATGGTACATTGATCTTGAAGTGCCGAGCTGACCTTGGGCTTGAGTGCCGATGGTACATCGGTCCCGAGGTGTTGAGCTGACCTCAAGCTTGAGTGCCGATGGTACATCGGTCTTAAAGTACCAAGCCGACCTCGGGCTTGAGTGCTGATGGTACATCGGTCTATAGGTCCGAACTGACCTTGGGCTTCAGTGCCAATGGTACATCGGTCTTGAAGTGCCGAGCCGATCTCAAGCTTGAGTGCTGATGGTACATCGGTCTTGAAGTGCTAAGCCGATCTCGGGCTTGAGTGCCGATAGTACATCAATCTTGAAGTGCCGAGCTGACCTCGGGCTTGAGTGCCGATGGTACATCGGTCTTGAAGTACCAAGCCGACCTCAGGCTTGAGTGCCAATGGTACATCGGTCTTGAAGTGCCAAACTAATTTCGGGCTTGAGTACCGATGGTACATTGGTCTTAAAGTGTCAAGCTGACCTTGAGCTTGAGTTCCGATGGTACATCGATCCTAAGGTGCTGAGCTGACTTCGAGCTTGAGTGCTGATGGTACATCGGTTTTAAAGTGTCGAGCCGACCTCGGGCTTGAGTGCCGATGCTACATCGGTCTTGAAGTACCAAGCCGATCTAGGGCTTGAGTGCCGATGGTACATCGGTCTTGAAGTGCCGAGCTAACCTCGGGCTTGAGTGCTAATGGTACATCGGTCTTGAAGTACCAAGCTAACCTCGGGCTTGAGTGCCGATGGTACATCTGTCTTAAAGTGCCGAGCTGACCTCGAGCTTGAATGCCGATGGTATATCGGTCTTGAAGTGCCGAGCCAACCTCGACTTGAGTGTCAATGGTACATTGGTCTTGAGGTGCCGAGTTGATCTCGGGCTTGAGCTAAAAGAACAAGTTATTCGAACACTTCTACATTAAATAAAGAGACATGAGATTTTCAAAATTCTTTATTTTAATAAGGTGGGAACGAGGTACTCGAACCTAAAATCACCCAATTGCATACATTATTGATAGAATCGATGGAGGTTGTCTGAATTTCAAGTGCGAGGGAGAAGCTTCTCATCGAGGCTTTCGATTCGGTATGCTCCACGATGAAGGGCCTCTACAACTCGATAGGGGCCTTCCCAATATGGTGACAGCTTGCCTTCCTCCATTGGTTTTGATACCTCGGCTCTCCTGAGAATCAAGTCTCATGGCAAGAAGGCTTTGGGATAAACACGGGCATTGTAGTATTTGGTAGCTCTCTGGCGATAAACTGCCATTCTGAGGCGTGCTAGGTCACGCATCTCTTCGATAAGGTTTAGATTGGCTCGCAGCCGAGTCGAGTTATCATCCTTGTTATATGACTCTATCCGAAGGCTTGGGAGCCCAATCTTCATGGGGATGACGGCCTCGGAGCGAAACACAAGATTGAAGGAGGTCTCCCCGATGGGAGTCGCGACGTGGTGTGATAGGCTCATAGCACATTGGGAAGCTCCTCCACTCATCTCCCTTTGAAGTCATCTAGCCGTGTCCTGAGCCCTTAAAGAATGGTGCGATTTGTCACCTCGGCCGCTCTGTTAGTTTATGGATGACCAACCGAAGTGAAATATTGGTGGATGCCTAGCTCAGCATAGAACTCTCTGAAAGGGGCAATGTCGAACTGCAGGACGTTGTCAGTGATAAGGGTGTGGGGTAGCCCGAATCGACAGATGATGAATTTTTAAAAGAAGGATCTGACCTTATGCTTGGTAATCTTCGCCAGCGCCTTGGCCTCCACCCACTTGGTGAAATGGTCGATGGTGACAAGTAAAAATCTCCGCTGGTTAGAGGCCGAGGCAAATGGTCCCAGTATGTCCATCCCCTACTGAGCGAAGGACCATGGGGCCAACAGGGGACTCAGTTGGGAGGTCGATTGTCGCTGGATATTAGCATGCCGCTGGCAGCTGTCATATCTCCAAACGAGCTCAATTGCATTCTCCCTCATAGTGGGCCAATAATATCCCTGTCACAAAGCCTTGTATGCCAGTGTTCTGCCCCCTAGGTGGTTCCTGGAGATGCCCTCGTGGATCTCGCATAGGATGTAATCGGCATCTGCCAAGCTATCACACCGAAGGAGGGGATAGGAGAAGGATCTTCGGTATAGCCGCTCATCTAAGATCAGGAACTTGGGGGCCCATCTCCTAAGCAGCTTGGCTTCCACAGGGTCGTCGGGAAGAGTGCCATCGATGAGGTATCAGACATAAGCCTCTGTCCATGTAGGCTCTTGGCTGATTGGCAGGGCTTCTTCGGCGGCTTCGATGCTTGAAACTTCCAGATGCTCCACGTACGTCCTCCCTAGGATCCCATCGGTCGAGATGGTCAATCAGGACACTGCGTCAGCTCTGGCATTCTCGCCCCTGGGGATGTAACTGACACTAAAGTAAGTAAATGATGAGGCCTGTGATTGGACCTTACTCAAATAGCAGGACATAGTGGGATTCCGGGCCTCGTATTCCCCAGTGATTTGCCCGAAAATGAGTTGGGAGTCGGTGAAGGCTCGGAGGCATTTCGCTCCAAGTTCCTTGGCCAGTCTTATTCCCGCCAGTAAGGCTTCATACTTTGCTTGGTTGTTAGTCGCAGGAAAGAGGAACCATAGGGCGTACTCTACCGTCTCTCCCTTTGGGCTAGCCAGAATGAGACCGGCTCCACTCTTTTGGGAATTCGAAGCACCATCGACGTGAAGGATTCAGTCTCGCCTCTCGGTCTCAGCCACCAAGTTTGGGGATGCCAAGTGGAGTTCTTCTGGTGATTCCTCAGCCCAGATGCACTCAACCAGGAAGTCCGCCTGGATTGGGACTTCATGGCCGACCTTGATCGAAAGGACAAGTCGAATTCTTCCAGCTTGATTGCCCATTTCTCTAGCTGGCCCGAAGTATCGGGCCGGGATAAAATTGCTCTGAGTAGCTGGTCCATGAGCACCACGATCGAATGGGCTTGAAAGTAGGGCCTAAGGCGCTGAGCAGAGATGATCAGTGCAAAAATAATCTTTTCGATATGAAAATACCTGGTTTTCACATCATGAAGTACCTTGCTGGTATAGTAAGCAGGCTTCTGAGTCCCGTCGATGCCGACGCAGATGAGCACAGAGCTGATGGCCTCAGTAGAGGCCGCAAGGTAGAGGAAGAGCACTTCCCTATCCCTTTGCTTGGACAGCTATGGTGGGGTGGACAGGAATTCCCTAAGCCTCTCGAATGCTCTCTGACACTCTTTGGTCCATTCAAAGTTGTCAACCTTGTGCAGGGTCTTAAAGAAGGGTAGACACCTTTCCGTCGATTTGGATAGAAAATGGCTTAAGGCTACTACCCACCTTGTCAGACGTTGGGCCTCCTTCTTATTGGCCGGCGGTTTCATGTCGAGGATGACCTGAATTTTGTTCAGGTTCACCTCTATCCCCCGCTGAGTCACCATAAAGCCCAGGAATTTGCCGGCAATAACATTGAAAGTACACTTCCATGAGTTCAGCTTCATCTGGTAACGGCAAAGGTTGTCGAAGGTCTTCGCTAGGTCGGCAATGTGGTTATCAACGTGGATGCTTTTGGTTAGCATGTCATCCATGTAGACCTTCATGTTGCATCCGACTTGGTCTTCAAAGACCTTGTTCATCAGCCTTTGGTACGTAGCCTCCGCATTCTTTAGTCCGAACAACATCACCCTGAAGCAGTAGATATCCTTTTTGGTCACAAAGAAGGTGGCCTCCTCATCTACCGGGTCCATCTTAATCTGATTGTACCTCGAGAAGGCATCCATAAAGCTGAGGATCTCGTGGCCCAATGTGGCGTCCACCAGTTGGTCAATTCTAGGTAGTGAAAAGCTATCCTTGGGGCATGCTTTATTGAGGTCGGTAAAGTTGATGCACATTCTCCAACTTCCATTTGCCTTGCGGACCATTACAACATTGGCGAGCCAATCTGGATAGTGCACCTCCCGGATATGCCCGACTGCCAACAGTTTACAGATCTCTCATCGATAGCCTTCTCCACTCGGGGGCAAAGCTTCTCTTCTTCTGTCGGATTGGTCGACACTATGGATTGATGTTGAGCTTATGGCCGAATTGGCCCGAAGAAAGATAAGAAGTCGGGCCCTCGCTTTCTCATGGAGGAGTGATCCAACTCGGATGGTCTTCATCGGATCCTCCCCTAATGGGAAGGTCAATAGGTGCTCGGCCGGTTCCCCCCTCCTCTCTGAGTCCCTGGGGTCAAGCAGCTCAGTCACTGGCAAGGCTGGCGCCTCTTGAGGGCCAAGCGCCATGTGATAGCAGAGAGAATAGGTTCCTCTCTCTGCGCATCTTCCCTACTCTTTTATTGGTTGGGAACCTTACAAGCAACCTCTTGGTGGAGATGACGGTATCCAACAAGTTTAGTCAGGGCCTATCGAGGATGGCATTGTAAGCCAGGGGGACCAGGACAACCAGGAACCTCACCAGGACCGTCTTCTAGCAGGGAGATGTTTAATCTGTGACCAGAAAAGTGATTTCTTCTTCCACCTTCACAAAGTCTCCGATGAAACCCACGATGGGTGTGGCCATAGGCCGAAAGGAGTCATGAGACAAGCACATCCGAACAAATGCATCATAACTTAAAATGTCAGTTGAGCTTCCACTGTCGACCAATATCCTTCTTACATGATACTTTGCAATCGTCATAGAAATGATGATGCTATCATCATTGGGATTGCTCACCCCCTCTAGGTCCCTTTCGAAGAAAGGGATTATAGGCTCTACTCCCTTCTCCCCCGTAAACCTCTTATATGGGCCGCCTGCTCCCCCAGGATATCATAGCCACTGTCTTCTTGGTTGGGGCATTATTAACATCGACCTGGGCAGGTGGGGACGCCGATGGACCTAGAACAACTGGATTCACCCTCTAGATGAACTTGCCGAGGTAACCTTACTGGATGAGGTCCTCAATCACCTTCTTAAGCTGACGGCAGCTCTCGGTGTCATGGCCGTGGTCTCGATGAAAGCAACAATAAAGATTTTTATCATGGGGGATCCCAGGCTTCAGAGGCGGAGGGTGCTGGAAGAATGACTCACCCTCGATCTCCATCAAGATGTGAGATATCGAGGCGAGCAGGGGGTATAGATCCCCTCTTTGGGGGCGAGAGCCCTTGGTCGATTGTTGGGTCGTCGGGGAGGCTTATGTCTCTCCTGACGTGGCCTATCGGGTGTAGGTCTGGCATGTTTCTTGTTGGGGCCTCCATCTGCCTCGCACCGGGAGGAGTCGGCTTCTTCGTCATGGATGTACTTCTGCGCCCGGCCCAATAACTCGACATAGGAGCTCGGTGGCTTCTTATCGAGGGAGTATGCAAAATGGGAGGGGCAAAGCCCTTGTTTCAAGGCCAGAGTGGCTACTGAGTTGTCAAGGCTGTAGACCTCGAGCGCGGCTTCCTTGAACCGGGCTATGAAGTCCCTCAATGACTCACCACTCTTTTGTTGGATGGCAAACATGCTATGGCCACTCGTGGAATCTTTCGGCAGGCATCGAAATGCAGCAGGAAGGCTCTTTCCAGCTGCCGAAAGGAATTGATGCTACGCGGTGGTAGCCGGGAGTACCAAGCCCGTGCAGCCTTTTGAAGAGTGGCTGGAAAGGCGATACAGAGAAGAGAATCAGTTGCCCCTTAGACATGTATGAAGACCTTGTAGCTTTCCAGGTGGTCCAGAGGGTCGGTAGTGCCATCATAAGGGTCCAGCTGGGGCAAGCGGAACCGGTTGGAGATTGGCTCCTCCATTATATGGCGAGACAGGGGAGGGTGGCTGTCGTAGTCTGCCTTCAGTGGGTTGATAACTCTGTGGATGAGCTTCTCCAGTCGCTGGTTGTACTTCTCGAGACGTCGCTTAGCTCGGCAAATGATACATCCATCAAAGGACCCTTCCTACGAAGATCCCAAAGATAGGGAAGGGTGGTGCCGATGACGATACCCTCGCTCGGTCTCCTTCCCCGGCCGCCACCTATGGGAATTGTCGGAATGACCAGAAGGAGACTGAGGCCTTTTGGAGATCTCTCGGCGGTAATGCTCGGGAGTGGTGTGGCGGTGGGAAGCTTCCATTTGAGGAGCTCTCCTGCGAGTGGACTGTTGACTTGGTGGGGTAACCCCCACGCTTGGAGAAGGTGGCCGGGGACCTTGCTGTAGGGCTGCCGCTTGCTGTTGTAGATGTTGGACCACCACCACCAGTGACTAAACTTGCGAAGCGAGTGCGTTGATCCGGTCACCTTGTCGTGGTAATGATGGTGGAGCGGGGAAAGAGACCGAAGGAGCCAGGAGGCCAGCTTCTTGCTGCTTTAGCTCCTGATGATGCCCCCCAGCGCAGTTGGCCAAAACCTCTTGCGTGCGCATCACCACCATCTTCTTGAGTTGTAGAGGGAAGTCGGGGCTTGCAGCTAGTGGCTCTGAGACCTTCCATCTCCTTGCTCTCCCTACCCCTTTCTGGCGCGCTAATCTGTTGCCACCAAAATACGTCCTCCAAACGCTGGGTGATGAAGGATCTCCTGGCATCTCTTCTTCGACAAAAATCCTGCAAGAAAGTCCCCGGAGACTGGTGGTTCCAGTGGGAACCCTCCGACGCTCAAGTTAGTACTTTGGAGAGCAGTAGTGAATCATAGATAAGAAAGCATGTATGAGAGTTGCCTTAGATTTCTATCCCCTCTCTCATTACGTGTGAAGGTTCTTATACTTGTTCGAAGGTTTCCTTTTTACCCACTTTCGGAAAGTGGCTGCAATACAGGCGGTAGTGGGCCTGGTCACATCAGAGGCATCCCACTACGCACAGTTATAGGGAGTTAGTGGGCCACGTGATGGTTGCAGAAGGCTAGTGGGTCACGTGGTGGTTGCAAAATTATAGAGTCCCGAACATTCTGAGGCTGAGGGAAACTCTGGGAGTCCAAGGCCGAGGGGAGCTCTAGAGGCTTGAGGCCGAGGGAAGCTCTGGAGGCTCGAGGTTGAGGGGAGCTCTGAAGGTCCGAGGCCGAGGGGACCTCTGGATGTCCAAGGCCGAGGAGAGGTATGGAGGCTTGAGGCCGAGGGGAGCTCTGGAGGTCCGAGCCAAGGGGAGCTCTGAAGGTCCGAGGCTGAGGGGAGCTTTTGAGGCTCGAGGCCGAGGGGAGATTCGAAGGCTCGAGGCGGGAAGGAGCTCTGGAGGCTCAAGGCCGAGGGAAGCTCCGAAGGCTCGAGGCCGAGGGGAGCTCCGGAGGCTCGAGGCCGAGGGGGTCTCTCTGTTAGCCTCTTACTTCATTAATCTTAACGGGGCTTGATCAGCCATATCAATCTCGCCTGAAGCCTTGGTGAGGAAAGCAAAGAGCACGAATAAGGCAATCCTCGGCACCAACCCCAAGACTTTCATGATGGCAAGGAGGGACATGATTCTAGTCCCTATGACGGTGGTCGATAGGTTAAATGTAGTCGTGGCAAAAGGAATCCCGTCAGACTTATTAAATCATCCATCTTCCTTGTGCCTGGTTGGTAGAAGAGGAGCTTTCTTATTAAAAGTCTCTTTGCTCTTTCTTCTTCCCCAATCCTCGCCCATTCAAAGCTGGAGATGGCCAAAACAGCCAGGAGTCGGAGCTGTTGGGACTAAGAGAGCATCCAGAGGCAGCTGGGGCCGAGTTGTCTGAAGTCAGATGGTGCACCCGGAGTCGTGGATGGTGACATGTAGCCAAAGCAACGGACGGGAGACCGAGACCTCTTGGAGGTTTCCCAATGATAATGTCTGGATGGAGTTTGACAATGGCGATGCTCCTCTGGAGAGGGTCTTCTATAAGTGGATTGCTGACTAGTCGATGCGGTGGTTGCAGGTGGCGCAGGAGGTCCAGATTGCCATTGAGCGGCCGCCGGTTATTGCTCCAGTAACTCGCAGACCACCCTAATAAGAGCTTGGACTTGTTGAGTGAGGTTAGCCAATTGCTCTTGTGGGATAGCTGAGATCAGTGGTGATGAAGAAATAGAAAAGTTGGCCTCTGACGGCTCGGCATGACGAGATTGCCCCCTAGTGGGATTGGAAGAAACCTCTTGAACATGCGTTGCGTCCATCATTGCTTAAGAGAGGGTGGACTTGCAACTCAGGGCCACCGAGTAATCCTTTCCTCAGGGTCACGCTCGCTCCCCTTCCTGGCATGTCAATCTGATGATGCTTGATCGTTTTGAGCTGACATCCTTAAGCACCGGTGGATGCACCGTCTGTTTGCTAAAGAAGCTTCATGTTGATCCATTTATTGTTTTTGATGATTAATAAAGGAATTGAGTATATTTATTTGATTACTAATGGATTTTATAAGTGTTTCAGGACTTAAATTTATTTGATCAATTTAAAGGAATTAAGAAATGAATTTTGAATCAAATACAAATCAGAGATTTCAAAGTTTCAGAGCTTGGAGTCGACACCTAGAAAACCTGGAGCCGACCCCATGGCCAATTCAATTTTAATCTGATTTTTGATACGATCCGGAGCCGACACCTAGAGTTTCAGAATCGACACTTACAGTGTCTGGAGCCGACTCCGATGCAGGGACAGAACGCTTGTTTTTTGAGCATCCTGGAGCCGACACCTACAGTATTCGGGAGCCGACACCTGACGATGGCGAGCCGACACTTAGTTTTTTGGAGCCGACTCCTCAACGAACTCGAAAATTTCTATTTTTGGTAAAACGATCTGGAGCTGACACCTGAAAAGTTGGAGCCGACTCCAACCTGACTGGGACGAAAATTTAAAATGCCAGATCAGCTCTAACAGTAATATTTTCTTTTTACCTAATTTCTAACGGATATATTTTGTTTCAAGGTACACTCCAACGGCTAGTTTCATCCCAAAAACAGATTGAAGAATATCTATAAAAAGGGGGAAAAACACCCGTTTGAAAATGAGAGGAAAAGAGACGAAAAATAGACAAAAATTTTAATCAAAAATCTGAGAAAGCCTGAGCCTGAATCTCAAGAGAAAAACCTTCAAACTCAAATCCTTCCACTCCAAAAACCTCAAAGAGGAATCCAAGGCGTTCAAATCAAAAAATCGGTGGATTTTCCAAATTAAAGTAAAAGCTCTGTTTCTTTCATTTTCAATCTTCTCAACTGCAACGACTGTGAGGGATTAAAGCTGAGGCTTGATTCATCATTCCAAAGGGAGAAGAAAAGAAGAAAAGAAGAAAAGAAGAAAAGCTCAAAGCCAAACAACTTCAAATCAGGCTTTTCTAAACTTGTTTACTTATTTTTGAATATTTGCTCATTGAGGAGCTGTGTATCTTTGAAAAACTATATTCTTTTTGTTTGTGCCTAGTTCAATCAAAGGGATTTAACTAGTGGAGGTTGTATACCTCGGGTCAAGCTAGATTAGCTTGAGTTTAGGGTTGTGTGCTGGTGAGCCCAAAAAATCGGCTGGGTTCGTTGTGATCCCGGGTAAAACAATAAGTTTGGGTTGTGAGCTTGTAAAACAACTCAGCTGTAATCAAGGAGATTATAGTGTGGACCCAAGTGGATCTTGGGAGTGGACGTAGGTGTTGGATACACCGAACTACTATAAAATCTTTGTGTTTGCCGTGCTTCTATTGTCTCTATCTCTATCTCTATCTCTATCTCTATTTCATTGATTGTGCTTTATATTTGCATTGCATTTACTTTCATTCATCTTAAGCAAATAATTTTTTTGAGGTTAAATTTTTTAAAGAACCCAATTCACCCCCCTCTTGGGTTGTCATCTGGGCCAACACTTCACTTCGGCGTCGGAATATGCAAAAAGTCCCGGATACCAGATATTCCAGCGGGGACCCTTCGATGCTCAAATTAGTGATCGAGATCCCAGTTGTGAGTTTGGGGAGGCTCAAGATGAGAGAGAGAGAGATAGAGAGAGAGTTAGGAAGTGTTCGCTTGAGAGTTTGTACCTTCGTCTGGGGCCTTTCTTACCATTCATATTGACACTTGAGTCCGTGTGGCTCGCTTGATAAGATTGGAATCTCCTGATGAGCTATGACTTTTGCAGATAGAATGTCAGAATCAGTGGGATTGAGTCCCCCCTAGTGATTGGTACTTCATGGCAGACGATTGCCTTTTGAGGCTTATTTGGCCAGAGTCATTAAATCTCCTTGATGACTTTTTGGGCCTTATTGGTTTGAAATTTGTAGTTTCATGATGAATTATGACCTTTAGGGCTTCGTTTGGTTAGGGTCATCAATGTTGTCTGATAGATAGTGACTTTCGAGGCTTTTTCTGGTCAGTGTCATTAATGTTGCCTGATGGGTTATGACTTTTGGGGCTTACGCAGGAACTGACGGTTCCTGCCTTTTTGGATTGATATGGATCAAGGATGGTTAGCTGGCCCGGCTTTATCCGAGGTAAAGGCTTGCTTGAGAAGTAAAATTGAGCCTTGAAAATAAGACAAAACCGTAGCCGCTCAGGGCTCAAGGCCGGTGGGGAAACCTTCGTTTACAGGGGGCCACCTAGGAGCCGCTTCGGGGCCGCCCAAGGACAGCTCTTGCTGGAGCTAGCCGCCTAGGAAGCATCTTGGGGCCGCCTAGGAACCTTTCTTGCTGGAGTCGTTAACTTTTCAAATAACTTTCGCCATCAAGTAATTTTGGCCGTTAGTTTATACATAACTTTTATCAGTCACATCAGAAAATAAAATTTAAATAAAATCGAAAGAAGCTAACTAAAGTTACACACATAATTAAAGGCGATGCCGAATCCCATGCTAATTAGAAAATTTTGGGGACCGCTTGCTGTTGCTGCCTGCGTATCTATATGCACTGACCCGAAGAAAGCTGGTGAGGTCAATTGGGGTCAAGCCACAGAGAGAGAGAGAGAGAGAGAGAGAGAGAGAGAAGGAACCGACCAATCCCACTAGCGCGCAATTTAACCGAGGAATCTCTACACGCGTAGCATATTGGACTGACTTCAAACAAACCTAACTCTAGCGCGCAATTTAACCGAGGAATCTCTACACGCGTAGCATATTGGACTGACTTCAAACAAACCTAACTCCGCCTTCCAAGGTGGTGGTCTGGTCTGGAGGCGATGCTAGTTGCGAATCACACCAACCCGGCCAGATGAAGATGCCGGGAAAATTAAAACACCGAGCTGGTGGTACGTAGACCACCCAAAGGCTTAAGTATCTTTCAGAGGTGGGGCATCCTGAGTTTGGTGCCTGACGAGGATCGCACCCCACCCCACCCCCCTCCCCCCCCCTCCGCCGGGGTCAACCACCCCATTCCTCCAGTCCACACCAATGTCACCTTCCCATCGTAAGGATCCGATGGACCAGAATTTTAGCGTTAAGTCCTGATTTCGTTTGTCTTTTCGAAAACAGGACCAAGTGTGATGCCGGTCCAATACGAGTTCCGGGACCAATCTATCTTGCATTCGTAGGACACCGTGATTCCTGATCGGCATCCAATCATGTGAACTCATGACCAGTAGCGTGAATCAATAAACCACAAAGGGTGCAGTGGGTGCAAGGAAACTAAGTTGATAGTATCAATAAAGCCCCAAGTTCACTCCATGACCCTTTATTTTTCTTTCTTAAATACGGTCATCTAGTAGTGTGAACCGATGGTCGCCATGGTTCACACTACTAGATTCCTGACCAATCTATCTTGCATTCATAGGACACCGTGATTCCTGATCGGCATCCAATCATGTGAACTCATAACCAGTAGCGTGAATCAATAAACCACAAAGGGTGGAATGGGAGCAAGGAAACTAAGAATTGATAATATCAATAAAGCCCCAAGTTCACTCCATGGCCCTTTATTTTTCTTTGTTAAATACGGTCATCTAGTAGTGTGAACCAATGGTCACCATGGCCTTTTGTTCTTCCTTCTTACCTAGGTATGGACAACAATAGCATCCAATAGCGTAAACAAATATGGTCGCCCAAGAGTACAGTGAACGGTTCCTAGTCAAGTTTCAGTTCCACGTGAAGCTGGCACCTCGAAGCTCACCTGTTTTTGGCTTTTCGCTGTGTGGGAAATGCTGCTCCCTTGCCTTTGAGAAGGTTGCGAATTCGACTCTAGGTAGAAGCAGCTAGCCCTCTAGAAGAAGAGATGGATGCAAACTAAAAATTATGAATAAAAAAATTAAAAATATATTATTGAGGGATAAAATTATCGTTGCATTAATAATCGTGCAAAAGGTTAGGATCAACCCTGACTCCCACTTGCTGTGCAATATCCGCTAGAGATGAATCAACCTCAGTGGATTGGGGCGCCTTAGCCCCTCAGCGAGTCAAGGATTCCCAACGCGCGAATCACATCTCTCGGCCTCAGCCAAGCTATGACGTCACTCTCGGCCTCAGTCGAGTTACAACATCTCTCTCGGCCTCCGCCGAGCTATCCCCATCTCTCGGCCTCAGCCGAGCTATCCCGGTCTCTCGGCCCTAGCCGAGCTATTCCCATCTCTTGGCCTCAGCCGAGTTGTTCATATCTCTCGGCCTCAGCCGAGCCATTCCTATCCATTGTGCCTCGCCAACCGAGCTATCCGTGCCCCGACCAGACCAGGGCAATCAAGCACCTCTGCGGAATCCGGCGCAAAAGAGTTTAAACAAAAATCATACCCGAGAGTGGCCTAGAGCCCTGGAGCCTACACCGTCTCCGAATCTCAAGACATCAACTAGCTCTCCCAGCCGTTGATCCTCTAACTAACAAGATACGAATCTTACTGACCTCATAACAAACTGGATTCGAACCCTAACGGCTTTCGGACCCACAGCGCCCCCAAGGAATCAGGTGATCCTCTATAAATAGAACCGTCTTCCGACTTCTCAGGTATGCGCACTTGCTTACTGGCCCACTCTCCTTCCACCTCTGCTCACCCATTTCTGCCATTAATGCTCTGCTCGGAGCTCTCGAAAGGCCACCCCTGAAGAGACTCTTCAGCGAGAGCCTTCTCCTCACATTTGTTGATTGCCGATCCCCGCTGACTTGAGCGTCGGAGGGTCTTTCGCGGAGGGCCACCCCCAACGCCTCTCGCATGAGGACTGTTTTGCAGGTCCGCCCAGGAGGGAGCCCATCCTGAAGCCCGATTGCGCCCGAGTCGGAGGACAGATTTCAGCAGCAACAAAATGGCGCTAGAGGAAGGGCCCTCAAGTCCCATAAACTTGTGATCCAGGAGACAATGATCTCGATCCGAAAGAGAACTCCTCCCATGGCCAATCGAAGAAAGGCTACCTCCGAAGCCCGGGGCCAGGTAGCCTCCCAAAGACCTGATCCGGTAAGCAGCGTAGCGCCACCGCTACCACCAGTTGAAACTCCATCGCCACCGACGGCCCCAGTGACCCAGGACCAGTTTGCCTCGATGGTCCAGCAGGTTCAAGCTCTGGCCCACCTGATCCAAGGGCGCTTTGAAGCCCCCCATCCGACTGCGCCTACTCCACACCTTCCTGAGGAGAATGCGGCCCCTGTTCATCCAGCGATCTCTTCTTCTGCCCGCATGGGGTTGCAGACCCCCCTCGTCGTCCTAGGGAGGCTAAGCCAGCCCCCCAAGGGGTCTACGGCAAGGATTTTTCTTGATCTTGGTGGGTCCGATCCCTTTCTCCGGTGTTCTCTCATCACGACTCGACACCGTCTCATTTCTCTCCTCGCCCAGCTCCTCCTGCTGTGCATGACGAGATCCGCCAACAACTCCGAAAGATGCGTCAGGAGTTGGATGCTGCCAAGCAAGCCCATCCGCTTCAGCATAAAGCGGAGCAGGGCATTCCCTTCTCTAAGGAGATCATGGAGGAAGTGATTCCCTCCCACATCAAGCTGCCCGCCATCGAGCCCTATCATGGATCCTCCGATCCCGACGACCACCTTAGCAGCTTCCGATCGATCATGATGTTCCACGGGGCATCAGATGCGATCCTCTACCGTGCCTTCCCTTTTACTCTCAGGGGGTCCGCCCGAACCTGGTTCAATGCCTTAAAATCAGGTTCTGTTGGTTCATTTGACGAGCTGAGCCGCCTCTTCATCAGCCAGTTCATCAGCAGCCGTCGTCACTGGCGAAGATCTAACTCCCTCTCTGAGGTTAAGCAGAGAGAGGGGGAGTCCTTGAAGAAATATCTCGGCTATTTCAATACGGCCATGCTGGAAGTGGACCACCTTAATCATAAGGTGGCTATGTCCGCCCTAGTAGGCGGAGTGTTGAAGGAGAGTAACTTTTACCTGGCGTTGGAGGTCAGCTACCCTCCGAACCTCTCCGATATGATGGCCCCAGCGGACAAGTATGCTAGAGTCGAGGAATCGCGAAGGGCTGCCCGCACCGAGCTGACAAGGAAGAATGAGTCCAAGGGCTCGGACAAGCACAGATCTGCCCGCCAGCGAAGCCCACCTCGCCGCCAAAGGGTTCCTTCGCCGCCGCCAAGGAACCGCACCCGGAGCCCACCTCGGAGGTTCAACCGGTTCACCCCGCTCACCGCCCCAAGGGCGGAGATCCTCATGGAGATAGAGCGTCAGCTCCCTCGACCACCTCCTCTCTGAGGGAATGCGATCCGGAGAGACCCCACAAAATATTGCCGCTACCACCAGAACCACGGCCACGACACTGAGGAGTGCTGGCAGCTGAAGAACGAAATCGAGAGGCTCATCCAGCGGGGTAGGCTGAACCAATTCAGGAGAGCACCCGAGCCAAGGAATGGGGGCGACCGCCAGCCTGAACCCCAGCAGCCTCCTCCTCTGAATCCTCCGATCGCCGGCCACATCAATGTGATCGAGGCGGTTGGTAGTCCGTCGAGCTGGCGGGGCAATGAAGAAGGCTCAACGCCAAAGAGGGCGCAGACTAATGAGCTCTTCTTCTCCGACAACGACCTCCAGGAGATACAGTTCCCGCATGACAATGTGTTGGTTGTAACCCTTAATCTGAACAATTATAATGTAGACCGAATTCTTATTGATAGTGAGAGCTCTATCAATGTTTTGTATCTTGATGTGTTTGTGAAGATGAAACTGCTCATGGAGAATCTCCGAGCCATGGACTCCACTTTAATGGGGTTCATCGGCGATGTTATTACCCCAGAGGGGGTCGTGACCTTGACGGTCCACACGGGGACTTGGCCCTGCATCGCCACTGTTCATACAGATTTTTTGGTGGCCAAGCTTCGGTCGCCCTACAATGCAATCTTTGGGAGACCCAGCCTGATGTCCCTTAGAGCCGCTGTCTCCATTCCGCATCTAGCAATGAAGTTCCCTATCGGATGGGGAGTGGGAGTAGTTTGAGGAAACCAAGCTGTAGCTCGGCAATGCTTCGTTACCAGCCTTCAGTCCAAACTGCCCGAGGTTGATGAGCTGGATGCTCGGAAGGACTTTGCTGAGCAACGAGGAGAACCAGTTGAAGAACTGAAAGAGGTACTGCTGGACGAAGCTCGGCCCAACCGAACCATAAGGATCGGGTCGCTACTGAAAGGAAAGCCCCAGCTGGAGCTGATTGACTTTCTCCGAAGGAATGCTGATGTCTTCACCTAGTCCGCTTCTGATATGCCTAGAATCAGCACAGACGTTCTCGTTCATTATCTTAACATGGACGAGATGTCCCGGCCCGTGAAGCAGAAGAAAAGAAGCTTCACCCCTGAGCGACAAAAGGCAATTGAGGAAGAAGTTGATAAGCTCGTCAAGGAAAATTTCATCCGGGAGGTAAATTATCCCAACTGGCTATCAAATGTTGTCATGGTGAAGATGTCGAATGGTAAATGACGGATCTGCATCGACTTCACCGACCTTAATAAAGCATGCCTGAAGGACAGCTTTCCTCTCACTCGGATTGACCAGCTTGTAGATGCCACTTCAGGTCACCAGATGCTGACCTTCATGGACGTATATTCGGGCTACAACCAAATCTGAATGGCGTTCGAGGATGAAGAAAAGACTGCCTTCATAACCGACCGAGGTACTTATTGTTACCGTGTCATGCCTTTTGGTCTGAAAAACGCAGGTGCTACTTACCAAAGGTTGGTTAACAAAGTCTTCAAGGAGTAAATCGGTTGAAACATGGAGGTATATGTTGACGACATGATGGTCAAAAGCAAAGAAGCATCCCAACATATTGAGGATCTCTCTGAGAGCTTCGCAACGCTCCAAAAATATCAGATGAAGCTCAATCCAACTAAGTGCACCTTCGGGGTCAACTCTGGGAAGTTCCTAGGCTTCATGGTTTCTCAGCGGGGCATTGAGGCCAATCCGCAGAAGATTCAAGCTCTTCGGCAAATGGCACCTCCAGCATTCATCAAAGAGGTCCAATGCCTGACTGGAAGGATCGCGGCCCTCAACCGCTTCGTGGCTTGGTCGGCCCAGAGATGCCTTCCTTTCTTTAAAACTCTCCGATCTGCCAAGAATTTCCAATGGTCTCCCAAATGTCAGAAGACATTCGAGGACCTCAAGAGATATCTCGGCTCTCCACCCCTCCTAAGTAGTCCAAATCTAGGAGAAATGTTATTTCTGTACTTGGCAATTTCAGAAGGCGCAGTGGGCTCAGTGTTGGTTAGAGAAGAGAACAAGACCCAAAAGCCGATCTATTATGTCTGCAAACTGCTCCGAGATGCCGAGACAAGATACACCCAGATCGAGAAGTTAGTGTTAGCCCTGATAACATCGGTTCGGAGGCTACGACCCTATTTCCAAGTGCATTCTTTGACGGTCCTTACCGACCAACCCATTAAGGTGGCGGTCCATCGTCTGGAGACATCAGGGAGAATGGCTAAATGGGCCATCGAGTTAAGTGAGCATGATATCCGATACCAACCTCGCCCGGCCATCAAAGCACAGGTTCTAGCTGATTTCCTCCTCGAATGTACCATCCCGGAGGATGGCTCTACTAGATCAGATGCCTTGTGGCTGCTCCACGTTAACGGGTCATCTAATGCCCATAGCTCCGGTACTGGTTTAATCCTCACCAGCCCAGAAGGGGCGACCTTCGAATATGGCGTTCGCTTCTCCTTCCCAGCCTCCAACAATAAGCCGAATATGAAGCTCTGCTCGCTGGACTTTGAATCACCCGTGACCTTAAAGTGAAGAAGCTGAATGCCTTTAATTATGCACGCGCCGACCTATTGTCTCGACTGGCAACTGCAGAGTCAATGGATTTCGAGCGGAAGTTTCCCCTAAAGATTCTGGAAAAGCCTAGCATCACAGAGAAGGACCGAGTGATGCAGGTCAAGGCCGAACCATCCTGGTTCGACCCCATACTGAAGTATCTTAAAGAAGGGTCACTCCCAGCCGATCGCAAGGAAGCAAGAAAGCTGAAATTGCAAGCCACCCACTATGTGTTGATCGACGACCAGCTATATAAGCGGTCCTTTTCCATGCCGCTACTCAAGTGCCTTCACCTATCTGAAGCTGATTATGCTCGGAGGTACATGAGGGAGTTTGCGGCAACCATCTGGGGAGCCGGTCCTTATGCCACAAGGTATTGCGCCAGGGGTATTATTGGCCCACCATACGAAAGGATGCTGACGATCTCGTCCGAGCTTGTGACCCATGTTAGAGACATTTCAACATCAAGAGGCTCCCCTCCGCCAGTGTAGTCCCTATTTCCTCCGCTTGGCCCTTTGATAAGTGGGGGATGGATATTCTTGGCCCTTTTTCCCTCACTACTGGACAGAGAAAGTTCTTGTTTGTCACTATCGACCACTTCACCAAGTGGATGGAGGCTGAGGCTGTTGCCCAAATAACCGAAGCTCGGGCCAGGGACTTCGTATGGAGATTCATTATTTGTCGCTTCGACCTTCCGCATACTATTATCACCGATAATGGCAAGCAGTTCGACAACCCAAAGTTCTAAGGTTTCTGCGAGGAGCATGAAATCTGCCACCGTCTTACGTCAGTAGGGCATCCACAAGCCAATGGAGAAGCCGAAGTAACTAATCGGACCCAGCTTCAAAGGATTAAGGCTCAACTTGCCAAAGCATGAGGCAGATGGGCGGATGAACTTCACCATGTCTTACGGGCCTACCGCACCACCCAGAGAATCCCTACTGGTGAGACCCCATTCCAGATAGCCTTCGGCGCAGAAGCCATCATCCCTATGGAGATAGGGCTTCCTTCTCCATGAGTGGAGAGCTACTTGGAGGAGGCTAACGATGAGCAGCTCCGCACCAATCTCGACCTGGTGGAAGAAATCAGAGAGAAAGCTCAAATCAGGATAGATGCATATCAACAAAGAGTGGCCCGCTATCATGCCTCCAGAGTCAAAGGGAAATCCTTCTCACCTGGCGATCTCGTCCTCCAGAAAGCATCTATCTTCAAACTACTAGAACAAGGAAAGCTGTCTCCAAACTGGAAAGGCCCCTATCAAGTGGCGGAAGTCATCGGACTTGGCACCTACAAGCTCTAGGATCTGAGTGGGAAATCTATTCCCCGGATGTGGAATTCGGACAATCTCCGTATATACCACCAGTAGGGTACGCTTTCTATAAACTCGCCCTATTTACAGTATTAGCATCCTGTCTCTATTATTCATGTTTCTATCGCTGTAATCATTTTTTTGCCGAAAAGTCACAATGAAAAATGGTTGTTACTTGCCCATTCTCGGCATGATCGAGCTATCTCCTTGAGTAGCAATATCTCCGCACCATGGCTGGGCCGAGTCCTATTCGATAAAGACTCTATATGGTCAAGCACCCCTAGTGCAGTTGGGGGCCAAGTGATCTCCAAAACTCCATCTAGATTCGGGCAGCTTACAAGCCCCAGCTGGACTAGAGAACGAAGAAAACCTCATACAGATTCGGGAAGCTTACAAGCCCCGACCGGACTGAAGGGCGAAGAAAACTCCATTCGGATTGGGCAGCTTACAAGCCCCGGCCAGACTAGAGAACAAAGAAAACCTCATCCGGATTCGGGTAGCTTACAAGCCTCGGCTGGACTGAAGGGTGAAGAAAACTCCATCCAGATTCGGGCAGCTTACAAGCCCCGATCAGACCAGAGAACGAAGAAAACCTCATCCGAATTCGGGCAGCTTACAAGCCCCGGTCGACCAGAGAACGAAGAAAACTTCATCCGGATTCGGGCAGCTTACAAGCCCCGATCGGATTGAAGGGCAAAAAAAACTCCATCTAGATTCGGGCAGCTTACAAGCCCCGGCCGAACTAAAGGGCCAAGAAAATGCCATATGGATTCGGGCAGCTTACAAGCCCCGACCAGACCAGAGAACGAAGAAAACCTCATCCGGGTTCGGGCAGCTTACAAGCCCCGACCGGACTGAAGGGTGAAGAAAACTCCATTCGAATTTGGGCAGCTTACAAGCTCCGGTCGGACCGAAGAGCGAAGAAAACTTCGACTGGATTCAGGCAGCTTACAAGCCCCGGTCGACACCGAAGAATAAAAGCCTCGGCCAAAG
Organism: Calamus simplicifolius; assembly: GCA_900491605.1. Taxonomy (NCBI): domain Eukaryota; kingdom Viridiplantae; phylum Streptophyta; class Magnoliopsida; order Arecales; family Arecaceae; genus Calamus; species Calamus simplicifolius. The sequence goes on along the minus strand of UESW01001960.1, from coordinate 144,736 downwards.
CCGAAGTGCATCTCCCTTCCTTATTAAAAGCCTCGGCCAAAGCCGAAGTGCATTTCCATTTCTTATTAAAAGCCTCGGCCAAAGCCGAAGAGCATCACTTGTCAAAATCTTGGCCAAGGCCGAGTGATAAGAACAAACATTTGGATATAACAGAAAACACAAAAGTTACAAAAATCACCTTTTTCATTTCATCCCAAAAAGGGAAAAAAAGAAAGAAAAAGATACATGAGCCCTCACTGGGGCTTATCATCTTTTTCGGGAGCCGCTGAGCCCTCCCCATGTCGAGTTGACTCGGCGATCCGTTGTCGGAGGGATGCTACTTCCCCCTCCAATCGGCCGTTGGCACACCGAAGGAGCTTGACCTCCCTCGTAGAAACGGCCAGATATTGTTCGGCCGCTCTCTGAAGCCGCTCATGATCCGCGAACATTGACGCCATGACCTCCCCATCAACAGTTAACATAACATGGTTCCCCTGGGACCCCCCACGGCCATTAGCGCCGCTGCTCGGCGCCACAATTGATTGCCCTTCACCTCCAGACGTCATCTCAGAACCCATGAATTTTTGGGAGATCGGCTGAAAAGATGACTAACAGAGGCATCCTTCTCATCCGTATTTAAACTGCTCCTGGTGAATATTTCGATCGTTCGAGCCATTAATCTCAGCCCGTGGAAACTCGCCACGCGTCACCACCTCAGTGGGCGCTCGCAAAAACGAAGAGTTCTATCCCTCATCGAAGAGGATCATTAATAACGTTGAGGCACTCAAGGAGCTCCCTTCTCGGGACTAGACTCCCTCCGATATGCCGGACCTTTTCGATGTTAATGATCTCGAAAGTCCGCCAGACCCCCCCCCCCTCTTTTTTACTGAATGTCCTCGAAAGTCTGCTAGACTCCCTCGAATTGGGTATCCTCGAAAAATGTGGAGAAGAGGAAAAAGTGCATCAGCGACCAATATTGAGCAACATAGCTCGCCCTCTCCGAGAGTGGCCGATTTACAGGCTTTAGGTGCCCCTTCCATCGCTCGGGTAGCCCATCCTCTTTGGCCATCTGTGCCTGAATCCATAGTTGCAGTAAGGACCAAGTAAAACAACCGAGCGATATTCTGAAGCCTCGGCAATAATCGAGCGATATTCCGAAACCTCAGCAACAACCGAGTGATATTCTGAAGCCTCGGCAACAACCGAGCGATATTCCGAAACCTCGGATACAACCGAGTGATTATCTGAAACCTCGGCCAAGTCAAATGGCATGCTCTTAAAAAGTTATCTAAAGCTCCAGTCTAGATGAGTAATCTCTCAAACACTTTGACGCAACTAAGACGTCCTATGATACTTCGGCAGAAGTAAGCAGCCTCCTTCTACTCAACCGTAAAGACATACGAGCTATCTCTTTCCGAAGAAATACCTGCTTCGTTCTACAAACGGGATCATGCTTGCCGCATGAGTCCCTGGGACCACCCAGGTCCACCTCTGACCCGAACAGGGACAAACGCTTTCCTCCACTGAGCACCGAACATTGGTCTTAGTAAAAACAAGATAACAAGAACGCTACCAAAATATGCTATGATACAAAAACATGATATGGGAGCAGTAACTCTCAAACACAATCACATCGAAAAAGAAGCAGGTGCTAAAAGAAGAAAGAATAAAAGCTTCTTTATTTCTTCATCAATGAAAAGAGTTACAACCTCCAAAGAGGCATTACAAGTGCATCATGGCACAGGAAATAAAAACAAGTAAATAGCTCAGCCGAACTATTTCAGTTAGCTTCGGTTAATAATGATGTTTTGGCACCTAACCCGAATAGTCAGACAATCCAGTCAGCTCGCGCTGAACCACTGGTTAGGCCAGGCCGGCACCCCACGGGTCCTTCGGATGAACTAAGAGATCCAAGAACAGAAGGAAGACCTGTGGATGGCGGTATCGGGGAGACATCCCCCTGGGTGGGATGCTGGGCTGCTGGACGCTGCCCGACCGTGAAAGATAGGGGATAAGCAGACCGACACTGCTCTCAACTCCCTCTTCACAAGCAAAAGATCCCCCAGCCGGACGAGCTAAGGGACCCAGCCCGAGGGAGAAGGAAAAGTCTGTCCTTACCATGGGGATATGCATACTTTGCATCTCCAACGGTCCCCATGGCAAGTGGCAAAGGATACACAGAGAGTGCATACATGCGCTCTCCATATGATCTCTGCGGACCTCCCGTGCGCTCTCCATATGATCTCCGAAACTCCTCTATTGAGGACGGGCTGCTCTTCAGCGGCTCCTTCATCACCCCAGCTATCCGGGGGAAGTCGACTTGCAAAAGGAGAACTCAGTCTCTCCACTCTCAACCTCAGATATATAGACATCATGAGAGCTTTCACAGGAGAACAAAGTCCTAAGAGATAGCCTAACACGGCCCGTTCTCCCCAATTTATAGGCAAATAAGCCCCCGAAATTTTAAACAGTATACCCCGTTGTCATGTGGGAGGGCAGAGGAAAAGAATTATTTTTCGGAGCACGCCAAATGCGTTTCCCAAGCCATGACGAAAGGCAAGAGATATCCCCCCAATCTCAAATCAAAAACCTTAAATGCATGAGATCGGCTGCAGGTCATTGGGATACGGGCAGGCCTGGGAGATCCCCTCCGAAAACAATGCCATCCAATGGCAATCGAATACTTGTCACGTACACTAAAAGACCTGCGTTGGAAAAGACCAACGGAGTAAATGCCCTGACAAGGGCGAAATACTATCCAACAAAGCCACTTCGTATACCTCGGCTGAAAACATACCCATTTCTCCACTTCAGGCAAGCCGAACTATCTAACCTCGGCTCTAACCAGGATACCCCTGCGACTCTCGATCATTTCTAGTCGAGCTATCCAATACTTTGGCAGGGCAAATTCCCTTACTCGCTCCGAGCGGGACTGAAACTATGTCCCTCGGCGGCACCAGACCATTTCATGCCTCGGCCGAGCGTGCCCGTTCTTTACTTCGAACAAACAGGGTAATCCTTATATTTCGGCCTCGATCGAAACACTTATTCTAGCCCAAATTCAACCGACCTAAGAGCGCGAATGAGTTATAATCCATTCACAGTCTGAGGAAAACTTAAGGTAAAAGATCAGCCAAAAAGATAAACAAATAGGGGTAAAAAATCCATTCATCAGAAATTTCAATCAGGTCACAAGTCTGAAAAGCAAAAAATACGCAAGCGACCCTCAAGGATCAGGGGCTGGATCAGTCCCAGCGGTATCCTCGGCAACATTCGGGGAAGCTTGGCTCGTTTCGCCCACTTCAAAAGTCGTCGTTCTTTCGGTGGCGAGCTTGGAGTATCCTTTGGGAGCCGCGGCATCGCTAGAACCCAAAATTGCATCAAGATCGACGTTTGAGATATTTTCGTACTCAGCTTCTTCAGCCCCCGGGGTACAGGCCTCAAAGGGTTCAACATCCAAAAAGGAGAGGTCCCATTCTGGATGCTCCCGAGATATTCTGGTTCGGACCTCCTCCGCGCCAAGATGAAAAGCCTCAGCACAAGTTGCATCTTGTTCACCCCTAAGTATGGTGAGATGCCTTTCAGCCTCGACAACTTGGCTCTGGAATGAGATGATTTGCTCCTCAGCCTTGGTGACCCGCCCTTCAAGCTCCAAGCTCCTCCGATGACTCGACGCCAGTTCTCCTTGCAGGCTTTCTAATTGACCTTGGCCCTCGAGCCTCACCTTCTCCATTTGCAAACATAGGGTTAGCCGATGCAACAATGAGCCGATGGGAAGATTAAAAAGATGATATCGTACCTCCTCCTCCTGCCGAGCTAATCTCCTAGTTAATTCCTCGACCTTACCGAAGGCCCTCAGCTTGTCGGCCTTAACCAGCTTGATCCTGTCCTTGAGATCGTTGATCTTCGACTGCCTGCTGTTGGCTTCTTCCTTGGACTGGGAGAGCTTGTTATCAAGCTTGGCCATTTTCTCCTGATGCCATCTGATCCTGTTATCCCTGGCAACAATGCAATGATTTAGCTGCCAGACCTTCTCCTCCGACTCGCCCAGCATTCTGTTCAGGCAATTCTTCTCGGCAGCTTCTCTCCCCAGCCTGTCTCGACTTTCGTCGAGCTACTTCCTAGCAGTCTCCATTTCTTCGGCATATCTGGATGTGATCTATGATAACTTCGAACATACTTCGTCATACCTCGCCTGAAGCCCATGTAGCTCCTTAACTTCGAGCCTTAATCTGGATACGTCATCGAGGGCGGCTTGATGCAATCCCCTTGCCCTCGCCAAGTTCTTGTTGGCGGTGTCCAGGACTCGCTCAAATTTGTCAGATGCCTCTGCTCGCAATCGGAGATCGGTATTGACTCTCTTGGCCTGGACGCTGGCCCCTGTCGCCAGGCTCAAACGCCAGCACAGTGCCCTATTGATTAGAGCGCTCTGCGAAACAAAACCCAAATAAGAAAGCACGATTAAGTTAACTAGAAAACACCCACTACTCTGGAATAGCAACTCACCCGGGAGGTGTAAGACCTAGCTAGCTCCATGAGGGTGGAATTGTTGATCTCAGGGAGAAGATGAATATCCTTCGCCACATTTGCTGATCGAATGCGGCATCGATAAGGTCCAAGTCTGCAAACTCGTTTGTCAAGGGACCCACGCTCGGATACAATGCCGACCTCATCAGAGCAGAGAACGCCTCCTCGATAGCCGGATCCAAACTGCCAGGCTACCCATCTGAGGGATCAGTCCGGGCAATCTCAGACTAAGAAGCCTACAATCTCCTGGCCTCCTTCAGCAAAAGTCTGGCTTGCGATTCCTCGGATATCTCGGCTAGCCCATGCCTCAATGTTCCCGAGGCTTCAGTGGGAGAAACTTCAATTGGAAGGTCATCATCCTGTCCTTCTTCTTCACCCAAAGGTCCTTCTTCAATCACCGGCGCCTACCCCTCCCCCGCGGGCTCCACCGAAGCTTCAACCTGTTCGCCCGCTCCTCTAGGGGAACAATCAGACCGAGATATACTCGCTCAAATGAAATCAATGGAAGGGAGAAAGAAAAAGACTTACCTTGCACATCGACGGGGCTAAGTCCGGCGGCAAAAAGAGCATCCTCCGATAGTAAGACATTGGCCGAGAACACTCGACCGTCAAGAAGGACCCCTAGGTCCTCCTTCTCCCGTTCGGATAAGATTGGATGCGTTTCCATATCCCTAACAGGGTTTCCCCATTCCCACGGGAAGCCAGAACCGATGTTCCCTTCGGTGATAAAGAATCGAACCTTCCATTACTTTATGGACGGCGGTTTATCCATGATCATCCTGAATGACTTTCGAGGCCCGATATAGGACCACTCCGAGCTCCTCCCGGACATCAGATGGTAACAAACATGGAACAGGGACAGAGTTGCTGTTACCTGAATCCGGTTACACATCGAGATAAACCCGATGATACTCCGCCAGCTATTAGGAGCCACCATTGTCGAGCAGATGTTATAGAACCTCATGATCTCTTTTGCTAAGGGGTGAAGGGAAAATCAGAGGCCTGCCTTCAGGCTATCTTCATAAAGAAAGATCCCGCCCTCCAGCTCTTGTGAGACCCTATGCTCGGGCTCCGGCAGCCGTAAAATGACATCCGAGGGAATGCCATACTTCTGGCATATTCTCCCAAATCCTCGGCAACAATCTCTGAGACCAGGTCGCTAGGCCTCACCATGCTGTTGGTTGAAAGAAACACCGAGCGACGTTGCAAAGGAAGTTGGGGAACAAGATTCTCCAGGAAGGAACGAAAGGGCGCTGCGAATGGGAATGACGCTGTTTCGACTTTGCTTTTCCCCGAAGGAAACTGCCTTAAAGAGAATATAAGGTGTCTTGATTGGAATGCCCGAAACCGCCGCTGTAGGCGCCGTGAAAACCGGGATTTTCTACGTGGCACTTCCCCAACCGTTACCCCTAGGAAGCGACAGATCCATCCTATAAAGGCAAGGTGGCCGTGCAACAGTAATTAGGGCATCATTACGCATGCTGTCAAATTCAAACCCATTCAGATCGTGCCACATGGAGTTATACTCTCTAAGCCCGAACATAGGCTTCGAACTAGGGAGTGAGGGGCATGTATTGAGGGGTAAAATTGTCGTTGCATTAATAATCGTGCAAGGGGTTAGGATCAACCCTGACTCCCACTTGCTGTGCAATACCCGCTAGAGATGAATCAACCTCAGTGGATTGGGGCACCTTAGCCCCTCAGCGAGTCAAGGATTCCCAAGGCGTGGATCACATCTCTCGGCCTCAGCCCAGCTATGACGTCTCTCTCGGCCACATCCAAGTTACAACATCTCTCTCGGCCTCAGCCGAGCTATCCCTATCTCTCGACCTCAGCCAAGCTATCCCGGTCTCTCGGCCCCAACCGAGTTATTCCCATCTCTCAGCCTCAGCCGAGTTGTTCCTATCTCTCGGCCTCAGCCGAGCCATTCCTATCCATTGTGCCTCGCCAGCCGAGCTATCCGTGCCCCGACCAGATCAGGGCACTCAAGCACCTATGTGGAATTCGGCGTGGGAGAGTTTAAACAAAAATCATACCCGAGAGTGGTCTAGATCCCTGGAGCCTACACCGTCTCCAAATCTCAAGACATCAACCAGCTCTCCTAGCCGTTGATCCTCTAACTAACAATATACGAATCTTACTGACCTCATAACAAACTGGATTCGAACTCTAACGGCTTTCGGACCCATGACGCCCTTAAGGAATCAGATGAACCTCTATAAATAGAACCATCTCCCGACTTTTCATGTATGCGCACTTGTTTACTGGCCCACTCTCTTTTCACCTCTGTTCATTCCTTTCCGCCATTAACGCTCTGCTCGAAGCTCTCGAAAGGCCATCCCTGGAGAGACTTTTTAGCGAGAGCCTTCTCCTCACATTTGTTGATTGCCGATCCCTGCTGACTTGAGCATCGGAGGGTCTTCCGCGGAGGGCCACCCCTAATGCATCTCGCGTGAGGACTGTTTTGTAGGTCCGCCTAGAAGGAAGCCCATCCTGAAGCCCGATCGCGCCCAAATTGGAGGACAGATTTCAACAACAACATATATAATTATTTATAATTTAAATATTAATAATAAAGTAAAGTGAAAAATATAGATTCATATAGCCGACCTCATATACTTGAAAAAAAAAAACTTAGATAAGTTAAGTTTAGTTGTATGCACATGCATATATATATATATATATATATATATATATATATATATATATATATATAAATCATCAAATCACTGAAATTATCAGTCAGATCAGCCTCCTAAACCGAGCGATCTTTTTTTTTTTTTTTTGTTACAGGCGGGCGATCACACCACTCTGGCGTGAGTCAAACCCAAAATATCGGAGTACACAATTTGATGCAAAATAACATGACAAGGAACACCAACATGCCAATCCCACTGACCGGGATGGCTAGCAACAAAAGATGCAACCCAATTGGCCGCTGTATTGGCTTCCCTGTAGATGTGTCGAATTACTAAGGCAGTAGTAGCCTGGAGGGAGACTCTAATATATCTAATCAGAGGATTGAGAACAGAAGAAGAAATCTCATCCTACCTTATCCACCTGATAATCGTAAGAGAGTCTCCCTCAATGATCAACCTGCGATATCCCAACTGTCGTACAACATAAGTGATACCCTTCCAGGTAGCCTGGAGCTCCTCCATAGGCACCGAAATATCAACAGAACTATGACCACCAGCCGCAAGTAACTGTCCCTCCGGCCCACGAATGACAAACCCAGAACCAGTAGAATGATTAGAAACATAACAATCAAAGTTCACTTTGACGTAACCCGGGGTGGGGGCTCCCAACAGACAAAGACCATAGAACGGAGCGCTGCCGAAGCAGTAGGGGAGTCCCAGTGACTAGGCCCATCAATGTGAATACCATGATGATAGTGAGTGTACTTGCGGGCATGAAAGAGAGCACGACGGATGACCACCTGCGGTGAGGCTGTCTCCTCAGCAAAAATAATCTGGTTCCGAGATAGCCAAATATGATAAGCCGCATAGGAAAATAAAACACCCTGAAAGCAGGGACCACTCTGAGTATCCTGCCGGATAGCAAGCAAAAAAGAAAGCTGGGTAGGACCATCCTCCAGCAACCAAGGGGTAAACTGGGTTAACTGCCAAATCTGAGCCGCACGAGAACACATGAAGATGACATGATCAACCGATTCATTGTGCATCCCACATATCGGGCAGAGCGGCAATATAGAAAGACCCCAACTGGCCAGTAGGGAGCAGGTAGGTAGGCGATCCCATCTAAGCTTCCACAAAAAGAGCTGGACCCTAGGATGAACTGGCAAACGCCAAATCCAAGCAACATCGCAAAGGCCCAAGGTTGGAGGTCAGAGACGAGTAATCAGATCCCTAGTGGGAGCGCAAGGAAGACAGGAACGACGCCATAGTCTAATATCCGGGCCTGCAGAAATGGGAAGAGGCATGGCAAGGATCCTTTGTGCCAGCTCAGTCCCACACAGCTGATGAACCATAGAGGCATTCCAACCAGCATTCCCCTGGCTGATCAAAGCAGAAACATGCAGAGGGGGATCAACTTCAGAACTGAAGAAAGTCGGCCATCGAGATAGAGGGAGATCAGCTATCCATGTATCCTGAAAAACATCAACTGAAGTCCCATCCCCAATCATACAGTGGATATCATCCGTAAAGTAGGAGCAGCCCGGCAGATCGCACGCCAGAAGAAGGAGCAGCCCCGGGGGAAGCTGAGAGTCGAACTAGAAGACCATCCGTCGTATCTGCCATGCATGACGGAACTCCAGAAACAATGAGGGTCCAACAGAAATCTGGAAGCATGCCTCGCTAGAATAGCCTCGCGATGGAGCACCAAGGACTGAATCCCAAGACCCCCTCAGAAATAGGCAAACAAACAGTATCCCAGGCTAAAAGAAGGAGACCATGGCCTCCATGCATGGACGCCCAGAGAAAGTCCCGAATTCGTCTCTCAATCCGTCGGAGACAGGTGGTCGGGATCATAGTATTGGATAACAGATAGAGAGGTAGCGAAGTGAGAACAGATCAGATCAAGGTAATGTGCCCCATCATAGAAAGACCTGAAACCTGCCACCGGTCCAACCAAGCAGTAATCCGATGATCCAGGTCTTCAAAATCCTGCTGATGAGGCCGTCGGCCCGAAATAGGAATACCAAGGTAACTCAGCCAATCAGAGAAAGTGGAAATTCCTAACACATGAGAAATGACAGCACGACAGCGGGGAGAGGTCGAAGGGCTGAAGCAGAGAATAGATTTCTACAGGTTAACCCGCTGCCCCGAATTTCAACAGTAAGCCTGAATGATAGCAGAATAAGTGGCTGCATTCGGAGCAGAAGCTGGGCTAAGCAATATGCAGTCATAGCAAAGAGAAGGTGGGTGAGAGGAGGTCCGCGGGGCCCAGGAAGATAAACCCAACCGCTTGATGAAGAGCACGAGACAGATCATCAGCATACAGCACAAAAAGGAATGAAGAGAGAGGGCATCCCTGTCGGAGACCAACAACAGAGGGAAAAAACTCCATCGGACTGCCATTAATAATAGAAAATGTGGGCCCTTGAAGCGATCTTTTTCTTTAGTGCTTGTAGTATGCTGTAAATTTTTTACAATATAGATATCAATTAAAATATAAAAAATATATAAAAATTTTACTAATTTTTTTCTATATATTTAAAGTATAAAAAAATATAAAATTCAACGTAATCATGTTCCTAACCATAACAAAAGAATCAAAGAATCAAAATATTAAATTTTATTGTATTATTTCTATTATATATTATAATAATTAAATATCTTTTTTAAAAAGATCAACTTGAAAAAAAAAATATAATTTACCAATAGCTTTTAAAATTTCCAGCGTTTTAAACTTCATCACAATATATATATATATATATATATCTTTTCTCCAATTCAAACGAATTAGGATAAATCGAATTAAATTAATTCAAAACCAACATTATTTAATCTTTTGATTTGACATGATAATAATGCGTACTACCTCTATACTGGTGTACTAAATAATATTAAATCAAAATATTTAGTTAAGCTTAGTAATGAATATGAATAAAATATAAAATTATTTATTTTATGGATACTTTATACCGATTCAATATGGTATATGTATCATTTGGTAAACCTTGCTTTGAAAAATCCATTATGTTTTGCTGCATATGCACAACTTTTTTCGCGCGCCCACCGAGAGAGAGAGAGAGAGAGAGAGAGAGAGAGTGTGTGTGTGTGTGTGTGTGAGTGGCAGCCAGGCGAAAAGCAGGGCACGGGGTACTTCCGGACACCATGAATGCCGTCAGGGACGTGGTCCCCACAAGGTTCATGCCTCCGCTGTATTGCAGGTCGCCCACCACATGTGTCCCGATCGCACCTTGTAGCTGCTGGCTAAGGAGGAGGAGCGCCGATGCACAGGTTTAAAGGTTCGATTGGAATGTGAACGGACGACGCCAGTCAGGGCTCTCGATCGTTTAGACCATTTTGTGGAGCTATGTCATTCTCATCACTAGTCGTCCATCACCAATCAATTAATTAATGTGAAACGTCCGAGCGGTGCATCACACAATTAGCATATCCCTCAGTTCCGTGCAGGGGCAAGGACCTTGATGTGAAACGTCCGAGCAAGGGCCAGCTGGAAGTCGATGTCACGTTCCAAACCAAACAAACGAATTGCGTGGGGGAACCATTAGGGATGCTGCTCGGGCTCAAGTTTTTTAACCCTAATTTTAATTTTATTTATAAAATATTAATTCTAATCTTAATCCTAACTCTATTTATAAAATTTTAATTTTATTTTTATTTTTAAAAATCGAATTGAGTTTCTGATTGAAATTCGGGTTGATTAGAAATTTTTTTTCTTTTTCAAAGTAAATAAACACCAAACTATGAATCCTAAAGACGAAAAAATAAAATCTCTCGTCGAACGCATAAGTTGGATTCGGGCTTTAACATTGTATTAAAAAAAAGCCTTACTTAAAACAAATAAGAGGAGAAGGTACCGTAAACAAAGAAAAGGAGGCGAAAAGTGAAACGAAATATGCAGGTGATCCATCTTTATGTTTATCCTTTTTTTCTTCTGCGATCGACGGCCTTGCCCTCCTTGCTCTCAAGTTGGCCATCTCGTTCGATCCGATTGGTGCCTTAATTGCTTCTAAAATTCTGATGCTGATAAGCTATCCTCGTTCGCGTAACCCTCGGGTTCGGATTATCTCAAGTTTAGATTATGATCAATCATAATTTGGATCAATTATAAATTAAATCGAATTAAATCTGTATCTTTCGGGTTCAGGATGAGCAAACATAAATTTAAATATTACTGTAAATCATATTTGATGGATCGAATTTGAATTAAATCTGACCCAAATTGTACCCCTAGACATCATTTTTTTTTCTCAGCTTTTTTTTTTTCTTCTTTTCTTTTCCTTCTCCTTATTATTATTATTATTATTATTAAAAAAAATACATTCCGCACTAAACGGTTGATTACTTGATTGATTTCAGATCATGATTTCATAGAGTTTGAGCTGCGTGGCGGCCACTTGATCCTCTGGACAGCCAAATTATTTACCAGGACAAAATTCCCTTTCCTTTTTACCACGAGAGAAGGCAGCACGTACGACGTCTGCCACACATTCAACGATGGAGAGGGAATCCATGCAGCAGCAGCAGCTGCTTTATGAGCTCATGTCGACTACTGACCGGCCATTGGCAGCTGCTGCGCTCTAAAGAGGCCAGTACGTACGGACACGTGAGGCCATGCATGGTGCATGTCCTCTCGTCTTTTAATTAATTAATTGACGTGGACATTGCTGCACGGTATCACGTGCAAGCCAGCGATCGAGGACAATCGATCGAGCTGAGCTGAGCTGCTTACTTTCCCTGGAGGCGGATCGAGCTCATGGAACCGCTACCTTCTCCTGCTGCACTGCCTCACTTGCGGCATTCCAGATCCCATCAATGACCGTTATCCAAGTGCGCTGCATGCGCAAAAGAAAACTACTCCTTGTTGCCACGGCAGTACAAAAAACGTAGTTCTGATAACGGTGATAAGGATTTTTTTTTTTAAATTTCTTTTCCCCAAACAAAAAGGAGTACGTTGCATGTTTGACTTAGGTGAGTGGAGAGGGGAAGCAATTTGCATGGGGTGTTTACCCCTGTCGCGCAGCAATCCGTCCGAACCTAGTGCAGGTGACCAAGTCACGCGGGCCTTCCCACGCATGAATGGACTCGGGAGGCGTCAAAAACGTGAGAGCAAGGTCTACAGAGAAAGAGAGAGAGATTGCTATGCAATACTTGGATGAAGAATAGCCCAAGTTCAAAAAAAAAACTACTAAGAATAATACCATTCATGCAACGCAGCAACGATGGTCATTGAAGAGATTAATATTAATCTCAGTGATGAAGCCAATAAATCTTATAGGCAATGATGATCACATCCCAATTAAACTCTTCAGCCGGCCGACTATTCGATCTCAATCTATTTGGCCTTCAAAGTTGATCCTACTTGGCCTTCGGCCTCGTTGTACTCGGCTCCCGAAGTTGGTCTTTTGCTTAGGCCGCTTCAACTCGGCCATCCGGGTTGTTGGCATCTTCAGTCGGCACCTCGATCCGGTCAGCATTAACCACTTCGGCCATTACATAGGAATATGAAAATTGCATTAATGTTGCTGGCAGATATGAAGTGGGGTCCCGTCCGTTGCCGGACACGCCGAGAGTGTCAGTAGTATCGGCCAGGTCATGGGACTCAGATCCAAGGCCTTCTTTGCAGCTCAACGAGGAGAGCATGAACAAGGCCATGCAGGATTTCAGCCACTTGTGCGGGGTGTCTGGGTACTGCTCGCTCCCACCTTCGTCGTCATCAGCTTACAAAGTCTAGGAAGAATGGGATCATACCCAGGCACGTGCTGCTGGCCATATGGAATGATGAGGTCACAATTGCTCATGAAGTGACCATTGCTCATGGAGGGGTCCTTCCAAACATTAACCCGGTTTTGTTACCCAAGAAGACAGAAGGCTGGTAAAGAGACCAATCGCCGTCGAAGTCGCCATCCAAGGCCGGCAAGTCAAGGAAATTGATGGGGCTAATGGCACTGGAAACTCACGTGAAGAGAGGCTATCAATTCATAATCTACGTGCATGAATCGGAGAGCTACGTGCTACATGAGCCGCGTGCATGAATCAAGGAGCTACGTACTACATGCATCCAGAGCAATCCCAATCAACCTCCTGAATAGAACCCTAATTTGATCATCCAAACAGTGCCCTTCAATCGGCCTTTCGGATAGGACCTTCACTCAATCATTTGGACTGCGCCCTCAACTGTCATTCATGGCTCCAAATCGGTCTAAACAATCACCTAGATAGTGCCCCAGCAGCCATCTAAGAAGAACTCATTGCGGAGCTCACGTATATGCCTCCATCATTCACCACTATTCGCACAGAATAATAGACGTGCAATGCAGGAGACTTGTCTGGTGAATGCCGTAACGACCGTCTATGCTCTGCAAGTTTGCAGTAGCCTACAACAGCCGTTCAAATTAGGCAGTATCCACCAACTCTGCTATGGCCATCCATGCTGATGGGATCTGGTCCATCAACCAATTGTGGTCTCCTATTTCTGATAGGACTTGGTCCACCAACTAACTACGGCCTCTCATTTCTGATGGGACCTAGCCCACCAACCAACTGCGATCTTTCATGCTTGACGAGACCTGGTCCATCAATCAGCTGCAACCACTCACACTGGATGGAACATAGCTTACCAGCTTTGATATGCCACAAGGAGGCAAGCCCCATTATTGTTGCTCTTACCGTGCATGCTCTGACAGATGGTTATACCTTAAATCTTACAAACAACAATAAAATGGTTAAGAGAGATCCTCGACCAAGTAAGACACCAAATACACTTAAGCAAATACAAGCTCACACAGTGCACCTCTGTAAAACTCTCAAACTTTTTCTTAAGCTTACGGCTATTATTAAGAGCACTAACTTGAGCGTCGAAGGGTTTCTATCAAAATCTTCAGTCTTCAAGACTTTTTGCAAGCCCTCGATCGAGATGAAGCCTAGCAGAAGATCCTTGGCATGCCAAAAAGACGACAAGATAGTCACGAACAATCAAAGAAGGTGAACTGGCGTCAATGCTAAGCAACTCATGTCAAATAGCCATGACTTTTGAGGATGGAGATTAGGTGAAGATCTTAGCATGATGCTCACATTCATTCATACTCCACCCATCCAGGAAATGATCAGTGGATTCAAATGAATTAATGAATTCACTACAATAATTCTGAAAAAAAGACAACTTTAAAAAACGTCTTTCCTGACTTAACACTAAAAATTATCTTTTTGACGCTAATAAGCACAGAAAAAACATGTTTCGGCGCTTCAAAAAGCATCCGCAAAGCAAGAGTAAAAACGATATTTTTTGACGCATAAAAAAAGCATCAAAAAATCCTAACGCTTAAAAGCATCTAGAATATGTGGAATTTAACTTCCATCGATAGCCCCAGAAGATGTTATAATTTTTTTTACAGAAGAATGATCACATCAATGTAGTATGAATCGAATCTAATATATCAGAATATAATATTTAAATAAGAATAAGAGGGCATGGGTCGTCATGCTTCCAACATCAAAAATTATAGTGATAAACTATTCTGACTGCAATCCAATCAGTCACCGAATTAACTTTTTGATAGATATACTGAATCTGAAAGCTATAAGTTTCCTGAAGTATAAATCGAATATCGTAAATCAAGAAGATGGTAGATAAGTGGTTGCTGAATTTCTGATGAAGACAACATATAACAGTAATAGAATCTTTTCCAATAATAAAACTATGGACCTCCTATCTACATAAAAATTATTTCTTTATCTGAAGTGTTTTGGCACTCCAGCATACATTAATGAAACAATGTGAAAAAATTATTCTTTTATTTTCTGCTATGCTGTTTTTTACATGCACAACCCGGTAGACGGTTCGCACAGAAACTCTCTTCCAGCTTTGGATATTTTCCAGGCTGCCTCAAATATGGAGATCCAATTCAATCTTTGTGCAGTTTTTTCACTTCCAAGCAAAATTTCTTCCAAGAGATCTTTCCTTCATCAAAGTCATCAACAAGCTTCACAAAATTCAATCTGCATAAAAACCACTGCTTTCAGACCATGCAGCCTACTCTATCAACAAATAAAAGAGGGTACGAGGAGATATAAATATAGAGGAAACTATTGGATCATCAAAGAAATGGAACCGTGTAGTAGTAACAATCTATCGAAATAAAACGCATCACGAAGAAATATATCCACACATCAGATCATCAGTCCCGTCAGTCAGAAAAAGGCAAAGGGGTTTCGCTTCGTACCATGTAGTCAGTGTTGATGAAGGGATCATTGATGGCCACGAGCTCAACGTCACTGCTATGGAGCGCGACCCTGGCGACCAAACGCCCGATCTTTCCAAATCCTGACACCATCAAACCAGATCACAAGAAATCAACAACAAAAGCCCAAAACATCCCTCAAGATCCCCAACATCCATATCAGAAGCCCAAATCCACACAAAAATCAGTTAAAAGAGCAAGAAACCAACAGTTGATGCATGCCGATCTTGATCTTCTTCTCAGCTGCTGCCCAAAATAATCACACAGAAAAAGTAAAAATCACCAAAAATCAGTCGACGAAAGGAGACGAGAGAGGAGATCGAGGGGTCTACCCATCACGATGGGAAATGAGACAAATAGAGAGACGCCAAGGAGAGAGAATGGGGAGCGAGACGGGGAGAAATGAGGTGGGCTGGCCTTCGATATAAAGGCCGGGTGAGGGGCGAAAAACTAGGGCTGAAAATGGATCGAATTGGATAATAGTATATTTATATTTATATTCATATTTTTTTAACGAATACAAATACGAATACTAAATGGATATTAAAATTTATTTTTATATTTGTTCTAAACGAATACGGATACGAATTGGATATCAAGTATATCAATATTTGTTATATATGGATACGGATACATAAATTTGAGTCTCTTTTTACCTAGGCTTCCTAAAATTCTTACTGTACATGCTTGCACATTATCCAGTCACTTTTCTCTCAATATACTCGATTGGAACAAAAACATTGATATCTACTTTGATATGGTTACTAGGGTAAATTAAAAATAAAGGATGAAGATACAATTTTTTGATTATATATCCTAATCCGTATCCGAATCCAATTAATTTTTTGATTATCTGAATCTGTATCCATATTCGATTAATTTTTGATTAGATATCTGAATCCGTATCCAAATTGGATTGGACTTAAAAAAAATCCGAATCTGATATAATTTGAATATATATACAGATGCGGTCGGAGTTTATCCGATTCATTTTTAACCCTATAGAAAACTAAGGGTTTTCCAGAAGGCAACGATGGGGCCAGTTTTGACTAAAAGCGGGTTTGTTTTGATATACCTTGGTATATTTCCATTATAGAGATCGGGATCTGAGAGCAGAAAGAAGGGGGAGCGCTAGGTTTTTGTAAGTGCAGAAAGATCGAAGGGACTTGGAGGAAAGCGGGGAAGTGCAGCTAGGGTTTCGTATGTGCGGAGAGATCGAAATGGGCTCGATGGTAAAGGAAAGTTAGGAGGGTGACACTCCACCCTGATGCTTAAAAGCGTCGTTAATTCTGTTTATTTTTGGAAGAAAGGCTTGTTAACCATAAAATTTGTTGAGGTGATTAGATCAAAAGAGTGATATCTGACATGGCTTCCTAATTCAAGAAAGCATTCTTCTACTGGCCACTTATGAGATATAATAGAAGGGATGGCATTTTGAACATGCAAATGTTGTAAGTGTTAGAAAATTATGATGCAGGATCGATTCCCATGCAAGTAATTTTTTTCTTCTTTTTTTTAATGATTAATAATTATAGTTGATTATTCTCCCAAAGTAATAGCCTAAGAGGGATTCATGAAAATTCACAGTAAATCCGCACGCGAAATAGTTCCTAAAAAATAAGGAAGAACGACCGCCGAGGTTAAGAAGCCCCGGTAGGGCTTGCTCTCCTACAATAAAATTACTAGTAGATTAGAGGGGTATACCTGGCAAGAGGGGGAAGATCAAAGTATTGAAGGGGTTGCTCTGCCTGGCGGATGTACCCTAGATGACCAAGCCTTGAGCCCACGGATCTGCAGCCAAGTATCCGCTGACCTGGATGACGATCATCTTGAATCCTAGATTTGTGGCTATCGAGGAATCTGCAAGATCACCATACAAGGGTTAAAGAATAATAGAGAAAATTTAGAATAGAGGCAAAGAGACAAGAAGGAGTAGAGAAAAGGGAAGGCCGGCCAAGGGCTCTTGGGCATCCACTATTGGAAGACAAAGGTGGCGGCCAGGGTTTCTCCTGGAGACTTGGGATGTTGGCACGCACAGGAGGAGGGAAATAAGAGCACCAGAGAACCAATTAACAAAAATTATAATAACTCAAAACTTGAATTGATTGATTAATAATAAAAGATACATTATTCATACAAGAGGGTCTCTTTTATAGAGCAAGAGACTTGGGTCCCAAGAAATAGGTATGGAAAGAGAGAAAAGAAAAAAATGTGTCCTAATCAAATTTAGCATGAAATATGCAGCGTCCAGATGAGGAAGGTGATCTTCTAGATGCAATCAGCGGCAGCTAGATTCGGCATGAAATCTGTGGCGTCCAGATGAGGCAGGTGATCTTCTAGATATGATTGAGATGCAATCAGCGGCAGCTTAATTTGACATGAAATCTACAGCATCCAGATGAGGAATATGATCTTCTAGATGCAATCAGTGGCAGCTGGATTCAGCATGAAATATATGGCATCCAGATGAGGCAAGTGATCTTCTAGATATGATTGAGATGCAATCAGCGGCAGCTTAATTTGGCATGAAATCGGCATCGACCAGATGAGAAAAATGATCATCCAGATCGGGAAGGTTGCTTGCTCTGCTAGATGGCATATGGGCTGCTTGAAGTAGGTGTGGCACCAACTTGAATTTAGCAGCTGCTCTGCCTGACTGTGATGGCCTTGTCTTCTGCTCTAATACTGATGTCTCCTCTTATAAGCTGATGAACTTACTACATGACTGAACTGGATAGGACTCAATTTAGAATAAAATGAACTGGACGAGACTCAAAATAAACTAAACTTTATTTCCCAACTCAAGACTTGAATTATAACTAATCATATATCCACAGAGGGTTAAGAATCCTCTGCTTGATCCTGGTGCCCGCACCAATTCTCCCAAGGTGGGAAGAACTCGACCCCATCGAGTATGGGTCATTCTAGCTCTGGTATGTCTTTAGTAGGTCTGGGTCGAGGTGTTGCAAGTCCTCTTGAATAATCCATGAATTATCAAATTCGGGGTGACCCTGCCATCGGACCATGTAGCATTGATAACCGCGATTCTGGGTCGTAATGGCTTGATCGTCTAGGATACGCTCGATCCGCTCTCCTCGCTCAGGTAAAATTGGTGGTGGACACTCTTGGGTAGGTTCGCTCATGAAAGGAGGGTTAGGTCCAAAGTACTCACTAGGAATCGCTGCCGGTTCCCTCTATTCTACTAGGTCTGCAATATTGAAGGTAGAGCTAATGCCCCAATCCAAGGGCAGATCTAGCACATAGGCATTGGGTCTAACTTCTCTATTATTTTAAAGGGACCAGCTCCGCGAGCGTGAAGTTTCTTAACGGTACCTGATGGGAACCATTCAGGCCTAAGCCTAACCATAACATAATCCCCTACACCAAACTCTTTGGCTCTTCTTCGGGAGTTAGCCAGTCTTTTATAAGTTTCATTACTTAGATTTATTTTCTGGCTAATGTCCTTATGTAAGTCTTTGATATGCTGTGCAAATGCTTGTGCGGACTCTAAGACTCGTGTGTGGAGGGGTAAAGGAATTAGATCAAGTGGACGATTAGGCTTGTACCCATGGACTATCTCAAATGGACTCTTGCCCGTGGACCTATTCACTGAGCTATTGTAGGCAAACTCTGCATGAGGCAGTAATAAATCCCATGTCCCTAGGTGTTCGCCTACAAGGCACCTAAGAAGGTTTTCTAGACTACAGTTCACCACTTCAGTTTGCCCATCCATTTGGGGGTGAAAGGCTATGGAAAAATTAGTTTGGTCCCTAACAGATGCCATAGCGTTTTTCAAAAGTAGCTGGTGAACCTAACATCCCTATCAGAAACAATGGTCTTAGGAAGGCCATGGAGCTTGACCACGCTGTCTAAGAAAAGTTGGGCTACCCTAGATATGTCAAAGGTTTGCGAACAAGGATAAAATGAGCCATCTAGAGAACCTATCGACCACTACAAAGATGGAGTCGTGCTTCTTCTGGATTTTAGGTAATCCTAGAATGAAGTCCATACTGAGGTCTTACCAAGGACGATCAGGCACTGGCAAAGGAGTATATAGACGGTATTCTACTTCTGCTGTTTTGCAACGGCACAGTTCGACATCGGCTATTATCAGGGCAACGAGCCTTTTTAATCCTGGCCAGTAAAATTGGTCCTCTATCGCTAGAATAGTCTTATCTCTTCCAAAATGACCAGCTAATCCCCAGCATGCGTTTTTCAGACTAGGAATTCTCTAAGTGACGTCCTAGGATACAAAGTCTATTACCCCTAAAAAGGTAACCATCTGGATGGTATAATCTCCACTGGTACTGGATGGCCCTAGCTGAAGGATCTTATAAATTTCACCAAAGTCATGACAGGTCTCATACTCATCTTTTATCCGGTCGAATCCTATAACTTTGGTGCTAACAGTACTCAACAACAAAGACTTACGGCTTAGGGTGTCTGCTACCTTATTTTCTATACCGGCACGGTGTTTCAGGACAAAAGTGTATGCTGAATGTATTCAACCCATTTGTCGTGCCTAGAATTTAGCTTCTTTTGGGAGTTTAGAAATCGGAGTGCCTTATGATCAGAAAATAAGACAAACTCCTACGGTATAAGTAATGTCTCTAATACTTAAGGGCTTGTACTACCGCATAGAATTCCTTATCATAGGTGGAATATCTAAGTTTAGCTTGATTTAATTTTTCACTAAAGAAAGCTATGGGGTAATTTTCTTGGCTTAACACTCCACCTATGCCTACTCCGACGCGTCGCACGCAACCTCAAACACCTTAGAAAAGTCTGAAAGTCTAAGTATGGGTGCATGAGTCATCCTATCCTTAAGCTCTAGGAAGGCCTTATTAGCTGACTTAGTCCACTCAAAATTACCCTTCCTAATACAATCAGTGATGGGTGCGACGACAGTGCTAAATCCCCTAATGAATCTCCTGTAAAAGGTTGCTAGGCCATCAAAGCTGCGGACATCGTGGACGTTCATGGGTACCGGCCACTCTACGACCGACCTTACATTTTTAGAATCCGCTAAAACACCTTCTGGGGTTACCACAAAACCTAGAAAGATAACCCTATACATCATGAAATCATACTTCTTAAGGTTTGCATATAGGCTATTTCTCTAAGGGTCTAACAGATTAATCTGAGAGGGTTAAGATGATCCTCTTTGGTCTTGCTATAAATTAATATATCATCAAAATAGACCACTAAGAATTTTCCCATGTACTCTTTCAGGACCTGGGTCATGATTCTCATGAATGTGATAGGTGCGTTTGACAGCCCAAAAGGCATCACGACCCACTCAAACAGACCATCTCTAGTCTTAAATGCAGTCTTCCACTCATCCCCTGGTCTAATTCTAACATGATGGTAGCCACTCTTAAGGTCTATTTTGGAAAAGATAGTGGCACCCGCCATCATGTCCAACATGTCATCTAGTCTGGAGATAGGGAACCTATACTTGATAGTGATTTTATTGATGGCCCTACTGTCCATGCACATTCTCCAGGTGTCATCCTTCTTAGGGGTTAATAGTGCAGGAACTGCACAAGGACTTAAGCTCTCCCTAATGAAACCTTTCCTAAGTAATTCTCCCACTTTTTTTGTAGTTCTTGATGCTCAGTGGGTTCATCCTATAATGGGGAAGGTTTGGGAGGGTGGATCCTGGGATCAGGTCAATGGCATGTTGGATGTTTCTCAGGGTGGTAACTGATCAGGCAATTCTTCAGGGAAAACATCCTTAAACTCCTCTAGGATCTCAATTACTTCTAGGGGTTGTTCCTTTTGGACTGATTCATAGATCTCTTTAGTGGTCAAAATCCAAAGATGATTACCCTCAGTGATGTCCTTTTCTAATTCCTTAGCTTTAATCAGATTAACTCTTGGCTTGCTATCCTTAAGGTTGCTAGATCCTTTCTTGATTGGGTCCCTAGGTGGAGTTGGATGTATCACATACTTGTTCCCATTGTGTTTAAAAGAGCAGATGTTGGATCGACCAAACAAGGTGCATCGTAATCGTAAGCCAAGGTCAACCTAATATAATACTACTAACACCCATAGGAATTACATCGCACCAGACATTTTCCTCATAATTTTGCAATTTGATTAGTATTTGGCATCTGGACTTGATTGGGATAAGGTGGAATCTACCCACGAGACCTTATAGGGACTAGGATGGGGAACTGTGGTCAATCCTAATGACTTAACTGTATTGGTAGAGATGGCATTGACACAACTCCCGCTATCCACTATGATCTTGAGCACCTTATCCCTATCTTAACAAAAGTCTGTAGGATGTTAGTCCTACGCCAATCTTCCTGGTCCTTAGTTTGAGTCTGGGTCAAGATACATCTAACCACTCCTAGTAGGTCTTCAGACTCAAATGTTTCCTCCTCTCCATCGTACTCATCTATCAGATGGGTATCAGCCTCATAGACCTCTCCCTTAGGCTCAACTAGGGACTCGGATTCAGTCTTAGGTAACTCATCTATATGAAGGGATCTGACTGGGCACTGGCTGATCATATGTCCCGTTTGTTGCATCTAAAGCATTTGATCTGGGGTTGGAATTTCTTTGGACCTCTACAGATTTGCCCTTATCCTCTCTCTGGGGTATAGGGTACTATTTAGGGGTCGACTCAACTCAGTTTGGCTTGTACTGGGTCGGCTAATGTTGGGTCAACTCGGGAAAGTCTGGCGGGGGTCTGAGTACTGGGTAGGCCTGGGACGACTAGGATAGGCCTGGCTAGATCCTAGATATGGGCTAGGGCTCTTGGTAGCCTTGATCTACGATAGGGTGGCCCTCTCTGAAAACGTTCATAATCTAGCAACTTGGTAAGCTTCTTCTAAATCGTGTACCCTTCTTAGGTAGAGTTCTCTTTGAATATCTGCTCTCAGACCATACCTAAACTTGGATAGGGTGACTTCCTCAGACTGAACGATATTACACCTCATGGTATACTCTTGGAATATAGCAATGTATTCATTCATAGTTTTACTACCCTGAATTAATCCCTGCCACTGGTCCAATAGGCTCTGTTCATACGATGTGGGGACATAATTGGACCTAAGTCTAGCCTTCATGGCATGCCAGGTGACTATGGGGTCTCTTTCCTCTAATAATTTCCTTCGCTCTAAAGTGGCCCAGTATAACCTAGCCTGTCGTACTAACTTGAGCTTGGCAAACTTAAACTTACGCTCTTCAGACATGTCGTACCAGTCAAAGTACTGGTCCATCCCTTCCTCCCAATATAGGTAGTCCTTAGGGTCCATAGAGCTATCGAAAGTAGGTGCTTCAAGTCTAACACTTCTAAGGGCTCTTTCTTCTTGGTCTACTGCCTCATGATTGGGTCTCCTAGGGAGGACATCTAGGACTGGATCAGGTCGAAGTGGTCTCCTAGGGTTTGGCCTTATGTAGAGGTTAGGCTGTTGGGCTCTCCTAGGATGAGTGGGGTCTCATGATCTGACTCAGTGTGGGGCTTACGGGCTTCTTCTAGGATGCCCAACCTAGTTTCGACTTGATCGAACCTGGACCCTAATCTAGCCTCAGATTGCTTGATGTCTTGGTTCATTCGGGCTAGTTGTTCAGTGATGATCCTTAAGTGATCATCAATGCTTTGATTAGCCATGGGTTCAGCCTGTAATGGAGGTGGTGACGGGTGAAAAGATGCTCCTGATCTAGTACACATGCAAGCACAATCAAGCATACAAGACTCAGACTGACTCGGACTATGGTATACTAGACCTAGTCATCAGAGTAAAGGTTTGGCTTAATGCAAGCCAATCTAACAGTAACTCTTCAATTGGCCAGTTGGGATAGGTGAAAGGGGGGAGGCTCGTCCCGTAAATTGCAGGTGCCTAATTAGAATAACCCCAACACTTCGCTTAAGTCGTTTGACATTTGACCTCTCTTCTAACACCAATTTCAGAGCACACGCCAGATTGATTTGTACTAGTCTCCTCCAGTACACTAAACCGACTGTTGGTGTCCTAGCCCTCTACAAATGTCAATTAAGTTGTTACTCAGTTTTAGATTAGAGGCTTGGATCGGAATGCAGGTGGTTGTTTTGGGCCAAGGAAGGGGTCTCAATCCCTCCCTTATTTGACATCAATGAAAGCCTTTAAGAGTAATTTAATGCAAATGAATGACATGTAAAACACAAACCCTAATCCAGAAATCTATAAATAGCAATAAATCTCAGAATTTTTTTTTTTATTTTTTAGATCGAATTAAATTCTTAAAAAATAAAAAAATACTTTAAATTATAAAAAATCTAGAGAAATAAATTTTGTAATTTTCTGATGTGTATGCAGGCAGAAACAATTCAATTAACAGATGATATACTGATAATAACGTGAATTAAAATTAAGCCTAACTATGCTCTGATACCAACTGATGCAGGACCAATTCGCATGCAAGTAATTTTTTTTTTAATGATTAATAATTGTAGTTGATTATTCTCCAAAGTAATAGCCTAAGAGGGATTCAGAAAAATTCATAGTAAATCCGCACGCGAAACAGTTTCTAAAAAATAAGGAAGAAGGACCGCCGAGGCTAAGAAGCCCCGGTAGGGCTTGCTCTCCTACAATAAAGTTACTAGTAGATTAGAGGGGTGTACCTGGTAAGAGGAGGAAGATCAAAGTGTTGAAGGGGTTGCTCTGCCTGGCGGATGCATCCTAGATGACCAAGCCTTGAGCCTACGGATCTACGGCCAAGTATCTACTGACCTGGATGATGATCATCTTGAATTATGGATTCGTGGCTACTGAGGGATCTGCAAGATCACCATACAAGGGTTAAAGAATAATAGAGAAAATTTAGAATAGAGGCAAAGAGACAAGGAAGGAGTAGAGAAAAGGGAATGCCGACCAAGGGCTCTTGGGCATCCACTATTGGAAGACAAAGGTGGCGGTCATGGTTTCTCCTGGAGACTTGGGATGTTGGCACGCACAGGAGAAGGAAACAAGAGCACCAGAGAACCAATTAAAAAAATCACAATAACTCAAAACTTGGATTGATTGATTAATAATAAAAGATACATCATTCATACAAGAGGGTCTCTTTTATAGAGCAAAGACTTGGGGCCAAGAAAATACAGATATGGAAAGAGAGAAAAAAAAAAAGGTGCCCTAATCAAATTTGGCATGAAATCTGCAGCGTCTAGATGAGGAAGGTGATCTTCTAGATGCAATCAGTGGCAACTGGATTAGGCATGAAATCTGTGGCGTCCAGATGAGGCAGGTGATCTTTAGATATAATTGAGATGCAATCAGTGGCAGCTTAATTTGGCATAAATTTGCAGCGTCCAGATGAGGAATGTGATCTTCTAGATGCAATTAGTGGCAGCTGGATTCGACATAAAATCTATGGCGTGAAGATGAGGCAGGTGATCTTCTAGATAGGATTGAGATGCAATCAGCGGCAGCTTAATTTGGCATGAAATCGGCATCGGCCAGATGAGGAAAATGATCATCCAGATCGTAAAGGTTGCTTGCTCTGCTAGGTGGCATGTGGGCTGCTTGAAGTAGGTGTGGTACCAACTTAATTTAGCAGCTGCTCTGTCTGACTGTGATGGCCTTGTCTTCTGCTCCAATACTGATGTCTCCTCTTGTAAGCTGATGAACTTATTACAGGACTGAACTGGATAGGACTCAATTTAGAATAAAATGAACTGGACTTGACTCAAAATAAACTAAACTTTATTTCCCAACTCAAGACTTGAATCATAACTAATCAGATATCCACAAAGGGTTAAGAATCCTCTGCTTGATCCTGGTGCCCGCACCAAATTATTTTTGTTCTTTGCAACAACTTCTTCCTAGAAATTTCTAGGAAATTAATTCTAAAATTTAAATACATAAAGAAATTTAAAATCAAAAGAAGTTGAGAATCGAGCCTGGACTGAGGCGTGTTAGACACTACCCTAAGGATTAGTTTTCGTCCCTTCGTGCAGGTTATTGGTGATCTATTCGTAAGGTACAATGATCTGACTCGATGTGAACCTTCCACTATGAGCAAGATCGCCTTGAGGTGCAACCCAACGACTACTTCAAATGCCCATAGAAAAAGATTAACAATAACAAAAGAAAACTATCTTTCTTAGCAGGGAATAAAATTCAAGCTTGCTTAAAACATTAATCCCTGAAATCTTTTTTTCATATATATATTAAAAAAATTTCATTAGCTGCAAACGCTTGTCAAACAAACGTTCGCGGAACACTCGCCATGCAAGCGTTCGCGGAATGCTCGCCTTGCGAGCGTTCGCTGAACGCTCGCCTGGCGAGCGTAACGCCAGCAACCCACGCGAGCATTTACTTATGTGGGTCCCTTTTTTTTAATTTAAGCTTTTTTTCAACAATCCTTCACAAAAATTTTAAATTAAAAAAATAATAAAATTAATATAACATAAATTTTAGGGCATCTTACACTGCACAATAGATAAGGTATCCTGTGGACTTGAACCCCACTTAGTATTGATTGTATACATCTGAAACCATAGTGGATTAAACCTTGAACTAGGTTCTTGACTCAGACTTCTACTAATCACACACACCGTATGGATCAATTGGGTTTATGCTGTCAGCGCATATTAAAGGCCTTGTGCTTAGTACCTTGATTTTTCATAAGAATTCCTTAATGTTAGCCCAAACCTTTAGTCATGGCCTAATATGACGATTCTCATATAGGTGAATCCTTCAAGGGTATTTGTGACTAATACCCTGCAGATAACCTACCTCGGATCCATTAAGAATATAGCTTAACCTTACACAGATTTACTTTGTCACTTTATAAGAGCACTCATCATAGGGATGGGATGAGAAATTTTTTTAAAATTGTACTCTAACACGATCACTCAATCGGCTTTGTTTCTACCATATTGAACCTCATTCATGAGATCTTCAATCACAGAGGTTGGGTATCTACTACTGGCGATCAAATAATGGGTTTAAGCCCCATCCCCCTCGATGATTCTAGGACTCAACTCTTAGATAATTCTTGGTTAATTTATTTACTAAATTCTTCTCAGAGTTTGACAAATTCTAAGGAGATAACATTATTTTTGGACTACACCTCAAATAAGAGAATTAAATAAAAATACATTTTGAATAGCAATGTGCATGCTTCTGAAATAGCTATAAAGAACAAGCCTTATTCAAACTATTAAGGAATGATAATTGCACAAAATGCAGATAAATAATCATCATTGATGTAATATTCAAAAGCATCATCACATGAAAAAAAAAAAAAAAAATTTTTTTTGCAATGCATTTATGAGGTTTAGATCAAACCACCATAGGGTCTTGATTCATTAGCACATCTGAATAGTAACACCTTGTCCCAACTACATGGGCTCGGCAACCAGTCACCAGGACAAGCTTCATTGTACATTCAAGCTAAGGGAATCGGTGACCACATACAGTAGACCTATAGATACAAACTAGAAGATGAAATAGTGAGTACAATATCAACTAAATCCCAATATCTAGCATAATAGCTAATAACTTACACAAAATAATAATACAATCCAAGAAGATGGAAAGAGTAGATTGCAACAAAAATTTTGTCATAAGTTAGGATCCTAATGAGCATTCAACTAACCAGAATATGTTGACCTCTGGCAAACAGCTTAAACTGAGAAAACATGATCAGAATTCTATTTAGCAAATATTAAATTACAAAAATCACCATTAGTAGCAGTCAAGGGACTTTTTTGCAAGCTCACTTTTCATGTCATATATTCTACTGAAGGTGACAGGGAAAAGCATTATGATTCTCTGAATACTACCTCAAATAAGTATACATATACACAATCGATCAAATGAAACATAATGCTACATCACCATAAAATTACACCACAACAGACAAGATAGATACCATTCAAATCCTACAAGGAAATTAATTGGCAATGACACTGGGGATGCATCTCCAACAAGCAAAGCATGATAATGTTTGTGTTAGTAAAATAGAAATCAAAGGCAGCAGATCAGCAAAATCTTGAATAGTACATATAAATAAGTTAATTTTCTCAAAGCGATGAATGATTTACATAAATAAGCTTAGATTATATGTCATTTAAAATTAGGTTGAGTCCTAAGAACTCATACAATGTCAAAGACCATAGAAAACATATTGAGTTCTGCTATTAGAGATCTATTAAAAATCTACACCAAAATTGTAATAACATGATCAATGTATTACCTTCATCCATTGTTTATAATCTATCTGTTGAGGATCAGAATCTTGATTGAGTTGAGTACTTTCAATCAACGAGCAATCGCACAACGATGGTGTATGCCCTTAGGATTTGCTCTTGATCAGGAACCCAATCTCTCTGGCTTCTCTATGGTTTTCTCACGTATGATATGTGATATCAAAAACCTTAGAAGGGATCTCTATTTATAGATATTTTCTTAACTCCCTTCCACCACCAACTCCCATAAAAGTAGGTATTTTAAATTTTTAAAAGAAATATGATTATCACTTAATTAATTAGTGAATGGATATTTTTGAAAATTATCTCCAAGAGATTGAGATATATCTGCAAGTGGTTATCAAATAAAATAAAATTAAAATAGAACCATCACCGATGGGATACTATATTCTTCCACTTGATTATATATTTTATTTTAATTCACAGTCCTCAACACTAAATAAGAAACCAAATACATGAATTATAGTGATAGGTCCTCTATATTTGAGTATTATCTTTCATGTATTACAATGCAATCATTTTCTTTACCACTATTCCAAATGTGACAACATAACATAATGAATAAACCCTATGTTTATTTTGAGTCCAAAAATTTTTTTGGTCATTTCTTGAAAGTCAAATAATGTGTACACCCAAATAAGAAATAAATAAATAACTAAAATAAGAGTTTCTTTGTATAAGTAGTTATCCATGCAACCAATTTATATCATGGGACCAACTCTCATTCGTACCATATGATCCTTAAAATTCTTAATTAGCATGCCTTTAGTCAAAGGATCAGCTATCATCAATTTAGTGCTAACGTGTTCTATGACCACTTAAATTTTTTTTAACACGTTCTCTTATGGCTAAATACTTAATGTTGATGTGTTTACTTCGACTACCACTCTTATGGTTTTTAGCCAAAAATACAGTAGCTAAATTATCACAGTACAATTTAATTGGCCTAGCAATAGAATCAACAATTCTAAGCCCTGAAATGAAACTCTTCAACCATACACTATGTGATGTAGCCTCAAAACAAGCAATGACCTCCACTTCTATAGTAGAGGTAGCAGTCAAAGTCTGCTTTGCACTTCT
Organism: Calamus simplicifolius; assembly: GCA_900491605.1. NCBI lineage: Eukaryota > Viridiplantae > Streptophyta > Magnoliopsida > Arecales > Arecaceae > Calamus > Calamus simplicifolius. The sequence continues at coordinate 116,048 of UESW01001960.1, read as the reverse complement.
CCATGATATGGCTCCATCAGCTAAGATAAATATAAATCGTGAAGATGATTTCCGAGAATCAATGTAGCCAGCGAAGTTCAATCTGAGTAACCCTCTACCTTCAAATGATCAGTTTGTCTATACATGAGCATATAGTCCTTGGTCTCTTAAAGATACCTTATGACCTTTTTAGCAACTCTTCAGTGGTCTAAACCTAGATTACTCTGATATCTTCCCAACATTTCTATTGCAAATGCAATGTCAAGTCTTGTGCAAACCTGAGCATACATTAGGCTTCTAATAGCCGAAGCATATGGAATGTTGTGCATATATTTTTGTTCAAGTTTATTTTTAGGGCACTAGTTTAAAGTAAACTTATCACCCTTTACTATGGGTGCAACACTTGGTGAACAATCTTTCATTTGAAATCTTTCTAAGACTTTATTGATATATGTTTCTTGAGACAATCCTAAAATGCTTCGAGATCTTTCCATATGGATCTTAATACCAATGACATAAAATACCTCACTCATATCTTTCATATCAAAATTCTTGAAGAGAAATTGTTTCACCTATGTAGTAACCCTTTATCATTGGTTGCAAGTAAAATACCATCCACATATAGGATCAAGAAATAAATTTTGCTTTCACTAACCTTCTGGTATATACATTGATCTATGATGTTCTCTTCAAATTAAAGAAAGATATCACATCATAAAATTTTAAATACCACTGACGTGAGGCTTGTTTCAATCCATATATGGATTTCTTAAGCTTGCAAACCAAATACTCACTATCACTAGAGAAAAATCCTTCAGACTGTTTCATGTAAACCTCTTCCTCTAGATCTTCATTAAGGAATGCAGTTTTTACCTCTATTTGATGTAACTCAAAATCAAAATGAGCTACCAATGCCATAATTATTTAGAGAGAATCTTTCTTGGATACAGAAGAAAATGTCTCCGTATAGTCGATTCCTTCCCTTTGAATGAATCCTTTGGCAACGAGTCTTGCTTTATATCTCTTAATGTTTCCTTGTGAGTCTTTCTTTATTTTAAAGACTTATTTACATCCAATGACTTTTATACCATCAGATAACAAGATCCCAGACTCGATTAGATATCATAGATTTCATCTCATCCTTCATGGTATTATACCACAAGTTTGATTCCTTAGAACTCATAGCTTGTGAAAATATTTTAGGATCATTTTGGTTCCAATGTTATAGTCAGATTCCTATAGATACACAATATAATCACTAGGAATTGCTGATTTCTTTATTATAGTTGATCTTCTTAATGTTGTGTTAATGACCTTCTGAGGAGTATCTTGCACAACTGATTGTTGTTGAACAACAGGATCTTTTAGATTATCATCAGCAGTTTGTGAAATCTCAATGACTGATTGTTGATAACTTATTTGAGCTTGAGGAGTGCTATGAATGACAACCAATCCCTCACTTGAAGTAGAAGCTGGAATATCTAAATGATCTTTCTCAAAAGAAGCCAAATACTGAGATTGTTCACTCCCATTGATCAAGTCATTCTTAAGAAATTTTACATTTCTTGATTCCATAATCCTAGTACTATGAGATGGACAATAAAATCTATAACCCTCGGACTTCTTAGCATATCCAATAAAATATCCATTAATAGTCCTTAGTTCTAGTTTTCTTTCTTGTGGATTATAAACTCTTACTTCAGATGGACGTCCCCAAACATGTATATGTTGCAAACTTAGTTTTTAACTTTTAAATAACTCAAATGACATTTTGGAAACAGCCTTGGTTGGAACTCGATTTAATATATACGCAATAGTTTTAAGAGCTTCAGTCCACAAGAATTTAGGTAGGTTGGAGCTACCAATCATGCTCCTCACCATGTCCAATAATGTTTGGTTCTTCCTTTCAGCTACATCATTTTGGTCTGGAGACCTCGGCATGGTGTATTATGCAACAATTTTATTTTCTTCAAGAAACCAAGCAAACGGACCAGGTGCTTGTCCATCCTTAGTGTATTTACCATAATATTCTCTATCTCTATCTGATCTCACAATCTTAATTTGTTTGCCGCATTGTTTCTCTACTTCTGCCTCGAATACCTTAAAGGCATCTAATGCTTCGTTCTTATTATGAAGCAAGTAGAGATACATATATCGTGAATAGTCATCAATTAATGAGATTAATAAATAAGATGAAGTATCTCTGACCATACGAGTCCATATCTGGACTATAGATATTTGTATGTATGATCTCCAATATTTTTGAACTCCTTTTGGCATTTTTCTTGGACTTGTTGATTTGCTTTTCCTTTATGCAGTCCACACAAGTGCCAAAATCAGTAAAATTAAGAGTATCAAGTACTTCATCTTTTACTATTCTTTTAATTTTCTCAATGGAGATGTGACCTAATTTTGATGCCATAAAATAGAGGAATTCTCATTTACAACACATCTTTTCATACCAGTTTGGGCATGCATCACATTATAAGAGGTATTATTTTTAAATTAATTTTAAAAAGATTATTAGACAATGTACCATTCCCAAAAGGCTTAGATTTATAAAATAAATCAATAGAACTTTTATTAAAATTAAGGAATATCCTGAGATACAAGTCTTGACACTAAAATCAAATTTCTAGAGAAACTTGGAATATAAAAGGTCTTTTCTAAATCTAAAACAAAACTAGAATCTAAAACAAGTCTGCATATCCCAATCGCTTCCACATATGAACCTATTTTATTCCTGAATAGATGCTTTGTTCACTTTCTAATAGTTTCCTTTGATTTAGAAAACCTTGCAAAGTATTTGAAACATGGATTGTAGAATCAGAATCAATCCACCATGTATTATGACAAATAACTATATTGGATTCATAACAGATAAATGAGGTTAGCGTACCTTTCTTGTCAAACCAAGCCTTGAATTTGAGGCAATCCTTCTTTATATGCCTTTTCTTCTTGCAAAAGAAGCACTTGGATTCCTCTTCTTGTCTTCTGTATGGATGGGTACTTTATCCTTTCCTTTATGTTGGTTTTTAGCAGCTCTCTGAGTAGCTAAATGTGCACTTTCTTCCATTTTCAGAATCAGCCTCCCTTCCTCTTGAACACACATGATCAGAAGTTCATTAATTGACCATTTATTCTTATGTGTGTTGTAAGATATTTTGAAGGGACTATACTGTTGTGGGAGTGAATTCAAAACAAAGTGCACTCAGAAAGATTTTGACATCTCAACCTCTAGAAATTTTAACTGAGCCACAATATCCCTCATCTTCATGATGTGCTCACGCACACCTCCAACCGTAGTGAGCTTCATTGATGATAACTTTGTCATTAGGGTGCTAGCCATTGCCTTATCTGAAGACTCAAATTGTGCATCAATAGCCTTCAGAAGTTCCTTGACATTTTTGCACTTAGGAATTGAACCATGTATACTAGCAGAAATCTTAGTATGTATGAACATCATACTGATGGCGATTGGATCGCTCCCATCGTTCATATGCAGTAATCTCAGCCTGAGTGCTAGTAGATGTAACCGAATGTGATTCATCCTTTCTGATAGCATAATCAATATTCATGCACCCTAATTGAAGAAGAATTCTTTCCTTCCATACTTTATAATTATCACACTTAAATCAGAACATCACATTTTATATTAGAAATATTAACATGCAAAATAGCTGCATAAAAATAAAAATAAAAATTATGTTCATATAACTGAATTTGAGGTATAACTTAATGTTATATCTTACCAATGTAAACATACAATAACATGAATCAATAACATATAATAACTATATGTGGGCTAAGTTATTATACTTAAATAGACTCATTAACTTAATGATGTGACTAACAAATTATATTCCTTTCTTAATTCCTGTGGGATAATTAAGAAAATAATTTGTTATCCCATCCTAATTAATTATATCAATGTAATAAAAATTTCTGTAGATAAGATTTATTATATTAAATATAATTAATTATAATTAATGTAATCTAACCTTATGTGATCTTTGCAACTCAATATATAATTTTGATTAATTAAGAATGCTGTGGCTACTCCTCAATTAATCAAAATCATATTGATCACATGACATTTAAACTCCATTATATGTATACAGATTAACCAATTTAGCATGATTATTAGATAGTGATTTTAATCAACATAAATTTTTAAATCAAGGTCTAAATCAACCAAATTGGCTAGGCCAGTGAAAGAGAGGTGGGGTCCCCCGTTGCTTTCCTTAGGTCAATCAATGAAACCAATTAAGTAACCACGATCTCTTTACTTTTCTAGACACCAATTGACCAATCAAACCTTAAAAGGAT
>UESW01001960.1:100263-111644 GCA_900491605.1 Calamus simplicifolius | reverse complement strand
GAAGCCCTGCACCAGCCAGGCATGAAGCCTGACACCCGTCGGCACCTGAAGCCCTGCACCAGCCAAGCATGAAGCCCTGCACCAGCCAGGCATGAAGTCCGACACCCGTTGGCACCTGAAGCCCTGCACTAGCCAGGCAGGAAGCCTGACACAGGCCAGGCATGAAGCCCGACACCCGTCGGCACCTGAAGCCCTCCACCAGCCAGGCATGAAGCCCTGCACCAGCCAGGCATGAAGCCCGACACCCGTCGGCACCTGAAGCCCTGCACCAGCCAGGCATGAAGCCCGACACCCGTCGGCACCTGAAGCCCTGCACCAGCCAGGCATGAAGCCCGACACCCGTCGGCACCTGAAGCCCGACTCCGGTCAGCACATGAAGCCCTATACCAGCCAAGCATGAAGCCCGACACCCGTCGGCACCTGAAGCCCTGCACCAGCTAGGCATGAAGCCCTGCACTAGCTAGGCATGAAGCCCGACACCTGTCGGCACCCAAAGCCCAACACCCGTTAGCACCTGAAGCCCTGCACCAGCCAGGCATGAAGCCCTGCACCAGCCAGGCATGAAGCCCGACACCCGTCGGTACCTGAAGCCCGATACCCGTCGGCACATGAAGCCCTGCACCAGCCAGGCATGAAGCCTGACACCCGTCGATACATGAAGCCCTGCACCAGCCAGGCATGAAACCCGACACCCGTCGGCACCTGAAGCCCTGCACCAGCCAGGCATGAAGCCTTGCACCGGCCAGGCATGAAGCCCGACATCCGTCGGCACCTGAAGCCCTGCACCAGCCAGGCATGAAGCCCTGCACCAGCCAGGCATGATGCCCGACACCCGTCAGCACCTGAAGCCCTGCACCAGCCAGGCATGAAGCCCTGCATAAGGCGAGGATCAGCCACTTTGGAGGTAACGCCCCTTTCGCCTTGCTGGGGTAGGCCCGCTTCGTCTTAGGGGAGAGGCGGCATCTGATGTGGCTGATCCAACGCCGTTAGAGAACCATGAAGGAGGCTGACAGAGCCCCGCTTCGACCTCCAAGGCCCATCTCGACCTCCGCATCGGCAGCGGCCCATTCCCATCTCGGCATCGATCTCGGCGTCGGCTTTGGCCCACCTCGACCTCCGTGTCGATCGCGGCCCATTTCCATCTCGGCATCGGTCTCGGCGTCGGCTTCAGCCCACCTTGACCTCTTGGTCCATCAACATCCTACCCCGAGACCCCCCGTCAGTCTCGGGGTGCGTTCACAGCATCCTACCCCGAGACCCTCCGTTGGTCTTGGGGTATGGTCTCAACATCCTACCCCGAGACCTCCCGTCGGTCTCGGGGTGCATTCACAGCATCCTACCCTGAGACCCCTCGTCGGTCTCGGGGTGCGGTTACAGCATCCTACCCCGAGACCCCCCGTCGGTCTCGGGGTGCGGTCACAACATCCTACCCCAAGACCCCTTTCAGGCTCGGACATTGAACAGTGCCAGTGAACAGTACCATGCAAGTATTCACCCACAGCTTTCTCTGTAGCTCATTCAAGGGCATGAACAGTGCCATGCGAGCACTCTGTGATCAAATGCTCTACGAGGGATAGACAACCAAAAAGTGGGGACACACTTGGCAAGCGCCGTAACGATCGGCCATGTCCTGCAGCCACCAACTCTAACAGGACGCGGCCCACAGCGCGACACGGCACATGGAGGTAAGCTCCACCGTACCGCCATCAATAAATGCTTTGATAAGAGATCACGTCCAAAGCCGATGGATTCCAGGCATCGATAAAAAGGGTAAGAGGGACCTTGACCAGGTAATACGCTCATGACACCCCTAAACGCTCACAGAAAAAGCGCCTCTCTCTCTTTTTCTCTTTCGAGCTTTCTCAAGCTCATGGCTGATGCTCAGACCACTGACTTGAGCGTCGGAGGGTCCCCACCGGAATCTCCAGCCCCTGGGACTTGCTTGCAGGCGCGAGGAGCTCGCTGGAGGAGGCGACCGCACGCTCGAGGCCGGTGATTTGGCGTCATCAAACAGGATATAAGATCTATTAGCCGAATTAATTGAAACCAGATGAGAACAGGGGATTGATTTCCAAAGAGAGCAGAGGAAGAAGTCGCGGTCTTACCTTGCGGTGATCCCCACTAGTGCAGACGCCGGAGAGGAGGATCAGTGCTCCAGCCAAGGTCTCTTTATGATCCACAAATGGGTACTAATGATCCGATCATCTACACCACGATCGGCACGATTAATGTTTCAGTTGGAACAGAGCATCTCAACAACACTCCATCATTCGGTCCTCCAGCGACAATCCGAGCTCTGGTAGCTCTGACAGGAATAGGAAACAAAGAGGAGGTGAGAAGGAGAAGAAGGGGAGAGAAAGAGGAAGAGAGAAAGAGAGGAGAGAATTTGAGAGAAAGAAAAGCATGGTTTCAAAATTGAGGATATCCGGATATATTTATGGACGCCGGAAAATGATCAGGAAAGGGGATAGCCGTGGATCGCAGAGGGCGAAGCAGGTCGTTACGGTCGGTAGAGGATAAGCACGGAGGAAGAACTCGGGGTGTTCGAGATGTTGGATTTTTTCCGGTTAGATAGAATTAAGGTGATTCTATAGGGGTTACATGAATTTAAAATCATATCTGTTTGAAGCGCTTTCTCGGATGGATAAGGCATAAAAAAATATAATACACGAAGGTCCATCCATCTGATTTCTAAAAAAAATTTGCATCAGCTGATTTAAAGACTTATGACGGGAGGTATTTATGAATCGATCATATTTTACATTATTTTTATTTTTTATGATAAATATATTAGTCTCATATTTTTGCATACATGATAGAGATCAATATATATAACTTTGTTCTAACATTTGGTATCAGAGCCTATAAAAATACCTCTGCTTTGATTATTGGGATTGTTTCCATTAATATATGGAATCATCATTATATCATTTATTTATATGATAAATATAAAAAGGGGCAAGTATTCTTAATCTTTATTTCTCTCATGTAGGGATAGTACAAAGGAAGGCTATTGGTAGTACCATGGATTATTTAATTCAACGGCGTACGGTAGGGATATTAGGGACATATCAATAATGAAGGCTACTGTAGTACCTTTGTGCATTTGACCTAACTACTTATTAATAAGTCATCAAGAATCATCAGAAAGGACATTAGATATGGTAAACTCTTAATATTTAATTTCATTAATTTAGTTTTATTTAAGAAAAACATCAATAAGATTTATGATATGAAGCATGCACTTACCTGTTTGTGTTCATCAGATTTAGTTCTACTATTCTTTTAGGCACTGTTTGATTCCAAAAATACTATCCCGAGATAAATGTACGGGATAGTGTTTTTTCAGGGGATATTTCTATGGATATCCCCTGATTATTCCGGAAAAAGTGCCAAATGCAAAAACAACTTTTTCAGGGAATAACTTTTTGTTATCCCTTTTGTTGTATTTGATTGAAGGGATAAAAAGAGAATATCCTCAAAAAATATTTTTAAACCCCAAACTACCCCCAACAAAGTTCTGTGAGAGAGGGAGAGCGGCGAGGGAGATAACCACGATGACGAAGTGGAGTTGTACTTCCCCACCGTAAGGCATGTCTTCCTAATGGGCCTGAGCTCCAAGCTCACAGTTGCCGCTCGAGGCCACGGGCATTCGCTCCAAGGCCAGGCTCAAGCACCTGGGAGCGTTGTCGTCCAAATGGAGCATCTTCGGGCAACTCATGAGACCCAGGTGCATGCTGGAGATTTCCTCTATGTCGATGCCTCAGGAGGTGACAACCACGACGACGATGCTAATTTATTCAACATATTTATTCATAGAAATTATGCACATTACATTTACAATCTGCAGGCTAATTTATGATAGATATCACCTTTTGTTTTTAGATACAAACTATCAAATTTAAAATGATAAGGGTGTGCCAAAGGAATCATGATACTGTTTGACAAATTTATAAACCAAACAGAAAGAGTTTAGCTCCATTGATTTATAAATACGAGGTGTGGCTCAAAGCAACTGAGAGGCACATTGACGTTTTGGAAGATCCCACAGCAGAAGTTCACCAAACTGCTTTACAGAACCAGGCAGCATTCTGAGTGCAATGGAAACAAGAGCAAAGAAACAAAGGTTTGAGAAGATCACACGTGCAAATAACATTAGAAATTCAGAGATCACATCTTTCTTGTTACATTGCATAAGTACACATAAGCTTTTAGCTAATACTACCAATTAAACAAATTACAACCCTAGGAAGGCGCATTGCTTTCTTGCATGCTCTGGGATCAACTTTGCTACGATCTCCACGGGAACTCCCTTCAACTCTGCTCACCCTGATAACAAATTGTAGTCAATAAGCAACCATGATTGTCAGCAGGGTAAAAAGCAACATCACGTCAGAGTCTTCAGATTACACTGGTAGAGTAGTAGAATCAAGTGGTATGCCCGAATCCACCTGCAAAGTTTGAAAAGATTAGAAGGTTCAAACTGAAAAAAACAGAATGCAATAGCATCATACTGATAAACATAGAAGTGGCACATGAACGTCTCTGGCTGAAACCAGAGGTGAGGAGAGCAGTCTCAAAACGCAGCAGCAGAAGGTCCTTCAAAGATTTGTCATTCTTCTCTGTCTCTGGCGGCTTGCAGAGGTCCTCCATGTCAGTCCAACCATACTCATGGGTGACCAGACAACATCAAACAAATACAGTGAAGAATTCACATATCAGAATGAACAGCAAAACCATAAAGAGAAACAAAAGTCAGATTGAAACCCTAAAAAATCTCTTATCATCACCCAAAAACAAAAGAAAACATTCCAACGATAAATATGCGACTAAAAAAAATACATGCACTAGAAGAGGAAAGACTGCTTCCGAAGAGGAAGAGGAGGAGACCGATGAGGGATGAGAGAGCCGGTGACCAAGAGGATACCGATTTTTAAAAAATCAATTAGCGTTTAGAACTTTATTCTATTCCAATCAAAAATGCACACCCATAATCTCCATATCCGGAACAAAAACAAGGACAGATATCAAAATAGGTCTTCGAACCCTAAAACTTGAGATCGAGTCGGATTGGAAGAAAAAAAGGGAAAGGAACTTACATGAGACGGGAGCAGGGCGACGGCTGCTCGAACAAGACGGGAGCAGGGCGACGGGAGCAGAGAACGAAAGACGGGAGCAGAGTTCAGAAGACGGGATCAGGGCGACGGCCGCTCGAATGGGAGGCAGACGAAAAGATAATCTAGGGTTAAATGGGTTTGTTTATAATGCCAATTATGCCCTCAGGGGATAGCTGAAGGGATATCCAGCTATTCCTGGGGTCCCTGGGGAATAACTTCAGGGGATAACCCATGGTTAAACATGGGTTATCCCCTCTGATTAACCTTTTTCAGAGATAACCCCTGCAACTATAGCTTTTGGGGATAAGAGGGGATATCTAAGGGATATCCCCTCTTATGCCATGTATCAAACAGTACCTTATTCTTAAGTATTTTAAATAAAAGAAAACTAATAAAAGTTTAAAGAAATGATGGTGGCATGGTGTTAAGGGCTTGGATTTTAATCCAAAACCTCATTTTGAATCACCATGGTTTATTTCTCCCTTTTGGTTTACCGTGGCTGTTATTATGGAAAGAGGGATTTGTTTTGGCTTACGGATAAATCGCAAATCCCTTTATTAGTGGAAGATGCCTGGGATACGGGAAGATCCTTTCATGATTGGTGGAGCACAGATCTTTGCATGCAATGCATTTTTTCAGGAGATATGCAATTGATGTCCACATGGTGGGCCATACAAGAATAAAAAAAGGAGTTCCTTTCATATTCCTTGGATTTCTTCTTTTCCTGGACCAAACATTTGGCATCCAATGGTTTTCTCCTGTCCCGTAGGACATACCTTTCCCACATGCCTTTTCTTCCTTCACAGGAGTTTTCCGATGAAGTCAAACTCCAGATAAAGTCTCTTATGAAGCGAAAGCATGGTGGGGCCACGCACAAATTATAAAAAAGGAGGATGCGTGCATGCCAGCCAGCTACCCGCCTAGGCTAGCAGCCAGGTTGGGCCAGGCGCTGGCCAAGTTGCCCACCTGGGCCAGCAGCTTGGCTGGGCCAGGTGTTGGCCTAGCCAGCCAGCTGCCCGCTTAGGCCAGCAGCAAGGCTGGGCCAGGCGCTGGCCCAGTGGCTAAGCTAGCTGCCCACCTAGGCCAGCAGTTAGGCTGGTCTAGGGGCCCGACTGGCGCAACCCAGCGCCCAGGCTGGGCTGCGCAAGGAGCGCTCGGCCCAGGCTGGGCCATACCCATATTGAGAAATAAATTCTAGGTTTGGATGAGGATGACGAGATGCTAGCTCATCCATCAAGTGGTTCGGCCATTGCCTAGCCTATTTATGTTCAATTACATTTAGAATTTGTGTATAAATTTTATAGATTATGCATGCATCTTAAGTGACGTAATTGAGCATAAAATTTAAATAATGTCTAAGTAATAAATACAATTAAATAATTGAAGAGTAGTCACAATATCCTTAATTATAAAATTATATAATAAAGTTAATAAATTACATAAATAATAAACATTATTGTAATTAATTATATGGATCCCATAGGAATTTTTGTTATATTTATATAATTAATTAGGATAAAATATTAAATTATATTTTTCTAATCTATCCACAGAAATTAGAAAGAAGGAACATAATTTGATAGTTTTATCATATAAACTTAAGTGAATCTAATTAAATTAGAGCTTTAGCCCACAGGCAAATTTTATGTTAGTAGATTCACTGTTTTATATTTATACAATTAATTAGGATAAAATATCAAATTATATTTTTCTAATCTATCCACAGAAATTAGAAAGAAGAACATAATTTGATAGTTTTATCATACAAACTTTAATGAATCTAATTGAATTAGAGCTTTAGCCCACAGGCAAGTTTTATGTCAGTAGATTCACTATTTTTTAAATGCATGATTTACATTGGTAAGCATTTTATTAGCCTCAATTTTTTGATAATAAGTATGTATATTTAATTTTGCAGTTATGTAACCTATAATTTATCTAATATAAAATGTGACATACCTGAATTGAGGGGTATAACTATATGTTTTGGAAGAAGAGAATTCTTCTTCATCTGGGCTGGATAGACATTGATTATGCTATAAGAAAGGATGAACCACCTTCAGTAAACTAGCACTCCTAGTAAGATTGCAATTATGAACGTTGGGAGCGATCTAATCGCTTGAGTGTAATGTTCATAAAGATAAAATCTTTGTTGGTATACGTGGTTCAGTCGATAAGCATAAGAATGTCAGGAAGCTACTAAAGGCCATTGATGAGCAATTTAGTACTTCAGTCAAAGCTCTTATCTGTTATAAATCTAATATGCTGATGTTATTTATAACACATAGTGGATTGATTCTGGTTCTACAATCTGCATTTGCAATACTTTGCAGGGTATGCAAAACCTAAGGAAGCCAGTAGGAAGTGAGCTGTATATCTCTTCAGGAAACAAGATGCGCTAATATGTGGAAGCTATAGGGACGTGCACTTTAGTTTTAGTAGTGGTTTTATTTTAAATTTGGAAAGGACCTTTTATGTACCTAGTTTTTCTAGAAACTTAATTTCAATTTCAAGATATGTACCTTTGGGTTATTCCTTCAACTTTTCAGATACTTCTTCTAGTTTATATTATAAATCTAAACTTGTTGAAAATTATACTTTGTCTGATGGTCCTTTCTATATTAATTTGCAAAATAATACCACTCATGATGTGATGCATGTTAGGACTGGCATGAAAAGATGTGTTGTAAATGATAACTCTTCTATATTGTGGCACCGAATATTGGGACATATCTCCATAGATAGAATCAAGAGGTTAGTGAATGAAGGAGTACTCAATACTTTGGACTTCACTAACTTTGACACTGTATGGACTGCATTAAGGGCAAGTAGACCAATAAGTCAAAGAAAGGTGCCAAGAGGAGTTCAGACCTAATAGAGATCACACACACGGACATTTGTTGTCCGGATATGGATTTTCATGGTTCGAAATACTTTATCTACTTCATTAATGACTACTCATGATTTATGTATCCCTACTTGCTTCATAATAAGAACGAAACATTAGATGCCTTTAAGGTGTTCAAGGCAGAAGTAGAGACACAATATGGAAAACAAATCAAAATTATGAGATATAATAGAGGAGGTGAGTATTATGGAAGATACACAGAGGATGGACAAATGCATGGTCCATTTGTGAAGTTTCTTCAAGAACATGGGATAGTTGCCTAATACAGTTTATCTGGCTCACCTGATCAGAATGGTGTAGCAGAAAGAAGGAACTGAACATTGATGGATATGGTGAGGAGCATGATTAGCAGCTCCAAACTACCTAAGTCCTTATGGACAAAAGCTCTCAAGATAACCGTGTACATATTGAATCGAGTTCCAACTAAGGATATTTCTAAAACACCATTTGAGTTATTTAAAGTTTGAAAACCGAGTTTGCGACATATACGCATATGGGGATGCTTATGTGAAATGAGAGTATACAATCCATGAGAGGAAAAGCTGGACCTTAGGACCATTAGTGAGTATTTTGTTGGATATGCCGAGAGGTCCAAGGGATATAGATTTTACTGTCCATCTCACATAACTAGGATTATGGAATCAAGAAATGCCAGATTCTTTGAGAATGACTTGATCAGTGGGAGTGACCAATTGCAGAGCATGATTCCTGAAAGGGAACATTCTGATGCTCAAACTTTCACTTCAAGTGACAGACTGATTATCGTTTATAGAACCCCTCAAGATCAAATGGGCATTATACAATCAGTCATTGAAATTTCATAATTTGCTGATAATGAACTAGTAGATCCAATCTCTCATGAGTTACCCGAGATAGTTGAACAATTAACTTCGCCAGAGGAGGTTGTTATAACATTAAGAAGATCTACAAGAGACAACAAATCAACAATTTCTAGTAACTATATTGTGTATTTTCAAGAGTCGGAGTATAATATTGGAACTGAAAATGATCCTGAAACGTTTTCACAAGCCATGAATTGTAAGGAATCCAATTTATGGTATGATACTATGAAAGATGAGATGAATTCTATGGCATTTAATGGAATCTGGGATCTTATTGAGTTGCCTATGGAGCAAAAGCCATTGGCTGTAAATGGGTCTTTAAGATCAAGAAAGACTCGTTAGGCAATATTGAGTGATATAAGGCAACACTCGTTGCTAAGGGATCACTCAAAAAAGGGAATTGATTACAAGGAGACATTTTCTCCTGTATCTAAGAAAGATTCCTTTCGCATTATCATGGCACTTGTTGCGCATTTTGACTTAGAGCTGCAACAAATGGATGTGAAAACTGCATTTCTCAATGAAGATCTCGAGGAAGAGGTTTATATGAAACAACCTGAAGGTTTTTCCTCTAGTGATAATAAGCAATTGGTATGCAAGCTTAAGAGATATATATGGGTTGAAACAAGCCTCTCGACAATGATACTTAAAATTTCATGATGTGATTTATTCATTTGGATTTGTAGAGAACATCATGGATCAATGTACATACCAGAAGGTCAGTGGGAGCAAAATTTGTTTTCTGATCCTATATGTAGACGATATTTTACTTGCAACCAATGATAAAGGTATGTTACATGAGGTGAAAGAATTTCTCTATGAGAATTTTGACATGAAAGATATGGGTGATGCCTCATATGTCATTGGCATTAAAATTCAGAGAGACAGACTTCGAGGTGTTTTAGGTCTATCTCAAGAAACCTATATCAACAAAATTTTAGAGAGATTTCGGATGAAAAATTGTTCACCGAATATAGCTCCAATAGTCAAGGGTGACAGATTCAATTTGAATCAGTGCCCAAGAAATGACTTTGAGAGGGAGGAAATGAAAAACACTCCATATGCCTCAGCTGTTGGTAGCTTGATGTATGCTCAGGTCTGTACAAGGCCTGACATAGCATTTGCGGTTGGGATGTTGGGAAGATATCAGAGTAATCCAGGTTTAGACCATTGGAGAGCTGCTAAAAGGTCATGAGGTACATATCTAACTGCTACCTCTACTATATATATGCAAGAAGAGTTCATTGCTTGTTTTGAGGCTATATTGCATGGTGTATGATTGAAGAGTTTCATCTCAGGGCTTAGAATTGTTGATTCTATTGCTAAGCCAATTAAATTGTACTATGACAATTCAGCTGCTATATTTTTGGCTAAAAACCACAAGAATGGTAGTCGAAGTAAACACATCGACATTAAGTATTTAGCCATAAGAGAACGTGTTAAAGAAAATAAAGTGGTCATAGAACATGTTAGCACTGAATTGATGATAGCTGGTCCTTGACTAAATGCATGCCAATTAAAAATTTAAGGATCATGGTATAAATGGGAGTTGGTCTCATGATATAATTTAGTTGCATGGACAACTACTTGTACAATGAAACTCTTTATGGTTATGATATTTTTTCACATTCAGTTATTTAGTGTACACATTATTTTGTGATGAGCATCATTAAGTTGGACCTAGAATAAACATGGGGTTTATTCATTAAGTTATATGGGTTTATGTTTGAAAAATATATACATTGTGATACATGGTAAATAATACTTGATTTTAAGAGGACCTATTGCCATGATTCATGTATTTTATTTCTTACTATAGTAATAGAATATACAGACCAAGTGGGAGAATGTTGGTTTTTTCCGTATTAATTATATCAGTTAGATACGATTAAAATGGTCTTATATTCGATATCAAGGGGTTACATGAATTCAAAATTTGAATCCACGATTAAGATAAACATCTCTCAACTATATCCGTTTGAAGCGTCCTCTGTGATGGACAGATAAAGCATAAAAAATATAAAACGGAAAGGTCACTGCGCCTTGTCTTTACAAAAAAAAGTTTACACCATCGCTGCGAGAGACTATAAGGTATGGAAGAGCTTTACCCTGATCTGAAGAAAAGTCAACCTATGGCTGAAGGTATTTATGTATTGATCATATTTTATATTAGTTTTTATGATAAATATTAGTCTCATATTTCTGCATATATAATAGGGATCATGTATATAACTTTGTTCTAACACGAGAGGCTTCCAAAGGTCCCTGTGAGAGAGCCAAGGCTAGGTTCAGCTAGAAGGAAGAAGATGATCATGGTGATTGAACCGAACCGGTTCACGGTTCACCAGTTCAACAGGAAATAAATAAATAAATAATATATACTATAGTAATACATGTTGCACATTACAATAAAGAACTTATGCAAATCCTATGAGGAAGGGAAGAAACGTGACGGCATTCATTTTCCTGCGTTCTTTCCAGCATCAATGGTCGTAGAGCCAGCCGCTTTTACCC
>UESW01001960.1:72112-99510 GCA_900491605.1 Calamus simplicifolius | reverse complement strand
CAATTGATTTGCACGCAAATGTGATGTGAAACAATTTAATGGTCATGTCATCCCTGAGAGGAGGAAGAGTAGTTTTGGAATTGTACCTCGTAGAGAATTTTTAAAATGTTCCACCGAAATATTAATGGAGCGTTCTAGATTAGTAGTATCGTCAGCATATAATCCTGTATGATACATTTATTTGCAAATTAGTAGCCTCACGTCCACTGTCCATTTATTTGCAAAAAAAAAAAACTTCTGCATTAACTGACGTACGGCGCAGAAAAGAATGCATCGTCTGTTTTGATTGACCATATGCATATAATCATGCATGTAATGCAGAAAATAATAAAAAAATTTAAATATATATAGTCATATACATGTATGATCAACTATGATACATGCATTCCCGAACAACACACACAAAAAAAAAAAACAACAAAACAACAAAAACCTTTCCTTTGCATGGATACATCCCACTCTCCTTTCTCTCTCTCTCTCCCGTACAAAAGTATTAAATCTAAAACATAAATATATCATGAACCAACTTTCCCTGTCGAAAGGCTTACACGCTTAGGATATCAATTAGTTGTATGGTCAGTGCAAAGTCTCTGTTCCTTTTTTTTATTATTTAAAAAAAGTTCCAAATATCTGGTGTCATGCAGATGCCATACCTCCTGCCAATTTCTAGAATTTCTGGAATTCCATGGTGGGAGTGGTGCACAAATGGCTGGTGGCCCGGCCCATGATGATCGGCCCAGCATCAAAAAGTTTTGCTGGCCTCTGGCCCTCTTGAAGATCGTTTTTCTTAAAATTAAGGAAAAGTCTTTGTGCAACATATGCTGTGCAGTTTGAGCTATATATTGATATGTGGTAGACGACCACCAATCATTTGTGGGATTTTGAAATGATACCAACAGATCCACGGCTATATATTGATATGTGGTAGGTTTGATTTTGTAAGAAGAGGGCGTGTAAACTATTTTTGCATGGAATATCAGTAAGCAACTTCTCATTCTATTTGACAGCAATAAATAAATAAATAAATAACAAGAACAAAAACATAAGCAGCTCTTTCTACTAAAGACATAACAAAAGTTTTTCAAATAACATGATCAGCAAGCTTGGTTCCAAACTAATAAAAACAATATGTCATCAAGAAGCATGCTAAGGCACCAAGTTTAAATTAAATAAATACGCAATTGTAAGCTGCAATGAAAAAGTGCCTGTATCCACTTGGAAATCACAGGGGCTGAAGGGTTCAAATAAAC
Organism: Calamus simplicifolius; assembly: GCA_900491605.1. Lineage (NCBI taxonomy): Eukaryota > Viridiplantae > Streptophyta > Magnoliopsida > Arecales > Arecaceae > Calamus > Calamus simplicifolius. The sequence continues at coordinate 98,260 of UESW01001960.1, read as the reverse complement.
TATTTGTATCGGTTACTACTCTATCAGGAGAAAGAAGTTATAATTTTAGGATTTCACAATTCACAACCTAAACATGATCTTCTTTCCTTATCTCTTACCACATATCACACATCAAGGACAAAATTAAAGGAAGGGGAAAAAGAATTAATGCTTACGAGTTCATAATTAGTAATTACGACAACTCGGAGACCAACAAATTCAATCAATCCGGCTGAATGGATGGATGGATGGAAAAGAGAATGACAACCGCTGCCATATCTGATGATATGGCGTCTGTTGTAGTTCCCCCACCACCGAAACCTTGCACTAGATGATATAAAATTACGTTTTTCAAACTTTTATAGAGAGACACGCATGTGCTAGCTAGCAGAAAGGAAGAAAGAAAGAAAGAAAAAAACTAATGGTCCAAAAAGATTTGTCCCCTTTAAAAGAGTGCCTGCATGCATGGTACGTGCCACATGGGTCGCGTTCCTTTTACCCACAATGGAGCGCTCCTTAAAAGTTAAAAGCTAGCTACCAGCTGATATGGAGCCCATAGAAAAAAAAAAAAAAAAAAAAAAGTTTACGAATTAATATGCTGCAGATCTAGAGAAGAGAAAAAACATGTTTCTCTTATCGAGCTGCATCCAATTTGAATTGATATTTTTATGCCATTTGATCCTAAAAGTTCGAATATTATCATTAAAATGACTCTATTATGATTATTCAGTGGATCAGTAGGAGCCCAGCTCTCTCTTACCTTCTATCCCCTTGATGTATGACATTCATTCTACTATCTCGGAAGTTCATATGTCATATTCGGTACATCTACCGCGAGGCTAATACTGTTGCTGATTGGATTGCAAGCCGTGTGGCTTCTTACTCTAGTGTTTGAAACTGGAAGCAGGATGATCTTGCTCTAGTATCCTTACTCAATTACTGTATGATGATATATCGGGTATAATCTATCCTAAGATGGTATAATCATCGTTTGCTAAAAAAAAAAAAAAAAAACATGTTGCTTATCAAGAATAATGACCGAATATTCCAGCATTCCTTGTGATCACAGATCTGAGACTCGAACCCACAGATTAGCCCTACGCGGCATTAATTAATTAATTAATTGCACAGGTTCTGTTCCATTTGGGATTACGCTCCCAACTACGTACTCTACTCTTGTGTGTTACAGACACTACAGTACGTAGTACTAGTGCATGCATATCTTGATAATTATAACGATCGATGAAGAAAGGAAATTAAAATAGGAGTACTGATCATAGGTATTTCATCAATTCATGCAAGCAAGCAAGGAAGAATGCATGCCCAGCTGTGGCTTTGGGACAGCTTACGCCCTTTCATATATCTTTCTTTTTCTCAACCGAGGCTACGTACATTAATCATGGTAGAGAGGAAGGGGGCAGATCGGAGGGGTGGGCATCGAATGATGCATGGATGCACTCTCAGCTGCTTCTCTTCTTCGCTTTAATTTCTACATTGAGCTCTAAATTGGCTCCTCTATTAAGTGGCTTAATTTTAAAAGAAACGGTTATGTGATCTCTTCGATGATGACAATTGGTTGGTTTACATAAGCTTGCTTTTGTATCTAATGCGAACTAGTATACCCCACCGTACGTAGGATAGTTATCAAGCATGCATGCGCGCAGCCTTTCCAGCCTTGTGCCTTGATGATGTTCGAATACATATATACAAGGTTCCATGAGCAAGCTAGCTAGCTAGCTAGTATATATATTTTTTATTTAGTCATGTTTCACGGGCGATTAATTCGAACCAATGAATTTTATAAGCTTGTAATGCGAACATTTTCCAACAGTTCCAAGCTCAAATTATAGTACAACGATGTAGAAGCCAATTATGATTTTTGCTAAACTATTTTGTGCCTGTTTTTAATTACGTACGTACAGCAATTAATGCACGGTTCTATGGTCTAAGTACGGGCCAAGGATCGATCAAAGAGGAGGGTCGGCCACTGAGAAGGGTTGGCTGAGTAGCTTCTATCTATCAAGGTTTGGTCGCTCTGGCTCGGAAGGAGATTCAGCGAAGCTAAAGGTTGATCGACTGAGGCTTAAATGGTGAAGCTTCGTTAGCCGAGGCTTGGGCGGAGATGCCCAGTCAAGGGTGTTCTTCAGTTTTTGAAGATTAGTCGCAATCCTAATGCTGAAACGGCTCATTTGCCACGTCAATCACCTATGCGGAAACTTTTTACCCTGCATCACCCCCTACTAATACTAAATCTGTGAATCTGTGATGATGCTTCGATCTCATGTATGAGATAATTTTCCATTGCGAACAAATAAATCAAAATCCAAAGAATCTGAAAATAATAAGGATTCCGTCTTATAGGCCATTTATTTACATTTAAGATTTCTCATCCGATTTGAAATCTTAACTCAACTCAACTCAATTCATCTAAACCTTTTTCAAACTACATGGGGTCGGCTACATGAATCTGCTTCCTCCACTCTACTCTATTTAGGACCAAGTCGATATTTAAATTACAAATAGTTATATTTTTTAATTATTTCTATCCATATTAATTAGGTCTACTTTTATCTTTATTCTTATCATAAATTATTAAAAGATTACTCTTTCTAACTGAAATATCTAAAGGTCTACATTATATATGTTCAAACTATCGTAATCGATTTTTTCTTATTTTATCTTTAATTAAGACTACTCCTATATATATATATATATATATATATATATATATATATATATATTATTTAATTTTATCTTTTATAATTTTATCATATATCTAATTGGTATTTATAAAATCTTAATTTATCAAATTGAAGTTTTGGGAGAGTAAGTGGTGATCTCTTCTCTCCCTATGATTCTGTGTTGATGAGATGAAATTCTTTTGAAGATAATTTACCTTGGCTTGGGGAGGTGGTTCCTTCGGGATAGCAAGTTTGTGGCACCACATAAAAAGTTTTTACGGCATGTCCATTCCAACCCGCATAATGTGCTGGCAACGAAAACCTGTCGGCAGGGAATGGTACTGTCTACCGCTATCGTTTACACGAACCAATCCTGTCGGCTAATAAATTATCCTTGCTTCGTCATTCTCTCTGCTGGAAATTGGAAAGAAGAAAGGTAACTAATTCATCAAATATTACGTAAAATTACATTCTACTTATTATTTTTTTTTTCTTTTGAAAGAAATTATCGCAGAGATCACGGCCATCTTATGTTGGACATTTGCGAATATATATCAAGTTCATGTTTCACGAGGAACGAACGGTGGCATTTCAATTTTTAATGTAGCTTAATTAGAATTAAAAATGCCGCAATTCTGGACGAGTCAGTCGTATGGAGACCGAAGATAAGTGCTCGGTCCAATGCGTGGCTTCCGACTCCTGCATGTCGCCGCCTCACTGTGGGTAATACGTATACAAAACTCTGGCTGGGATCGTTGTCCAAATATCCGGGGACATGCATCCATGTCATCCAAGTACGAAAACCAAAAAAAAAAAAAAAAAAACTTGATGCATTCTTCCTGCTGCCAAATTCATCCTCTTTTATTATGAAAAAAATTACTGCATCGGATGTAATTGATGATGCGCATATGACATTGCGTATGCCGAAGTTCAATAAATTTTATCGTATATTATAAACGCAGCGGCACGTATGAATAATTAATTCGTATATTCGAACGCTTGCTGGTGGTCCAGCAAGAAGTTTCCCTTTCATTAAAACATCGGGCCCATGTCTACTCGACGGTATTTTTTTTTTAACAAATACAAAACAAAAGAGAGCGTGGTGCGCGTGTTCGTCTTCGATAGGGGAGGTAGCCATATCGGACAGCGAGGCGCCGTTGGACGCCTAACCCCTCTCTCTCTCTCTCTCTCTCTCTCTCTCTCTCTCATATTTCTCTTATTAATCTTTTTAGGTTAAATTATATTTTTAACCCTCAAACCTAAAAGAATATATTATTTTAAATTTTAAATTTTAAAATAATATAAAATCAATTTTAAAATTTTTTATTTCTATTGTTTCTATTATTAAAATAGGATAACATTGTTAATAAATTTTTACCTGGCATCCCACATGTCTCTACTTCGTCTCCACATAAGAGAGAAAGAGGGAAGCGGCACCTCTCGCTCCCGCCATGGGCAAGAGGGGAAGATTGGAGGAAACCCTCCTCCTCTGGCGGAAGGGGGTCGCGGAAGGCCTCCCGCCCTCCTCATCCAAGAAGCTTTCTTCTCTCTTCTCCTCCAACCCCCCTCCTCCCTGGCTCGCGAAAGGGGCCGCGGAAGGGCCCCTTGCCCCATCGCGCTCACGAGGAGGGGGAGTGTGCGCGAGAAGGGGGAGGAAGCCCTCCCTACCCCTGTGGGCTGGCGAAGGGATGGACTGCTTTCACTCCCCATCAATCGCCATTGCCGCCACCGGGATCCTGTGCGGCGATGCCAAGCCATTTGCCCTAGATGCCAGCGCCACCCTATATTCCCCATCGTTGTTGGCATTGCATAGCTCTGCCGCCCATTTCGCCATGGGAGATGCAAACCTCCTTCTGGATGTCTCCCCAAGGTCTCTACGAGAATCGTTCCTAGCCGGAACTCGGCTCCTCACCGCCCATCCCTGCCACGCCTCCCTAACGGAATACGTCCGCTCGACACCTCCCTTCCTCCTTTTCTATCGACGATAGGGAGGACCTCCCACTGTCACAACCGACACCGATGCCAGTGCCCCTTTCTTTGTTATGAGCAATCTTGCCGGCAACATAGCGCTTCCATTGGAACTTCGCTGGCGATTCTCCTCTTTCTCCTAATCCCACCCTCCACCTCCTCCACGCTCGCCTCCTCTCCTTTTTTCTTTGTCACTGTCGTTGAGATAGAGAAGCCCTCACTCATGCTATATACCTCAGAGTTCTCCTCGGACCTTTCACCATAGCCGCCATTAATGGCATTAAGACCTGGACCTTCAAACCCTTCTCGCTTCCTACCTTCTCTTTCTCCCTCCCTTCCACGTTTGGCCTCGCCCTTGCCATCGGCATCTCGGAAAGGACCTCCTTCACGATCTCCTCCTTGTTGGGTAATGGGCCAAAATAGGCCTTGAATACCCTAATAGCCTTGAAAGCCCATTACCGCCTTATGTGTGTGAATGAAAAATTGCGGGGACATTTAGTCCCACATCGAAAAAATCAAGAAAGAAATGTTCACTTATATGGAAACCACTTCCTTGAAGCTTAAGTTTCTTAGGCTCACCATAAGTGGAGAGCTTGAGGGTGATGCGTAGCATGCGCATGCGCAAAGGGCGCAATGGGCGCTTTGTAGGCGCACTTTGCACTTCGCACTTTGCATATGCGCATCGTCGTGAGGAGCTTATATGGATTTAAATTTTTTCTAGATCAAGAGAATCCGACGGTGAAGGCATCGTCGCGAGGAGCTTGAGGGGCTTTAAATTTTTCTATATCAAGAGGATCCGACGGTGGAGACTGATCGGATCAAGATAAAGGGCTGAGATCAATTAACCATTAATCATCGGATCAGGATCAGAATTGATCATTAATCGATCGGATGAAGGGTCGAGATGCGGTGATCAAATCATAATCGCGATCACGATCCAATGGCTCACACCCATCGGTTGACCAGTCAACAGGACGGTTGATGATAAGGCACCCATCCGATCGTCGGTTGGTGATAAGGCACTCGTCCGATCGTACGGTTAGATATATGTCAACAGTCCGATCGTGAAAAGGCATATCAAAGATGTGCAACCGCCTATCTGATAATGTAATCATCAGATACGATGGTGAGAAGGCGTATCGGGACGAGGATAGGCTTATCTGATCGGCTGATCATCAGATCAAAGGATGAATAGGTGTATCAAAGGATTATTGATCTGACCATTGATCGGATTTGATCAGATCTAACGGTGCAGATCAATCTCGAAGGGTTACTTCCAAGGGGCACCTAAAACCTATAAACAGGACTCTAAACCAAGCATTTTCATTCATTCCAAACCATTCCAAATTAAGTTCAATCCGAATCAATTCTAGTCTTCTCCTCTCTTAGGCATTTGCATACTTTCCTAAGGGTAGTATAGCAATAGTGCATTAAAAAGAGAGTAGCATTCTTGGTTCGATATTTTTGATGAATTGTAGTGCTGCTTTCATCAAAAGGAGACTGTTGTATCCTGGAGAAAATCGTCATACTAACCGTAAGCACCATTGCAGGACGAAATTGTCTTAAGGACATAGAGTGTAACTCTAGCCTCAGTCTAATAGATTAGGTAGCCACCATCTGCCATACCCCACCAATAATCTTAAGACAATTTCGTGCTACCACAGAAGTGTTGCTGCAGATGGCTACTATGACGATATCCGTTCAAGCCGAGAGATCGAAAAAAATTCTCTGGCACGGACTTCAAGAGGTGGCAACAGAAGATGCTGTTCTACCTCACAACTCTAAACCTGGTCAGAGTGCTGAATGAAGATCCGCCTGTCCTGAAGGAAAGGGAGACCGACAAGCAAGTCATTGCTGCGGTGGAGGCATGGAAGCACTCAGACTTCCTTTGCAAAAACTACATCCTCAATGGTTTGGACAATACCTTATACAATGTGTACAGCAGTATTGCTACTGCCAAGGAGTTATGGGCATCCCTGGATAAAAAGTACAAGACAGAGGATGCTGGACATAAGAAGTTTGTGGTTGGAAGGTTCTTAGACTACAAAATAGTCGACCATAAAACTGTTATGGAGCAAGTCCAAGAGCTCCAGATCATGCTGCATGAGATACATGCAGAGAGAATGTCTCTTAGTGAGTCATTCCAAGTAGCTGCCGTCATAGAGAAGCTACCACCATTATGGAAGGACTTCAAGAACTACCTGAAGCATAAGCGGAAGGAGATGGGACTTGAAGACCTAATTGTCGGCCTAAGGATCGAGGAGGACAACTTGCTGAGCCAAAGGCCAACCTCATAGAAGGAAGAAGAAACACAAGTTTCCAGGCGAAGGCTTTAAACAGAAGAAGGGCAATCCAAAGAAATACAAGTTTAAGGGAAAATGCTTTGTTTGTGGAAAGCAAAACACAAATCCAAGGACTATCATTTCAAGGACAAAGAAAAGAAAGAAGTCAGCATTACTGAAACCCTATCCAAAGAGGTATCCGAGATGATGCTATCAGCTGTTGTATTTGAAACAAACATGGTTGACAAAGCAAATGAGTGGTACATCGACACTGGAGCTACCAGACATGTTTACTCTGATAAGAGTATGTTCTCATCATATACACCTATCAATGGTAGAAATTTGGTCATGGGTAACTCCGCTACATCCAAGATAGAAGGACTTGGCCGCATTGTTATGAAGATGACATCTGGCAAGGAGCTTCTACTTAATGATGTGCTACATATCCTAACATTCGGAAGAATCTTATATCAGGCTCCCTCCTAAGCAAACATGGGTTTAGGATGGTCTTTGAGTCTGATAAATTTGTACTCATTAAGGGGGGGATATTTATTGGAAGGGTTACTTAAATAATGGATTATTTAAGGTGAATGTAATGACTGTACACAGAAACCTTGAAATAAATAAAGCTTCATCTTCTGCTTATATGGTTGACTCTTCTTGTTTATGACATGATAGATTAGGACATATGAATTTTAATTCATTACAAAAATTAATGAAATTAGAATTATTACCTAATCATGAAATTGATCCACATTACAAGTGTGAAGTGCGTGTTGAAGCTAAGTAAGCAAAAACACCATTTTCATCAGTTGAAAGAAATACTGAACCTCTTGACTTAATTCACAGTGATCTATGTGACTTAAAGTCAGTTCAACTAGAGGAGGTAAAAAGTATTTTATAATATTTATTAATGATTCACTAGATACTGTTATGTGTATCTACTAAAGTCTAAGGATGAGGCTTTAGAAATGTTTAAATGTTATAAGAATGAAGTTGAAAATCAACTTGGGAAAAAGATTAAGGCCATAAAGAGTGATAGAGGTGGTGAATACGATGCACCTTTTGATGAATTCTGTCAAGAGCATGGCATTATTCATCAAACTATTGCTCCTTACTCGCCTCTATCTAATGGAACACATTAAAAGAAATGATGAATGCTATGTTGATAAATTCTGGTACACCACAGAATTTATGGAGAGAAGCAATTCTCTCAGCAAATCATATTCTTAATAAGATACCTCTTAAGAAGAAGAAAGTTACTCCATATGAGTTATGGAAAGGAAAGAAGCCTTCTTACAATTACTTAAGAGTGTGGGGTGTCTAGCTAAAGTAGTTATTTCGAACAACAAAAAGGTCAAAATAGGACCTAAAACTGTTGATTGTATATTTATCGGTTATGCACATAATAGTAGTGCATATTGCTTTCTTGTATATAAATCAGATATAACTGATATATAAAAAAATATAATCATGGAATCAAGGAATGCAACATTCTTTGAAGATATATTTCTAAGCAAAAGGAAATTAGAAATAAGTTCAAATAAAAGAACTTATGATAATACTGCTAGTAGTAGTCATCAGGAAGAATATCCTGAAGATGAACCTAGACCAGTAAGAGACCAAAAGTTACAAAGTTCTTTGGTCCTGATTATGTAACTTATATGTTACAAGATGAACCTCAGACATTCAAAGAGGCAATGTCTAATCTACAAGCACCATTTTGGAAAGAAGCTGTCAATAATGAAATTGAGCCTATCATGCATAATCATACCTGAGAGTTGGTTGACCTACCATCTGGTATGAAACCTTTAGGGTGCAAATGAATTTTTAAGAAAAAGCTAAAAGCTGATGGATCAATTGACAAGTATAAAGCCAGATTAGTTGTCAGCTCCCCCTCCTCTTTGGGGCCACCGACAGCACACCTGCACACTTATGATAATCGGATAGAGTTTTACTAGTCTTTATGTAGCGCTCCATAAAGAACTAGAGAACCCCAACTAATTATCATAAGTGGCAGGCACACACGAAAACACATCCTATTAAAAACTTTTCATTTTCATCTCAATTATATACACAAATCACTCAATCAACACTAAGCATCAACCTGCTCAGATAATATTTTTCATGACATTCCTCAGGCAGTTTACAAGATCACATTCACAATCGACATCAAAATCATAAGTGCACACATCATGCTCATAACTTTCTCCAAAACATAAGTCTCATATTCATATCCAAAAAGGTCTAAAACATCATTACATCTCATGTACACATACACATATACAATATACAAATATCAAACCACACTATCTCAATATACAAGGCTAGCATCTATACACCCTTGCATCCAAGCAAGCTTCACCAGCTAAGGGTTCTGTCCTTCTTATCTTGTGATCCTGGCAGAAATACTCACTGATCTGAAAGAACATTTAAATCATAGAGGGATGAGACCGAAGTCCCAGTGACTGGATAACCATCTAACTATGGAGAAATAGAGAACCATAACCTCTTATTTTCAATCGTATGCTGATACTATTTAGCTTGTACAAGTCAAAGTATATTTTTAACATGATATCAGATAAAATAAAATGTAGCTTATTCTTCAAAAATATATTAGTACTGAAATACTCTACAATAACTTTTTACTGAAAGATAACTCATTAAGATAAAAATCCATACATTACAATATAAAAATATGCATTCTTTATCTACAACCCAGACTTCTTTATTAAATTCTCAGACTCCCACCGGAATCTGCTTGCCCATTGGCATCTCAAGTAAACTCTCCCTCTCAGGATAACTACTTGGCCCACTGGCCCTTTTTATATCACAACATATGCTTTTAAATCTCATGATGTTGGGCTATGTGTGTAATGCCTCTGAGGTACCACCCTACAGTCACCCTCCCATAGGTGTACTCTCATCGGGTGCGTGACTAGCAACAGGATCCCTACACAAATAGCATCCCTTACCCGTGCGGTTCACCCGGCAAAGTGCTTTGTTCCTTAACCCTGGAACCTTGGATTTTCTCTCTGCCCCCACGGGCTATATATAGTAATCAGCTCCACTGAGCTATGATTCATGCCCCCACGGGCTGCTCACAACCAGCCCCACTGGTCTGGTTAAGCGTGCACTCACCCTTGATTCTGGGGTTCATCGTACGATCTGTTCGCAAGGAGGTGCCGACTCGATAGTAGTGTGCAATGCTCATGTTACAGTACAGTCTAAAGGGTGATCAGCCCCATAGCTGCCTGATGCTCAGTATGATACATACATCATTTGTAAAGCTTAATCATGCAAATATGCCATGTATACATTAACAATCCCTTCATCGAAACTCGTGCTTATGTGTTTATGCTCAAAAACTCATGCTCGAAACTCATGCTTATTTCTTTATGCTTAAAACTCATGCTCAAAACTCATTTATCAGAATATCATATACTAGGTTCTCATTTCTCATATTTAAAACATACATAATACTCTGCTAAGCATATATCACAACTAGGTATTAATCTCATTATACTAGCTCAAATTAACTTCTCATTGCTAGATGAGAAACCCACTCACCTTAGTAGGTTACTCCTCGACTGGTACTCAACTCCGATATTTCGGCTCCCTGGAATAACCCTCTTGACCTACGTCAACATACAGATATGATAGCTATTAGGATTACCTCCACACGAGGTTTTCCCATGAACCATGCATGCATACATGATCTATCCTCTAATATCTCATTATTTTCTTTCACCCTTTCTCTACTCAAGATTTCTTCTACTATTACCTCAAAATACAAAAATCTAAGAAAATCTAAAGTCATGCAAGATCTAGGGAAGCTATAACTTACCTGGAGTCGAGCGCAAACCCCAAGCTTCCCTTTCCCTTCCTTTCTTCCTCCTTCTTCTTCTTCCTCTTCCTCTCTTTTCTCCTCTTCTTTCTCTCTTTCTTTCTTTCTTTCTTTTTCTGGCTGAACCCACGTTTTCCCCCTTTTCTCTAATGACTTGGGGACCAAGTCATGGGAAACTTAAGGGTTAAGGCATGCCAAATTTCCCTTTTGCCCCCAAACACTCTTAACGCACGCTTTTGGAAAACACGTGGCTCACTTATAACCATGATATTTTGCCCTTAGATTTTCTTTCTAAGTTGCCCTTAACACAATTAGCAATTGACAACAGAGCCTTCCATTTTGCCCCTGACATAGCATTTTTTTAATCGATTTATAGCCCATATATTATTTTTTACTTAAATAGATACTTTTATATAAAATTTCCAAGAAAAGACTTTACCAGCTTGAAGAACTCGATTTTTGAAATCCAACGGTTCAAACGGCATCCAAATCGGACTTGAAACGAAATAAATATGAAATTCTCAAGATTTAACTCAGAAAAACCTGCCGTCTTGGAGTCGGCTCCAATAGATTTAGAGTTGGCTTCAGCAGAAATAGGTGTTGGCTCCAGAAATATAGGTGTCGACTCCAGAAAAATAGGTGTCGACTCCAACACTGCAGCAGAAATGTTAACCTTCTGTTTTCTCTGCAGGTGTCGACTCCAAAGCATGCCGAAAGTTTAAAACCGTGCCAGAGTCGACTCCACTCCAAATAGTGTCGACTCCAACCACTAAAAATATCATTTTAGGATAAAACTCAAACTAAACTTGATTTTTCTTGTGATTTAAACCCATTAAAACTTAAGTCTCTCAATTTTTTAAATCAAACTCATTAACATTCAAAATATACTCATTTACTTTAAAATTTCTTTTCTTTACATTTATCAAAGGCCAACACACCCACATTTCACTGAATCTTTCCAACTTTCATTTCAAATGAAAAGTGCCATAAAATACAAGGTTTTCAGGATGTTACATTAGTGGCTAAGGGCTTCAAACAAAAAGAAGGCATAGACTTCTTTGATACCTATTCACCAGTAAGTAGAATAACATCTATAAGAATGTTAATCGCTTTTGCAGCCATTAACAATCTTGAAATTTATCAAATGGATGTTAAAACTGCTTTTCTGAATGGTGAATTAGATGAAGAATATACATGGAACAACTTGAGGGATTTATTGTTCCAGGACAAGAAAAGAAGGTGTGTAGACTTGTTAAATCCTTATATGGATTAAAGCAAGCACCTAAGCAATGGCATATAAAATTTAATAATGTTATGTTATCAAATGGATTCAAAATAAATGAATGTGACAAATGCATATATGCCAAAACCCTGCCTGAAGGGTATGTAATAATCTGCTTATATGTAGATGACCTGTTAATCATTGGTAGTAATACTGAAATGATTAAACAGACAAAGAAAATGTTAATCAAACATTTTGATATAAAAAATATGGGTGTTGCAGATGTTATACTAGGGATTCGAATCACTAGAACATCTGAGGAAATAATATTATCTCAATCTCATTATATTGAGAAAATATTAAATAAGTTTAAAAAGTATGATACTAGCCTGGTGAAAATACCTGTAGATCTTAATCTACATTTGGCTAAGTATACTGGAGAACCCATATCTTAATTGGAATATTCACGTATAATTGGCAGTTTAATGTATGTCATGAATTGCACTCGTCCTGACATAGCATATGTTATCAATAAGTTGAGTAGATTCACAGTAATTCAGGTCTAAATCATTGGACAGCTCTAATAAGGGTATTAAGATATCTGCGATATACCCTAAGTTATGGATTACATTATTCAAGATATCCAGCTGTACTAGAAGGATATAGTGATGCAAATTGGATATCTAACACAGAAGATACAAAATCCACAAGTGGATATGTATTCACCTTAGAAGGAGGTGCTGTGTCATGGAAATCTTCTAAGCAAACATGTATAGCTTGATCCACTATGGAATCCGAATTATTGCCTTAGAAAATGCGGCTAAAGAAGCAGAATGGCTTCGAAACCTTTTAGAAGATATTCCATGTTGGCCAAAGCCTGTGTCTGCAATATACATACATTGTGATAGTCAATCGGCAATATGCAGAACACAGAATAAAATGTATAATGGTAAGTCTAGACATATACGTCGCAGACATAATACCATTAAGCAGTTACTTGAAATTGGTGTAATTTCTATTGACTATGTTCAGTCAAAGAAAAACCTAACGGATTCATTAACAAAAGGGTTACCAAGAGATCAAGTAAACTGTTTATCGAGGGGAATGGGTTTAAAACCTATAACTGAAAAATCTTCATAGTGGATACCTAACCTAGCTGACTGGAGATCCCAAGATCTAGGTTCAAAAGGGACAACTAAATTATGAAGAAACTTGATAGCACTAAGGATGTACAATCCTACTCATTTCTATGATAATTGGTGCTACCTGCTAAAGGTACTAGGATAAGCATTGCTTTTAATGATTCTTATGACATGAACATCATGTGGGGCATAAAAGAATACTCCTAATAAGAATCACCTATGTGAGTATAAATTGGGCCAATTCTATGAGAATTTTAAGGTTTAATTCTTTGAAGTACTCATGAGACCAGGAGTTGTTCAGGGCCAAAATGAACACAACCATGAGAACCAAAAGAATGCTCGGGAAGAAGTTGCGTGATTGTTATTGTCTTAGTTTACACAAACGCTGAAAGGTTCAAGACATCATGTTCACCTTTTAGCAAGTAAACTCGATAACAACTCACTAAGGAAGGTTCAAAGCCACAAGCTACCTATCCCGATACAACTTCATCCTATTATACTCTTTTAGTGTGTCCGCATATTCATTTGCATTAAAATTTTTTATGTGGGGGTTTGCCTTTGCTGATCTTTGATGATCTTTGATCTAAGTCCAATTTCCATTCATGTGGGGGTTGTTGGGTAATGGGCCAAAATAGACCTTGAATACCCTAATAGGCCTTGAAAGCCCATTACCACCTTATGTGTGTGAATGAGAAATTGTAGGGACATTTAGTCTCACATCAAAAAAATCAAGAAAGGAATATTCACTTATATGGAAACACTTCCTTAAAGCTTAAGTTCCTTAGGCTCACCATAAGTGGAGAGCTTGAGGGTGATGCGTAGCATCATCCTCGCGCATGCGCGTGTGCGAAGGGCACAATGGGCGCTTTGTAGGTGCACTTTGCACTTTGCACGTGCGCATCGTCGCGAGGAGCTTGAGGGGCTTTAAATTTTTTCTAGATCAGAATGATCCGACGATAGAGACTGATCGGATCAAGATAAAGGGCTAAGATCAATTGATCATTGATCATCGGATCAGGATCAGAACTGATCATTGATCGATTAGATGAAAGGTCGAGATGTGGTGATCAAATTATGATCGCGATCGCAATTCAACGGCTCACACCCATCTGTTGACTAGTCAACAGGACGGTTGGTGAAATACATCCATTCGATCGTCGGTTGGTGATAAGGCATCCATCCGATCGTACAGTTGGAGATAAGTCAACGGTCCGATCGTGAAAAGGCATATCAAAGACGTGCAACCACCTATCTGATAATGTGATCATCAGATCACGATGGTGAGAAGACGTATCGGGATGAGGATAGGCTTATCTGATCGGTTGATCATCAGATCAAAGGATGAATAGGTGTATCAAAGGATTATTGATCTGACCATTGATCGGATCCGATCAGATCTAACGGTGCAGATCAATCTCGAAGGGTTGCTTCCAAGGAGCACCTAAAACCTATAAATAGGACCCTAAACCAAGAATTTTTATTCATTCCAAACCATTCTGAATTGAGTTCAATCCGAATCAATTCTAGTCTTCTCCTCTCTTAGGCATTTGCATACTTTCCTAAGGGTAGTATAGCAAAGTTCATTAAAAAGAGAGTAGCATTCTTGGTTCGATATTTTTGGTGAATTGTAGTGCTGCTTTCATCAAAAGGAGACTGTTATATCCTGGAAGACAATCGTCATACTAATCGTGAGCACCATTACGGGATGAAATTGTCTTAAGAACATAGAGTGTAACTCTAGCCTCAGTCTGATAGATTAGGTAGCCACCATCTGCCACACCCCACCAACACTCCTAAGGCGCGCGTCAGGCTCGTGGTGGATGTTGTAAAATACTCATATGGACCGACATATGTAAATATATATATATATAATGATTATAATATTAGTTTTTTTTGTTACAGATGGGCGATCACATCAGTCTAGGATGAATCAAGCCCGATATATCAGAATACAAATCTTGGTAAGAACCATAGAACAAGAGTCTCCTGGCCTCCATAACCAGGGATCAGAATGGTGGGCAACCCGAGCTGCAACCCAGTCAGCCGCTGATAGTCTGGCATATAGCAGAATACCAACAGGGCACGTTGGCTGGATCGCCATGCCCCTACCCGAAAGCAGGGAGCAAGTAGGAAGGCAGTCCAAATCCATCATCCAAATAAATAGCCAGACTCTCGGGTGAATATGAAGCTTCCAAATCCAAGACCCATCTAACCTCCGCCTGATCTAAGGCCTATACTCCTGCATAAGATCCCTAATTGGAGCACGGGTCATAGGGGATCTCCTCCAAAGTAGGCGTGACCCGAAGTAAGAGAATGAAGAAAATACAGCGGAAAAGCTCCACACCAAAAGAGTAGTGACACGGAGGTGTGCCAAGCAGTATGATCCTGAGCAATTAAATCAGAGACTTTTGTACCCATAGCAATGTCATAATAAAATTAATTATTTTTTTGATACGGAATATAATGTGTAGACTTTAATTTTATAGTTTGAACATAATTTATAAGAAACATCTCTTCGAAAAGGTTGAGTATTCTTTTTCAGTAAAGAGATGTTTATTCAGAAATCGAAAAGATTCGTCGTCTCTTCGAAAAGGTTCCCGTTTTTTTTTTAAAATGATAAGTTTTCCTATTTAAGCATTTATAATAACTCCCATCTTTATCAAAAAAAATCTTTTACAATTGTGTTAACAAACCGAAAGTACCGTCTCCAACCAAAATCAATATACAACGCTATTGCATTAATTCGGTTACAATGTTCATCATTTCTTTTCAATAATGACAGAACAAGGTGCGAATTCCGTACTTTCTCGATTATATATATATATATATATATATATATATATATATATATATATATATAGTGTTTTGATATCATTGACATAATGATTCTGGGGTAATGGATTCATATTCGGTTTTTACGAATTCTATCAAGTGGTATCAGAGCCACCTTATGTTGTAATATCAAAAATAATTCTTGTTTTCTTGTTCATATCTATCAAATAAATGAATATATCCTTGAATCCATCTTGTTGTTTTATCTTATTATGCTTGAATGATTCGGTGAACGAGTTGTTGAGATAATAATTGGGTAAGATGAATATCACTGATTCATATAATTTGAATCTATTATGAATAAATTTTTTTATTTTAAAATAATTAAATAAGTTAAACATCATTGATTCATACTATTTAAATATGTTACAGATAAATAAGGAATGATAGTGCCATTGATGTTCTTATCAAGAAGAAAACGAGTAAAAAAAATTGGATTTCAGAATGAAAACGAATTTACTTGAAATAAATCCTATAGCCCTTGATTTTTTTTTTTTTTTTTTTTATTTTTTTTTTTTATTTTTTATTTTTTTTACGGATAGAGCTTTCTAAATGCTTTTAATAAAGGTGGGAGATGCCATAAGTGTAATCGGAAGTCCGAGGACTGATCCAGTCCAGGTACCTGTCAGGGAGATGCCAACCGTTTCTCCTTTCAATGAATAGTAGCGCTATAGCGCCATGGCAGGACACTGAAGTGTCTAAGGTTCACCTTGGGGAGAGCGAGAGATTGGGATGCTTAATTAGAAAGGGCATGCAGAAATATTCCAAGGTGAAAAGAAAGCCAGCAGCAGCCATTTCTTCACCTTTGACCACCAGAATTGAATCAGGGGGTTGCCTGTTGCATGCAACACTCTCCAATAATATAATGCATGCACGAGGGACGTACGGCAGTAGTAGTAGGCTAAATAAATAACAAGCTTTCAACTAAAAAAACAGGGAAGGGAGAGGCTTCTGTATTTTGAGTGCTTTAAGGATCGTGTGCTTTAAGGATCATGCGCGTCTTCTCTCTGGTTTCTCTGGTTGAAGTGCTTTTAGATTCGTGCATGGAAACTTCTTCTTCTCCGATCTCCGGCGTGCTCCCGTGTGCCCGTCTGTGCTTTCTCTGGGTTCGTTCTTTCCTTCTCCCCCTTCCATCTATGGCGTCTGATGGGGTAGCCGGAGGAGGGTCTGCTGGGAGGAAGGGGATGTCGTCCGGGTTCTCCTGGGTTTCGTCGGCACCAACTCCGACGGAGGTGGCGAGGCTGGAGGCCTCCTTTCCAGATATTGTCGGGTTCCCAGCGTCGGAATTGAAGGCTGAGATTGTTGAATGGCAGTCTAGGGCTGTTCTTGTTCGATCCTATCAGCGTTGGGTTCCGGCGGAAGCTTTCCTCCGAGAGTTCCGGCGCGCCGGTGTTCAGGGGGTCATCGCCCCTATCAGCTTGGCATTTAGATGCCATATTTTCCGGTTCGAAGATCCGGATGCTTGCTCCCTGGTGCTAAATCGGCCATGGACTATCAATGGGCAAGTCATCGGGACGGAACCATGGTCGCCTGAATTCATCCCGTCGGAGGAATCCGTCCCTTCAGCTCTGGTGTGGGTGAGATTACCTAACTTGCCGATGGAATTCTGGAAGGAGGGGTTCCTCAGGGCCACAGTGGAGACTGCTGGGCAATTTATATGTGCGGATGCTCCCACAGTGGCGAAGAACAGAGGAGGCTTCGCTAGGGTTTGTATCCGGATTGATCTCCGTTGTCCTCTCCGGCCGGGGACGCGCATTCAGGGAACCCATCAAATCTTCTGGCAACAGTTCGCATATGAGAGTCTGGAGGGGATCTGTCCTCTCTGTGGCTCGATTCATCTGAGTGGCCCTTGCTCCTTGTTGACTGGGAACGATGAAGAGGCTGCTGCGTCCCTTTCGATCTATGGCCCTTGGATAGCTGCTATTCGTCAAAGAAAGCCTGCTGTTGAATCCCAGCGTGAGGAGAAGAGGAAGCCGATCTTGACGGCTCAGGGGGCTTCCATTGGCTCTGTTCCTGCTCAGCATTTCCCTGGGGGGCGCCGTTCGGGTGTTGTAGGTGCAGAGGGATGGAATTCTCCAGTGAAGATTGCTCGTAGGAGAGCCCATCCTTCTTCCAAGATTGTCATTATCCCAGATTCAGCTCCAGTGACTGCAGAGTGTGAGATGAAGCTAGGAGGTTCAGGGAATAACTGCGTGCCGGGAGGTGTCCAGCGTGCCGGGAACAAGGCCTCTGAGCAGGATTTTGAAATGGCTGAGATGAATGGTTCCCTGGATTTAGCCTGATCGACCCCCTGGCCCCTCCTTCCTCTGAATGTTCAGCTTCAGGGTTTGTGCCGGGAGAGTCACCTTGTGCCGGTTTTAAGGAATGTTCAGCTTCAGGGTCTGAATGTGCTTTGAAGGAGTCAGCTTCCTGTGCCAAATCAACTGAAGTTCAGAAGGTCTGCCTGAACTCAGCTAAGGAGGGGTCCCAATTGAAGGCTAAGACTAATGTATTGGTGTTAAAGAACCCCTTTGTTTCCCTCGGATCGAGTTTGGCCTCTGGTCCTCCTCAGGGCAGTCAGGATGCTTTCCCTGGTCCCCTCAAGAGGGCCAGACAAGCTGATTGCCCGGCGCCTAGGTCAATTTCTAAATCCGAGAAACGAAAGGGAAAAGGAAAGGCGGTTATTCCTAAAAGCTCTGGGGTAATAAGTGGATCTCCTGATACGATGACTCTGCCCCCCTGCTATAAGAAAGGAACCTTGGATGTTCATGAGGTTGCCTTCACATCTCTGAAAGCCTCTATATCTGACTCCCCTTCTATCTCTCGGGTAAAAGGGTCCCCTACTAAACAGTTGGCTGAAGATGCTCCAATGGAGTCAGTTCTGCAACCAGTATCCAATGATCCTGTCCTCAGGCAGATGGCGGATCAGGATCTCCAGTTGCTGTGTCCTGACTCGGGAGACCTTTCAGATTTGATTATGACGGGAGCCCAGGATGGGATTTGATGATCCCTTGCTTTTTATTAATGATTATTATATGGAATGTCCGAGGAGCATTGAAACCATCTTTTCGATCCTCCTTTGGTAGGCTTTTGCAGATTCATCATTTTGATATTTGTATTTTGCTGGAAACTCGGTTGTCGGGCCTTAGCATGCAACGTTTCCGGCGTCGGGTCTCCCATGACTGGTCTTCCTATGCTATTGAAGCTACTGGGCTATCTGGGGGCATTATGGCTCTCTGGCGGAACCCTGCCATCCGTGTTGATGCTTTTCATCATAATCATCAGCAAGTAGGCCTTGTCATCTCTGAGAATCTTCTCTGCCTTGGCTGCTTCTGGGAGTCTACGCCAGCACTGATTTTCGTCAGCGACGCAGTCTTTGGTCGGAGATTCACACGTTATTGGCCCAGGGTTTTCGACCCTTATTGCTGGTGATTTCAATTGTATTTTGGATGCTTCTGAGAAGCGGGGGGGTCGCCGATTTGTAGATTCTCCGAATTCCATGGAATTTCGTTCATTTATCTCTGCGGCGGGTCTTATTGACTTGGGTTATTCTGGGCCGCAGTTTACTTGGTGTAATAACCGAAGCGGGTCTGCCCGTGTGTTGGAAAGATTGGATCGGGCTTTGGCTTCTTCTTCTTGGATGCAGTCCTTTGCCTGTGCTACCAATACCCACCTCCCGCGGATTGCGTCGGACCATTGTCCCCTTCTCATCTCTACGGAGCGGTCATCCTATAGGAAGGGGCCCTTTCGGTTCGAACAATTTTGGACGCACTATTCTTCAGCCAGATCTTTGATTAGGCAGGTGTGGCATATGCCAGTCAGAGGGAATCCTACTTATCGTCTCTCCCGACGATTAGAGCTTGCTAAGCGTAGACTATTATGGTGGCAGAGAAGAGAAGTGGGAAACCTAATGCAGAATGTCCAGGCGGTGGAAGCTGTCATCTCTACTCTTCAGGTTAAGGAGGATGAGGAGGGTCAGCTATCGGAGTTTGATCTTCAGGCTCTAAGGAGTAATTTGGCTATGCATCATTCGTTGCTTTGGCAGCAGGAGACTTATTGGCGTCAGCGGTCTCGGATTCAGTGGTTAAAGGAAGGTGATCGCAACACCAGGTTCTTTCATCAGGCCACTGTTGCCAGGCGTGCGGTCAATCGTATCAGGCGTATTTGTGATGCAGAGGGTACTATTCTGGAGGATGAGGAGGCTATTAGAGAGCAGGTTCTTCATTTCTTTCAGTCTCGCTGGTCGGAAGTCTCTGGCTCTGACTCTCCCATTATCACTGGCACTCGGGATGTTAGAGTCTCGGATAGCGAGAATGCTAGCTTGACTAGGGAGGTATTGCGGAGGAGATTCGTAATGCTGTTTGGGCTTTGGGTCCTGATAAAGCCCCGGGACCTGATGGTTTTCCGCCTTATTTCTTCCGCTTCTACTGGGATATTGTTGGGCAGGATGTTACCTCGGCTATTCAGGATGTTTTCTCTTCCAGACATATTCCTCCGGATTGGCAGAGGACATTTCTTGTTCTGATCCCAAAAAAAGCTAATGCTCTGCTTCCTCAACATTATAGGCCGATAAGTTTATGTACCACTCTCTATAAAGTTTGCGCCCGTATTATTGTTACTCGTATGCAGGGGCTGATTCCAAGGATTATCTCTATGGAGCAGGGTGCCTTTATCCGTGGTCGCAGCATCTCAGATAATGCTCTCATTGCTCAGGAATTTATGCATGACCTCCAGCGCGCCTCTCGTCGGCAATCTCTTATGGCTGTTCAGTTGGATATGGAGAGAGCTTATGACAGGATGAGCTGGATATTTCTGCGTCAGTCTTTACAGGCGTTTGGGTTTGATGATCATTTCATTGAGTGGATTATGGCATGTGTCCAAGGGCCCACCTTTTCTATCATCATTAATGGTAGTCCGACTGAGTTTTTTTCCTCTGCTGTTGGTCTCCGACAAGGATGTCCGCTCTCTCCTTTTCTGTTTGTTCTATGCGCCGACGACCTGTCTCGTGCTCTTAATCAGGCGGTTGGAGGATCTTTATTACAACCGTACATGCCGGGGCTTCATGGACCTCCTCTAACCCACCTTCTCTTCGCTGACGACTGCATCCTGCTTAGCCCAGCTTCTGTTCAAAATGCAACCACCTATTCGGCTATCATTCAGGCTTATTGTCGGGCATCAGGTCAAAGGATCAACTTACAGAAATCCATCCTCTGTTTCAGCCCCTCTGTTTCTCCCCGCTGTCGTGCTACTATTTTCTGTTGTTAGGGATTTCGACTGTTGCAGATCGCCTGACCTATCTAGGCACCCCTCTTACGGGACGTCGGCCCACGCAGCAGGACTTTGGAGACCTTGAGCACCGGATCTCTGCTAGGATGGATCGGTGGCAGGTGTCGGGCCTTTCTATGATGGGACGTATCACCTTAATTCGTTCCATCCTCACTTCGCTCCCTATCTATTTGTTATCCAATGCTCTGATTCCGACTTTATTCCTTCGTCGGCTTGAGAGACGTATTAGGGACTTCTTGTGGGCATCGATGCAGGGAGGTCATGGTATTCATTTACTGGCCTGGGACATGGTCTGTTTGCCGATAAGTGAAGGTGGGTTGGGGATTCAATCCCTGGTGCTCTGTCGAGAGGCTATCATTGCTAGGCATGCTTCCAGATTCCTGTTGGACCCTCATTGCTTATGGAGTACAGTCATGCGGGGTAGATATGGTGGTTGGTCTTCGGGGTTGGATGTTATTATCCCTCGTGGTTGTTCCTGTTTATGGCGTGCAATCTGCCGGGCCGCCCCGACTGTCATGACTGATATTCACTGGATGATAGGGGATGGGAGGTCAGTTGATGTCGTCCAGGACTCTTGGATAGCTGATCTTCCCTTATCTCGATGGCCGACTTTTATAAGCTCTGAAGTACATCCCACTTTGCATGTCTCTTCTCTGATCAGTCAGGAGAGTGCTACTTGGAACACTTCCATGGTTCTACGGTTATTTGGAGTGGAGCTTGCTCATAGGATTTTGGCCATGCCTCTACCTATTAGTGCGGGCCGGATCATAGACTGTGGCGTCGATCCTGTCTTCCTTATGCTCCTACTAGAGATTTGGTGGCCAGATTCCGCCCTCAGGAAGATGGCCTTAGAGATGCTGCTTGGATTTGGAGATTGCCTGTTCACCCAAGAATTCAGCTATTCTTGTGGAAGATCAAGTGGGATCGCTTACCTACTTGTTCTCTTCTGGCTGGTCGGGGTCTCTCCATATTACCTCTCTGTCCGATATGTGGGATGCAGGACGAATCTATTGACCATGTTCTATTTTTATGTTCTCGTGCAACTCAGATATGGCAGATGATCCATTTTAACCCATGGATGCTAGAGGATGGTCCAATCCGGCTTTCCTTCCTGAATGCTCTTCGGACGCCTCCTCGGTATGGATCTTGCTCTCAGGGTGTATTATCTGCATACGTGGCTTATCATATCTGGTTGACCAGGAATAAGATCGTCTTTGCTGAGGAGACGGTCTCTACTCAGGCGATCATCCGACGTGCTCTCTCTCATGCTCAGGAGTACACTCGCTGTTACCTTCCTGTTCACACTGACGAACCTGGCCACTGGGACTCCCCTGCTGCTTTGGTAGCGAACCGTACCACGGTTTTCATTTCTTGGGTGTCCCCTCCTCCAGGTTATGTCAAAGTGAACTTTGACGGCTCTGTCTCTGACCGTTCTGCTGGATCAGGTTTTGTCATCAGAGGATCGAATGGGCAGTTGCTAGCTGCTGGCGGTCATAGCTCTATTGATATTTCGGTTCCTATGGCGGAGCTACAGGCGGCATGGGCTGGTATCACACATGCTGTTCGGAATTTGGGCTACAGTCGGCTGATTCTTGAGGGTGACTCACTTACGATTATCAGATGGATTAAGCGGGAGGGAGACTTCTATTCTGGCCTTAATCCTCTGGTTAAAGACATTCTAGTCACTCTTCAGTCTACTAGTGCTTTTCAGATTCAGCATATTTATCGGGAAGCCAACACTGCGGCTGATTATGTTGCTGCTGCTGTCGCTCGCAACCCTGGCAGGTGGATTTGGCATAATGGGATTCCTTGTCCTGTTTTATTACAGCAAATTTTGTACTCTGATGCTTCGGGCTTGACTCGCGCCAGAATGGTGTGATCGCCCGGCTGTAACAAAAAAAAAAAAAAAAAAAAAATAACAAGCTTTCCCATCCTGAAAAGAAATGATATATATGACTTTTTTTATTTTGAATGAAATAGCCCCGATTGCCGTTTCTTTGATATTAGTCTTTTTTTTTTTTTTTGAATTACATATAGCTTATTATTACATTCATTAAGAAACTTTTGATAAATTAAAGTATTAAATTACTATCATTCAAAAAATAATTAAAAAATCATTAAATGTAATAAAGTATTAATTTTTATAAATAGATTGACTGAAGCATCATCTCGCTAAAGTGAGCTCTTATGTGTAGGTTAATCTATTTAAAAAATTGAGCAGGTAGTATGTATGTATTTATGCATTTTCTTAACTGGTCCCAAGAAAGATGAATTTGGTCAATTGCATGCATACCTATGGTAATGAATATGTGATAATTATAGGAATTATCCATGTGGGCAATAGGTCGGTCCTAAAAGGAAGACTATTTCTTAGCCAGACTTACTATTAGTATTCGATTACTACACCAAGTTATCACTTACAAGTTAATATTGGTGTCCAAAGACTAGATATTAATGTTGTGTAGATTTCTTGTGATGGGATTTAAATAAATTCAATGTTTTATTTTGGTATGATGTGAATATAATTTGTGTGTTTTGTTCTTTGTTCAGCTACATTATCTTTCTAGCATTAATTGATTTCTATGCTTAATGGGACCAACTTCAAGGATTGGAAAGAAATGTCATGATTGTTCTTGGATGTATGGACTTGGATCTTGTATTAAGGACTGAACACCCTGCTTCTCTTACGAAAACTAGTACTACTGAAACCAAGTGAGAATATGAGAATGGGAGTGTTCAAATTGCATGAGTCTAATGATTATCAAAAGAGGCATTCCAGAAGCTTTTGAGGCACTATGACCGATATTGATACAGCTAAAGGTTTCCTTGATGAGATCAAAAAATATTTTGCTAAAATGATAAGGCAGAAACGAGCATGCTTTTGGTAAGCTTAGTTTACATGAGGTATACAAGCAAGGAAATATTCGGAAGTACATTGTGGAATTGTCTCACATTGCTTCTAAGCTTAAGGCACTAAAGTTAGAGCTTTCAAAGGATTTGCTCATTCATTTGGTGCTAATTTCTCTTCCAGTACAATTCAGTCAATTCAAGGTCAGTTACAACTGCCAAAAGGAGAAATTGTCTCTTAATGAGCTCATTTCATTTTGTGTGCAAGAGAAGAGAGATTGAAGCAAGAGAAAACCAAGAGTGCTCATTTGGCCACTTCCTTTAAGAGCAAGAAAAGAAAGAAGGATAAAAGGCTGCTGAAGGTCTTTCACAAAATAAGCAGAAGAAATATGAGGATAGTTGTTTTTTCTATAAGAAATCTAGACACATGAAGAAAGATTGTACCAAATACAATGCACCTAGAAACACTTGGGCAATGGAGAATCGGTAGAGGTGGAAGCTATAGGGTCCTTTAGGTTATAACTTAAGACAAGACATTATTTAAAATTGAGAAACATATTTGTTGTACCATCATTTAGACGAAATTTAAAATCTATTTCTATATTGGACAAATATGGATACTTTTATTCTTTTGGAAATAATAAAGTTAGCGTTTCTTTAAATTCTACTGGTTCCTTGTCTTACTACGATAACCTTTATATACTTGATACTATTACTCCATTTAATGAAACTTTGCATGTTTCTTTTATAGGTACAAAACGTAAATTAGCTAATGAAATTCTGCTTCCTTGTAGCATAAGCGATTAGGTCACATCTCTAAAACAAGAATAGAAAGGCTGTGTCAAAAGGAATTCTGGATTCTATGATTTTACATACTTCAATGTTTGTGTAAATTGCATTAAAGGGAAACAAACTAACAAAAAAAGATTACTAGCTAATAGAACTTTGGATGTCTTAGAACTCAGCTATACAGACATATGCGGACCATTCCCTATAGTTGCTTGGAATGGTCAAACATATTCATATCATTTATAGATGATTACTCAAGATTTGGCTATTTGTATCTCACACTACAAGAAAATACTGAAATAGCGATGCAAATTTAGCGACACAATTATGCGTCGCTAAATTGCGACCACTTTGCGACGCCTCTGTGACAATAAAATATTGCAACGCCTTAGCGACGCATCAGCGACTCAATTAACCAGAAAATTAAAAAATTTTAATTTTTTATTTAGCGACGCAAATAATGCATCGCAATGTTTTTAAATTAATTTTTTATAAAATATAAATATCAAAAAAAAAATATTACGATGCAACACAGTGCGTCGCAATATTTTTAAAAGAATTAAATATGTTAAATAGCGACGCATTAGCGAGCAATAAACCAGAAAACTAAAATAATTATTTTTAATTTAGCGACGCACCAATTGCATCGCAAATAATTTAAATAAAATTAAATTTTATAAAATATAAATATTAAAAAAAATATTGCGATGCAAATCAGTGCGTCGCAATATTTTTAAAAAAATTAAATATATTAAATAGCAACGCAATAAACCAGAAAATTAAAAAATTTATATTTAATTTAGTGACGCACCAATTGCATCGCAAATAAATTTAAATAAAATTAAATTTTATAAGTATAAATATAGGAAAAAATATTGTGACGCAACTCAGTGCGTCGCAATGTTTTAAAAAAAATTAAATATATTAAATAGCAACGCATTAGCGACGCAATAAATCAGAAAATTAGAAAAATTATTTTTTAATTTAGCGACGCAATAACTGCATCACAATTATTTTAAATAAAATTAAATTTTATAAAGAATAAATATGAGAAAAAATAATTACGACGTAACACAGTGTGTTGCAACGTTTTTAAAAAATTAATTATGTTAATAGCGACGCAATAACCAAAAAATTAATTAAGAAAATTATGTTTTAATTTAGTGACGCACTTGTTGCATCGTAATTATTATAAATAAAATTAATTTTTATATAATATAATTATCATATTAAAAATTACGATGCAACCCTTTACATCATATTGTATTTAAAAAAATTAATTATGTTAAATAGC
>UESW01001960.1:0-64757 GCA_900491605.1 Calamus simplicifolius | reverse complement strand
TATGTAAAACGTGCAAAATCAGACAAACTTGAACCCAAATCTAACAAATATTTTTTTATCGGCTATCCGAAAGAAACCAAAGGATAGTACTTCTATGATACTGAAGAACAAAAGTTGTTCATTAGTAATAGAGTAATTTTTCTTGAAAAGGAGTTCCTTAGTGAAGGAACAAATAGCTCTAATGTTGAACTTGAGAAAGTTCATCAAGTAGAAGGAACAACACAAACCTTTGAACCCTTAGAATATGAGTTGATTAGATCAAACTCAAAACCCATTTTAGATGCACCATTAAGACGATCTGGTAGAGTACCACATCAACCGGACATATACTTAGGTTTCTTGGTCCAGAACGAAGATCCTGTTGAACTCGATGAGAACAACAAGGATCCGATCACCTATATGGATGCTATGCAAAGGACTGACTCTAAAAATGGCTTGATGCCATGAAATCCGAACTTGATTCCATGAAGGATAATAATGTTCGGACATTAGTTGACCCACCCGAAGGGATAAAACCCATAGGGTGTAAGTGGGTTTTCAAGAGGAAAAAATGTGCAGATGGAAAGGTAGAGACCTACAAAGCACGTCTGGTTTCCAAGGGGTATCATCAACGTTATGGTATTGACTATGACAAAACGTTTTCTCCTGTGGCATTACTGAAATCCATTCGGATTATGCTGGCTATAGTAGCACACTTCGATTATGAGATTTGGCAGATGGATGTTAAAACCGCTTTTCTAAATGGTAATTTAGATAAACATGTGTATATGATACAGCCTGAAGGTTTCATATCGAAGACGAGTTAAAAGTGTACATGCTACAAAAGTCCATTTATGGAATTAAGCAAGCATCTAGGAGTTGGAACATACGATTTGATAATGTGATCAAATCTTATGGCTTTGCTAAGAATAAAGAAGAACCTTGCATTTATAAATGGGCTAACGGTTCTATTATTGTATTTCTTATATTATATGTGGATGATATTCTCTTAATCGGGAATGATATCCCTGCATTACAAGGAATAAAGACATGGTTAGCATCACAATTCTCCATGAAAGATCTTGGAGAAGCATTATACATCCTAGGGATGAAGATTTATAGAGATAGATCTAAGAGGATGCTTGGTCTATCTCAATCTACGTACATTGACACTGTGCTAAAGAGGTTTAGCATGGAGAATTCCAAGAAAGGCTATCTTCTGATAGGCCATGGAATTCATCTTTCTAAGAAAGATTGTCCAACAACTCCTAATCAAAGAGAACATATGAGTCGAATTCCATATGCTTCGGCAGTGGGATCGATTATGTACACCATGACATGTACAAGACCAGATGTGGCATACTTACTAGGAGTAGTGAGTATATACCAATCTGATCCAGAAGAAAAACACTGGCAAGTTGTTAAGACAATCCTTAAGTTCTTGAGAAATACTAAGGACTAGTGGTTAGTCTATGGAGAGTCTGATTTGAATCTTGTTGGATATACTGATTCCAGTTTCTAATCAAATCATGATGATAGCAAAAGTGTATTGGGTTTCGTGTTTATCCTAAATGGTAGAGCTGTTTGCTGGAAAAGTTCCAAGTAATATATAGTGGCAGATTCGGTGTGCGAGGCAGAGTACATCGCTGCATCAGATGCTGCGAAAGAAGCTATATGGCTGCAAAAGTTCCTCTCTGAGCTTGGAGTGACATCTTCCATTGATGGACCAGTCCTGTTATATAGTGATAGCACTGGTGCCATAGCTCAAGCAAATGAACTACGAGCACATCAACGCACCAAGCACATACTACGCCAGTTTCATCTCATTCGAGAGATTGTAGAACAAGGTGACATAAATCTTCAGAAGATTGATGGAAAGGAAAACCTAGGTGACCCATTTACTAAAGCACTTAGCATCAAGGAGTTTGATGACTATAAATTGAAAATGGGTATTAGATACTGTAATGAGTGGCTTTAGGCTAGTGGGAGTTTGTTGGGAATTGTATCCTAAAGCCAATCCTTTGATGATTGTGCTAATATAAATTGTATATAAATGATATATTAATAAAAGTTATTTGGCAGTTTATTCATTACAAGAACATCTTCTTAAAACTCCTAATAGTAATGAAGCCATCAGGATCTTCCTTCACGATAAAGGAGGATTTATCTTTGAAGGTCCTTAAAGAGTTCGTGACCAAATGATATACTATGAAAGGGCCATAGTACTATCAAATATAGGACGTTGTATATCATATTTGTTGGTTGTCCTCTTAACCAAGGAGTGTAGAGACACTGGTATGACATACAGGTGAAAGGTAGGAGTACATTTCACTGAACGTGACTCATTTTGGATACTTTGCTGTCAAGAGTTAATCCGAGAAGATATGGGTATAAGTATCTTTTGGACCTGAAGATCACAACCGGTGACTTGCAAGCAACTCACTGTACTTAGGTGCCGGACCACCTAGATTTTTAATCCAGCTACGAAAGGTTACTGGGTGCAGTTAAGTACTTGTGGTAGTCAGTTATGGATCAAGATGTAATTTGACCTATCCCGTTAAAAGGAGAAATAGTTGTGTTTTCAATTTAGTAAGACCTTGGCCAAGGCACTTCATGTGAAAGTCACATGATCACTAAAATTGAAATCACTTTATGGATTTGCTGTTTAGAGTTGACAGACTCTTAAGCCATCCTTAGCATTTATGGTCAAGAGGATGAATTATACGGTAACTATTTCTTAGGGTTCTTGGAGTTTGCTCGGCAACTCTTCGACCTATCCGGACGTCGGGTTTCATTGCTAGATGGGCACATCGATTAGTATAGAAAGTTGTTTCTATACTACCAGCTTAGGTTCGAACCTAGAGAGTCACACGCATAGAAGTTTCTTAGGATGATCTATTTGCTGATCAACGATTGAGAATCGTACATGATTTAATTAATCAATTTGATTGATTGAATTATCTCAATTGGGTTAAGTTCAAGTGAATAAGATTCAATTTGGTTTAAGTCTATTAGAAGGACTAGTCAATTTCAAATATTGATTTGAAATTATACTTGATTTGGATTTAAATAGATTCAGGACTAGCCAAATTTGATTTGGGCTAGGACCATGATCTATGTAGGTTCAGTCCAATAAATTCAGATCAGCTTAAACCAAAACCTGAACCCAAACCTCTCGCATAAGTATCTCATATGATGAGATAACTAAAATCTGAGAGATTAAATTCACATGTAGAATTTAATGTATAACATTAATCTTCTCCAAACCATTTCCGTTGGAATTCTAAGTGTTAGAATTAAGTGGAATTAATGTGCCTCTTTAAATGGAATTCTAAGTGATTAGAATTCATATCTCTTTTCTTTTCACTGAACGTCAGAATTAAACAAAAGGTTGCGTAACATTGGAATTAAACAAATGTTGCGTCTCTTTGGTTTTTCACCGAATGTCGGAATTAAACAAAAGTTGTCTCTTTGGTTTTAACCGAATAGCAGAATTCTAAGAGTTAGAATTGAGCCTATAAATTGGAGGACATCCTTCACCAGATTACAACAACGAGATGTTATGGATTGAATATCTAAAGAATTAGAATAGAAAATCCTGGTGTAATTCTGGTGTCAGAAAAAGTTTGGTAGATCTTGGAAGAAGATTCAAGTGGAAGGATTCAAGATCAGCAAAACTATTTTTCCACGAGCTAGCACTCTCGGAAATCCAATCATTCGGGGGCTTCGCGTGGACAATACTAGATGCCGGACGATTGAACGGATGCAGAGTCCAAAGGATTTACCTACTATTCTTAAGATGAGTGATTTGATCCTAGATCTTAAGGCAGGCTTCAAGACGAGTAGTGACTTCTCATCTTGAAGATTAAGATATGATCTTAATTATTTAATTTATATGCATTATTTAGATCAAACAATCTTATAATATAAGGTAAAGATATGATCTTGATGCATGTTAGATAGATTAATATGTAATCTTTAAATTTTTGCATTGATAATGTTATCAAAATTAAAATATGCATGCCTCGAGAATTATTTCTCTCAACAAGTTTCTGCAGAAATAAAGATTTCAGTATTTTATTTACTTTGATTCATATGGAATAAAGTTTGATCTTGCTAAAGAAAAGGATCAGTTGAAAATAGGCATGTTCAGATCATATTACATGTAATTTTCATGTTATATAACCATATTTGATCTATATCATTTGGTTGTATTAGTGTATGTGACCATTGATGGTCCAGCTACTATCAATGTAAGCGAAGGCTACTTTGATCCTACACTAGTGCAGTCAATCGATTAGATTGTTCGAAATCCTTAAGTTATGATAACAAAGGTTTTGAGTACTCATAAGGTAGTGCACATTTATCTAGTTACATATGAGGTCCAAGTGGAAGATTATTGGAAAATACGAAAATGTGTATATTTATTATCATAATGTGATAATGTTAGTCTAATAATAAGTGATCTAATAAAGTTAATTGGATATTAAGAATTAATTTTTTTTTTGATATAGAATACAATGTGTAGATATTCGTAACATGACTCTAATTTTATGATGGCTGAATATTACATAAAGTCAAATGGTTATTGTCCCCGGTTTGAACATAGAAAATGTGGAAATAGAAAAGGTTCCGTCTCTTCATATCACTATGAAAGGATAACTTTTCCTATTTAAATATTTCTGATAACTCTTATCTTTATCAATTTAAACATTTTTGATAACTCTTATCTTTATCAAAAAAATCTTTTACAAATGTGTACATTTTTTATAACTCTTATCTTTATCAATTTAAACATTTTTTATAACGGTTATCTTTATCAAAAAAAAATTTACAATTATGTTAACAAATTAGAAACATCGTCTCCAATCAAAATCAATCGACAACGCTATTACATTAATTCGGTTACCGTATTTTTATTTTTTTTAATAATGACAGAACAAAATACAAATTTTATATTTTTTAATTATATATTATATTTTAATATTATTAACATAAAAATTTTGAAGCAATGAATTGGTATTCGATTTTCATAAATTCTATCAATAGACTCTTTTATCGGTGAACGGTTAGCACCAAGAAGTAGCCTCGCTTCAGCTGAAGCAGCAGCCCATCCCCTTCCCCTACAGAAGCATCTCCCTCCATCGTCTCATGTGCGAGAGTGACAAAGGGACGGTCACCCTCCTCCTCACTTTCTCTCTCTTATGTAGCGATAAGAGAGATAAAGTGAAGAGAAGTGGAGTATCAGATAGAAAATTTATTAACAGTGTTATTCTATATAAATATCAAAGATTAAATAAAAAAAATAAAATTTAAAATTAATTTTGTAACTTAGACATAACCCCTCGAGGGTTAAAAATATAGACCGCCTCGTTTCCAAATCACCCCTTTCTTGCTTCAGTATTATCACAAGGATCGTCCGCTCTAAGTAATAATACCCTAAGCAGGATCTTTTAAGTCACCAAGGTTGGCGTTACTCGATAATAAACTGGGACGGCAGGGGTGGTATGGGAAATTTAAAAAAAAATTCCTTCCTTTTCAAGTCCCAAACTCCTCACAAGTCTAAAAGGGTGCTCCCAGTGTCAAAACCCATTCCCCTTGCGCTCTCGCTCTCGCTCTCGCTCTCGGGAACGGCGGCTCGCAGCAAGGGAAGAAGACCACTTCCGTCGTGAACGATGCCGTCTTCTAAACCCGCCTCCCGGAAAACCACTTCCTTCTTTTCTTTCCTCAACTCTTCCGCTCCTTCGAATCCGCCCTCGATCGATTCCCCTTTGACCTCCCCCTCGCCTCGAAACCTCCGCCTCCTCTGACCTCAGATCTCGAGACCTTAGCTCCGATCCGTTGATATCTTGTCGGGGACTCCGAAATGAAGCAAACCAAGCCCGCTTAAGAGATCTTCGGACCCTAATCGTCGATCCCATCTCTGCGAAAATGGGAAGCAGATGGAGGAAAGCCAAGCTCGCCCTCGGTATGAAACTTTGCATCTACGTCCCGAAGACCCTCGACGAAGCCTCGCCGTCCAATTATCCCTCCGGCATGTCTTCGGACGCCGCCGCGGCCTCTCTTGCTTCGGATTTCCAGTCCTTGATGCCCTCCACTCCGACCCCGACCTCATCCGGCCTCCAGCTCTCCAAATCCGGAAGCAGATCGTCCAAGGTCTGCCCCATCTTTCGTTTTTTTCTTTTTTTCTTTCTTTGCGTCCGATTCTCGCTAACCTTTCCTCAAATCATTTTATGACTTAGTTTGCATTTTTTATATTATATATATATATATATATATATATATATATATTCTGATGATGTCGTGCTTATTGATGACTGTTTGTTGATTCATCTGGAATCTTGCTGCTGGGTGAGCTCTGTCTGAAATGGTTGAAAAATATTATTTTTGGATGCCTCGCTGAATAAATCCTGTGAATGGTTCTCGTTCTGCTATTTCTATATTGTAATGCGAATAAATGAGTTGGTGGTCTCTCTGGTTACCCAGCATAAGCGTTGCCTTCTCTTTAGCTGCTGTTCCATTTTTTTTAATGGTATTTTGATGCTGTTCTCTCAAATCAAGGAATTGGGATGAGGGCGCCTTGTTGCTTCCTTTTTGCGATACTTTTTTTTTTCTCCTTAAAAAAAATTATCTTCTTTGTGGGGGATCAAGTTCACTAGTCCCACTCTCCTTTAAGGCCCAGTGCCGTTTTGCTTATTAGGTAAGGGTTGCTTCAGGTTGCCCTTTTCTTTCGTTATGTCCGCCTTACGCTGAATAAAAAAGTACTCCCACCCCTTGGAACAAATATTTGTGGTTTTTGGCCAATGAGATTTATGGCTAATGAGAAAAGGAGGCCATCTTATGTCTTTAAATTAGTTAGGCGGACTAGGTTAATATGGATGAAACACAATCGGTTTTGTTGATCTCCTCGTCGTTTGGTATTTCTGTTGGTCAAACATCTTCTAATTAATTTCAGGTTCCTTTTACAGCTGCCCTGTTTTGTTCCACAGGTTACAGTTTTACAGACTTACTTTGGAGAACTAAATAGGTGGCATGATCACATATGAAGTCTTCATTTGAATTTGTAATGTCAGCAATTTATATCTTAAAAATCTTCTGCATGTTGAGTTACTATTACTGATGAACCCTTTTGAGGTCTATAATTTGGCTAATAATTGGAACAACTTTGGTATTCACCTCTAGAGCTTTTCATTATGTTACTTCTGATGGGTAGACCACGAAGTACAAAACATGAGCCTGGGGTGTATGCCCTCAAGTGAGGATTTAAAATTTGTCACAAGATGCTGCATATACTGGCCTATGGTATGCCTATGAGAAAATCCATTGAATCAAATGTCTGGATTGTTTCTGCACCAGAAGTTAGCAACGGAATAACCATAACAGCAGCTATTTAGTCTTCATGGAACAGCACTTGTCTTTTGAGAAATCAAATGTTTTTACCAGTTTATATTGGATGGCTGAGTGTTTACCTTCTTCAGATTGTATGCACCAGATATATTATTATCAGTTACTTGATAGCTATGCTTGCTATTATGTTTTGTGCAGTTGTCAGTTAATCTGTGGGTCTGAAAGCAATTTAAGTGTCTTAAGTTCTTCTTTTTTCCAAGCCGACTGAGTTATCTGTGCAAAGTTTAGGCATTCTAGGATGTGCATGATCGGCAGTAGATTCAAGCTATTCCTATGGTGTTTATCAATCCTTCAACAAGGATTCTCCATTAAACAGGATTTCTGTCTGGAAGAATAGATCATTGAAAAACATTTGTGTCCTTTGGTTTTTACAGTTAAGAAAAGCTGTTTTCCTTTGCAACTTCTTGCAACCTTTGAATTCATGAATTTTTGAAATGTGTTTTATTATTTTTTGGTACGAAGAACTTATAACCAAACCCTCTAAGTATTTCCATTCTATGCCTTATTTGAGAAATCAGGATGCAATCTTCCAGGTTTCATGATGGAATTTTAACTGTTCTTTGCCATTCTTGGTTTCATGGTGTTGTTTGGTTGATTCTATCCCCTTGCCAAGCTCTTTTTTTTTTTTTTTAATATCCTTACTTGCAAGTTATTTATGTTTTGTGAACCATTTTTCCCTCATTTGTGTGTTTCTAAATTCATCATTGCCTTTGCTGGTGTTATTGGATAGGTGTTTTGTAATTCTGAACCTCTAGTATTACTTTTTATTCATTGGTGTATGATTTGGGTATCTATTAGCAGTTTCTGTATTTGTTTATCTTGTTCTTCTTGATTTGAACTGTAACATCAACTCTGAACACAATAATTATATATGAAATTCAAATTTTTTTCTTTCTTGAGTTAATTGAATACAAATATATGGATTAAGGATTTTGTTCTTCTTGTTTCACATTGTTGAACCGACTGCATCGTAATTAATGTTGTGGTTGGAAAATCATGGGTTCTGGAATTCTTCAGTATTTGTGAGGAAACAGGGGTAAGTGGCTCTTGGATCTCAGATGAACTTTTAACTAATCATCACTATTGTCATCTCTAGCCTAATCACTCAGATTGATTGACCTCTATCTTAGGTACTGACTTACTACACTCCGGATTGTCTTGTCATGTGAACTGAGTGAAACATGATCATCAGAAAAAGCTGGCTTGCTAAGTTTACTTTGACAATGATATTGCTGACACTACCCGTGGCAGAGCCAGGACCTTTGGTGGTGGGGGAAGTCAATTATGCTTTACAATTGCCCCCCAAATATATATATCCACTCCTGGGCACTACTGACTGCTCCCTTCACTTGTGCATCTGATTATTTTTCTTTTTACCCAGTGCTTGAATATTTCTTGTTCTCACTCAATAATAATGTTTTAATGTGCACATGCTTTCAGATTTTACATTTTCTGAGTTTGCTCTATCCTTTTTTTTTTTTTTTTCAGAAAACATGTGCTATATGTCTAGCCGCCATGAAACGAGGACATGGTCATGCTCTATTTACGGCAGAATGCTCTCATGCCTTCCATTTCCATTGCATTGCCGCAAATGTAAAACATGGCAATCATGTATGCCCTGTTTGTAGGGCCAAATGGAAGGAGATACCCTTTGGAGGTTCCCCTGAGTACCTTCATGGAAGAGCCAGAGTTAGTCCAGTCAATTGGCCTCAAGATCATGGGTATGTCAACGAGCTGTGGCGACTGCCTCGGGTCGACTCTTCAAATAGGCAGCACAATGTAGCATCCCTTCGACAGTTCAGAGCCTATTGTATTCAATGATGACGAGTGTTTGGATTCCTCATCTGAAACGGCTAGAGACACCCGACATGGATGCAGGAGGACAGTAGAGATCAAGACGTACAACGAATTCTCAGCCATTCCAGAGTCAGATTCCAAAGAAAACTTCACCATTCTAATCCATTTGAAGGCTCCACTTGCTCCGATGATTCAGACATGCAGTAAAAATCCCCATGCAAATGCTAATCTCTTGAAAACCTCTCGAGCTCCTGTTGACCTTGTTACAGTGCTTGATGTGAGTGGCAGCATGGCGGGTACCAAACTTGCATTGCTAAAGCGAGCTATGGGGTTTGTGATTCAAAACTTGGGGCCGTCTGACCGGCTTTCTGTCATTACCTTTTCATCAGCTGCACGCAGGCTTTTTCCCCTTCATAAGATGACTGAATCTGGTCGCCAGCAGGCCTTGCAAGCGGTCAACTTGCTGACATCTGGTGGTGGGACAAACATTGCTGAGGGCCTCGGGAAGGGTGCAAAAGTGATCGAAGATCGGAAGGCGAAGAACCCTGTCTGCAGCATCATTTTGCTCTCTGATGGACAAGACACGTACACCGTCACCCCAACATCTGGTGGCGCTCACCCAACGCAGCCAGATTACCGATCTCTTGTTCCAGCCTCCATTCGTGGTGGCACAGGTCATCAGATACCTCCTGTTCATGTATTTGGTTTAGGTGCTGACCATGACTCGGAGTCCATGCATTCAATCTCCGAGACCTCTGGTGGGACCTTCTCGTCCATTGAGGCTGAAGGTGCACTCCAGGACGCATTTGCACGGTGCATTGGTGGGCTTCTGAGCGTGGTGGTGCAAGAGATGCGTGTCGTCGTGGAGTGCGCGCGCCCTGGCGTGCACCTTGGCCCGATAAAATCTGGCAGCTATGCCAACCAGGTCACAGATGATGGTCAGAGTGGATTTATTGATGTGGGAGACCTGTACGCAGATGAAGAGAGGGATTTTCTGGTGTCGATCAATGTCCCACCAGCCAGTGAAGAAGCTGTGTTGCTCAAAGCGAGCTGTACCTATAGAGATCCTGTGTCAAATGAGACTGTGAACGTGGAAGGCGTGGAGGTCAGGATCTCAAGGCCGTTGGTTGTTGTGGAACAAACGATGACGATTGAAGTGGATCGTCAGAGGAACCGATTCCAGACTGCGGATGCCATGGCTGAAGCCGGGCTGCTGCTGAGCGTGGTGAGCTTGCAGAGGCTGTCTCCATACTTGAAGAACACCGGAGAATACTGTCAGAATCTCTGACGGCACGATCAGGGGACAAGCTGTGCGAGGTGCTTGATGCAGAGCTGAAGGAGATGCAGGAAAGGATGGCCAGCCGGCAAAGGTACGAAGCATCAGGGCGGGCATACGTGCTGTCAGGGTTAAGCTCACACTCATGGCAGAGGGCAACAACACGTGGGGACTCTACTACAGATAGCAGCAGCCTCTTGCAAGCCTATCAGACACCATCCATGGTTGACATGCTGCAGCGTTCCCAAACAATGAGTCCTGCTTCTCGACGTCCAAATCCACAAATGCGACATGCAAAATCATTTCCGGTACGGCCGCAGCCAAGGTAATTTTACATGTTTTATTAGGAGAGAAGGATTCATCCTAGTATTTTATTTTT
The DNA here is from genome assembly GCA_900491605.1 of Calamus simplicifolius. Classification (NCBI taxonomy): domain Eukaryota; kingdom Viridiplantae; phylum Streptophyta; class Magnoliopsida; order Arecales; family Arecaceae; genus Calamus; species Calamus simplicifolius. Next base: position 53,919 of record UESW01001960.1, on the reverse strand, counting down.
CTTTTATTATTTTTTGTGTTTGGCCCGCCCCCTGTCTTCTTTGTTTTGGCAAATATGGAGGAAGGTTGGGGTACAGTGCAGAAGGTAAAGAGAAAGGGGATTGGGAGGGTTATATTATTTATTACATTGGTGGTGGTGGGGTATATTGTGAGCTTGTAAATGAATAAGTTGGGTGATAGATACACGAGGGAGTGCGGGAAAGATGTAACTGTTCCGTTCAAGTCATGAAAAAGGTGAAGGGGATTAACCTGGGTGCTTTTCTTTTGCGACTCCTCTCTGGTTTTGGTGGTGTAGTGGTACTGGTTGTACAAATATAAGAGAAAAAGGGGTATAATTAAGCTTATGATCTCAGGAATACGTTTACCTTGTGGGTTGCATTCTTCTCTTGATATTTATCAAGTGTTCTGCCAATCACAATTTAAATCCATGGGTCCTTCCTATATTTCATGTTGCACTTCTCACGAGATAAAATCTTTGGCCACTGATCTGGTAAGCAAATTATAGCCTTTGACAATATTGTGCGGTTGCACTGACACAGCAGCTCGACGGTTGGATCTTCTTAGGGTTGGCAATCGAGCATCCGTATTTTTGCGGCGGAAGGAAGCATGTTTTTCTCAAAACTTGCATTTGTTCCGTGCTTTAAAAAAAAAACACTAGAGGACAATCGATAATGTTGTGGCCTGCTTTTGATTCTTCATATCGCGGATGGTCATCGTCAATATTGGTAGCATAGCCGTACCAAAAGTGATAGCATATGAGTCTATGAATCCTTATTGTTATGCTGAAATCTATCCTTTGATTCAGGCACGATTGAGCTTTTTCTGTATGGACCTATAAAACAGTTTTCATGCGAGAGGTATTGGGTGTGGTCCTCTATGCTTAAGTCAGTGAAGATCAGTAATCAACAAAAATGTGAAGAAGGCACTCGTTGAAGAGTCTTTTCAGGATGACCTTTCGAGGGCTCTAAGCAGAGCGCTAATGGCGGAAAGAGGTGAGCAAGTGTGTAAAAACATGGCCCTACCTTAGAAACAAGAAACGATTGTATTTAGGGTCATCTGACCGTTTAGAGGCATCATGGGTTTGAAAGCCGTTGAGATCCGAATCGAGTTTGTTATGATGCCAATGGGATCCGTATCTTATCAGTTAGAGGATCGACGGCTGGGAGAGCTAGTTGATGTCATGAGGTTTAATGATTACATGGATCTAGGCCATTCTTGTGGATCCTATGCTACCTCTAAGCATAATTCGCCGTTCAGTTGATTCGAATTTTTACGTTGGAATCTTATTCAGTTGATTCGAATTTTTACGTATTGGAATCTTATTCAGTTGATTTGAATTCTTACGTACCGGATTCAGCAGAGGTATTTTGAACGTTGGTAGGTGCTAAGGGGCCAAGTGGCAGCCATAATGTACGTGGCCTTTATGAGGCCATAAATGCCTTGATGCAAGAGTTGCGGAGGTCGAGGTATGTTGGCCGAGGCTGAGGCGAGGCTAGCCGAGCGAGGTATGTTGGCCGAGGCTGAGGCTAGCCGAGTTATCCTGAAGCTAGCTGGCCAAGGCTGAGGCTGGCCGAGCTATGCTGAAGCTGACCGAGGCTGAGGCTGGCCGAGCTATGTTGGTCGAGCTATGCTGAAGCTGGCCTGAATGAGAGCGCCGAGGCATGGCTCGGTCTGAATGAGGTAGGGCTTGATTGCAGAGGCATGCTTTTTCCTTTCTTTTATTCCATGCTAAGTCATTATGACCGTTTCTGCACCATTAAATGCTGCAACCTATTGACTTGACTGTGGATATTAATGAGGTGGCATTTGGGAGAACCCACGCATATAACATGACCCTTTTTTCCCTCTTGTTCTCTTTCTTCATTATGAGGAGACGCTTGTGCGCGACCCCATCGCAATGTGAGCGATCAACAATGTAATAACGATTTTACCCCTCAACACATGCCCCCCACTCCTAGTCTGAAGTGTAACTTTGGATATAGGGAGTAAAATTCTGGAGCAATCTTATTTGGGGAACATGTTATTCGATCCTATGTAGAGGAAGTGTTTATCTCTGTGTAGGTTAGAGAAAGGCCTGGGCGGCCCTCTTGCAGAAGTAAAATAAGGCGCTTTAGTTGCGCTAGAGTGTCCGAGAAATTATCCGGCTGGGACGAAGCTTTAGTGTTGTATCACTCGGATTGGCCGAGGCTTTTGATAGTAAGAGATGCACTCCGGCTATGGCCGAGGCTTTTGATAGTAAGAGATGCACTCATGCTCTGGCCGAGGCTTTTGATACGCACTTCGGCTCTGGCTGGGGCTTTGGATAATAAGAAATGCAATCCGGCTCTGGCCGAGGCTTTTGATACGCACTTCGGCTCTGGCCGGGGCTTTGGATAATAAGAGATGCACTCCGGTTCTGGCCGACGCTTTTGATACGCACTTTGGCTCTGGCCGGGGCTTTAGATAATAAGAGATGCACTCCGGCTCTGCCCGAGGCTTTTGATACGCACTTCGGCTTGGCCGGGGCTTTGGATAATAAGAGATGCACTCCGGCTCTGGCCAAGGATTTTGATACGCACTTCGGCTCTGGCCGGGGCTTTGGATAATAAGAGATGCACTCCGGCTCTAGTCGAGGCTTTTGATACGCACTTCGGCTCTGGCCGGGGCTTTGGATAGTAAGAGATGCACTCCGGCTCTGGCCGAGGCTTTTGATACGCACTTCGGCTCTGGCCGGGGCTTTGGATAATAAGAGATGCACTCCGGCTCTGGCTGAGGCTTTTGATATGCACTTCGGCTCTGGCCGGGCTTTGGATAATAAGAGATGCACTCCGGCTCTGGCCGAGGCTTTTGATACGCACTTCGGCTCTGGCCGGGGCTTTGGATAATAAGAGATGCATTCCGGCTCTGACTGAGGCTTTGGATAATAAGAGATGCACTCCGGCTGGCCGAGGCTTTTGATATGCACTTCGGCTCTGGCCGGGGCTTTGGATAATAAGAGATGCACTCCGGCTCTGGCCGAGGCTTTTGATACGCACTTCGGCTCTGGCCGGGGCTTTGGATAATAAGAGATGCACTCTGGCTCTGGCCGAGGCTTTTGATACGCACTTCGGCTCTGGCCGAGGCTTTGGATAATAAGAGATGCACTCCGGCTCTGGCTAAGGCTTTTGATACGTACTTCGGCTCTGGCCGGGCTTTTGATAATAAGAGATGCACTCCAGCTCTGGCCGAGGCTTTTGATACGCACTTCGACTCTGGCCGGGGCTTTGGATAATAAGAGATGCATTCCGGCTCTGGCCGAGGCTTTTGATACGCACTTCGGCTCTTGCCGGGGCTTTGGATAATAAGAGATGCACTTCGGTTCTGGCCGAGGCTTTTGATACGCACTTCGGCTCTGGCCGGGGCTTTGGATAATAAGAGATGCACTCCGTCTCTTGCCGAAGCTTTTGATACGCACTTCGGCTCTGGCCGGGGCTTTAGATAATAAGAGATGCACTCCGGCTCTGGCCGAGGCTTTTGATATGCACTTCGGCTCTGGCCGGGGCTTTGGATAATAAGAGATGCACTTCGGCTCTGCCGAGGCTTTTGATATGCACTTTGGCTCTGGCCGGGGCTTTAAATAATAAGAGATGCACTCTGGCTCTAGCTTAGGCTTTTGATACGCACTTCGGCTTTGGCATCTCTGTAGTGGATTGAGTGTACTTTTCAGTCTTATTCATCTCTTTGTGCTGAGGCTTTTGATACGCACTTCGGTTCTGGCCGGGGCTTTGGATAAATAAGAGATGCACTCCGGCTCTGGCCGAGGCTTTTGATACGCACTTCGGCTCTGGCCGAGGCTTCCAATAATAAATCACTTGGTGCTGCCAAGCCTTCCCAAGATGCTACTCGATTGCAACCGTGGCTTCCAAATAATAAATTACTGTTGCCGAGCCTTCAAATAATAAATTACTCGGTGTTCCGAGCCTTCCCAAGATGCTACTAGGTTGTAACCGAGCCTTCCAAATAATAAATTACTCTGTGTTTCCGAGCCTTCCCAAGATGCTACTCGGTTGTAATCGAGGCTTCCAAATAATAAATTACTCGGTGTTGCGAGCCTACCCAAGATGCTACTCGGTTGTAACCGAGGCTTCCAAATAATAAATTACTCGGTGTTGCCGAGCCTTCAACATTATATTTTACTTGGCACTGCCAAGGTACGGAGATCGCTCGGCCCAGCCAAAAATTATAAAGATTATATTTTACTTGGCGCTGCCAAGGTACGGAGATCGCTCGACCCGGCCGAGGATTTATATGACCTGCTTCTCATTATAGCTTTCAAGGAGAGTTATAAGAATTTTGCAGGCCTTCAAAAGCTAAATTTAATTCAATGAACAAGAATGAGTTCAGTAAGGGCGTACTTTTTTTAGGAGATTTATTACTCGGTTGTTGCTAAGTCTTCAGGAATATATTACTCGGTTGTTGTCGAGCCTTCAAAAAATTTATTACTCGGTTGTTACCGAGCCTTTCCAAGATGCTACTCGGTTGTAACCGAGGTTTCCAAATAATAAATTACTCGGTGTTACCGAGCCTTCAAATAATAAATTATTCGGTGTTGCTGAGCCTTCAACATTATATTTTATTGGCGCTGCCAAGGTACGAAGATCGCTCGGCCCAGTCGAGGATTATAAAGATTATTTACTTAGCGCGGCCAAGGTACGGAGACTGTTTGGAGATCATTCGGTTTGGCCGGGGCTTGTAAGCTGTCTAAATCCAACCGAGGTTTCTTTGTCCTTTGGTCCGCCGGGGCTTGTAAGCTACCCGAATCCGGATGAAATTTTGGAGGTCACCTGGTCCGGTCGGGGCTTGTAAGCTGCCCGAATATGGATGAGGTTTGGAGATCACTTGGCCCCCAGCCGTACTGGGGTGCTCGGCCATACCGAGTCTTCGATGAATAGGACTCGGCTCAACCGAGGTACAGAGATTTCCTATTCAAGGAGATAGCTTGGTCGTGCCAAGGATTAGCAAGTGACATCTACTTTTCATTATGATTTTTTGGAGAAGCGATTGTAGCAACCATGCCATGAATCATAGAAGCAATATGCCATAACAGTTAATGGAGCGGACCTATAGAAGGCGTACCCTACTGATGATGTATGCGGAGGTTGTCTGAATTCCACGTCCGGGGAACAGATTTTCCGTTTAGATCCTGGAGCTTGTGGGTATCAGGTTCGATGACTTCCGTCACTTGATAGGGGCCCTCCCAATTTGGGAGCAATTTTCCTTGCTCCAGTGGCTTCGAGATGGGCGCCTTCCGAAGCACCAGATTACCGGGGAGGAAAATTTTTCCTCTGACTCGGGTGGAGCGATAACGAGCTACTCTTTGCTGGTACGCAGCTACTCTGATTCAAGCTTTTTCCCTGATTTCCTCCACCATATTGAGGTTGGTGCGGAGCTGCTCGTCGTTAGCCTCCTCCGAGTAGCTCTCCACCTATGGAGATGGGAGTCCTATCTCCACGGGGATAACAGCTTTTGTGCCAAAGGCCATCCAGAATGGAGTCTCGCCTATGGGAACTCTCTGGGTGGTGCGGTAGACCCACTGGCCGAAGCTGAAGCTGGACCTTGGACTTCTGTGAAGCATGGAGTCAAGAACTCTTTGTCTTGCTTCATGACGCCATCCTTCCTCATGAAAAAGGTGCCAAGAGGGCCAACGTAGCAGCCATAAATGCCTTAATGATAGAAGGAGATAAGGCATTAAATACCTTAAAGCAGGTAGATGCACATGGCCTTTATGAGGCCATAAATGCCTTGGTGTGCATAGCGCGGCTACGGAAGCCGAGCTATAGTGTCGAGACGGAAGAAGGCGGAGACGGCGTCAAGTCGTGGTAAGAGGACACCGAAGAGAGGGATCGGGCCCGCCGAGATCTAGGAAGATCCTTGCTGCAGACCACTTGCAGGGCTGGCCCAGCTCCCTTAGGACGACGAGGGGGGTCCGTGGCTCTGTGCGGACAGGAAGAAGAGATTGCTAGGGAAATGGGGGCCGTGGCCTCCTCAGGAAGATACAGAGCAGGAGCAGCTGGATGGGGAGCTTCACGACGTCCCTGAATCAAATGGGTCAGTGCTTGGACCTGCTGGACCAGTGTGACAAAATGGTCCTGGGTCACTGGGGCCGCTGGTGGCGATGGAGTCTCAACCGGTGGCGGCGATAGTGCCACACTGCTCATCGGATCAGGTCTTTGGGAGACGATCTGGTCCCAGGCTTCGGAAGTAGCCTTTCTTCGATTGGCCATTGGAGGAGTTCTCTTCAAGATCGAGACCCTTGTCTCCTGAATTACAGGTTTATGGGACTTGAGACCCTTCCTCTAGCGTCAATTTGTTGCTGCTGAAATTTGTCCTCCGACTCGGGCGCGATCGAGCTTCTCCTGGGCGGACCTGCAAAATAGTCCTCACGCGAGAGGCGTTGGGGGTGGTCCTCTGCGGAAGACCCTCCGACGCTCAAGTCAGTGGAGATCAGCAACCAACAAAAATGGGAAGAAGGCTCTCGTTGAAGAGTCTCTCCAGGATGGCCTCTCGAGGGCTCTGAGAAGAGCGCTAATGGCGAAAAGGGATGAGCAAGTGTGTAAAAAGATGGCCCGTACCTTAGAAGCAGGAAGACGATTGTATTTATAGAGGGTCACTTGACTGCTTAGAGGCATCGTGGGTCTGAAAGCCGTTGAGATTCGAATCGAGTTTGTTATGATGCCAGCGGGATCCGTATCTTGTCAATTAGAGGATCGACGGCTGGAAGAGCTAGCTGATGCTATAAGGTTTAATGATCGCATGGACCTAGGCCACTCTTGCGGGTCCTAGGCTACCTCTGGGCATGATTCGCCGCCTAAAATCTTATTCAGTTATAGTTGATTCGAATTCTTACGCGCCGAATTCCGTAGAGGTATTTTGAACGCTCTGGTTCGGTCACCATGGTTTCGCGGAGGTAGGTGCCAAGGGGCCATCGAAGGAAAAAAGATATTAAATGCCTTAAAGTAGGTGGATATATGAGGCCATAAATGTCTTGATGCAAAAAGACATAGCGTGGTTGCGGAGTCCGAGGTATGTTGGCCGAGGCTGAGGCTGGCCGAGGCTGAAGTTGGCCGAGCTATGCTAAAGCTGGCCGAGGCTGAGGCTGGCCTAGCTATGTTGGCTACCTAAATGAGAGCGCCGGGGCATGGCTCGGCTTGAATGAGACGGGGCTTGAGTGCCGAGGCATGCTTTCTCTTTTCTTTTATTCTATGCCAAGTCATTACGACCGTTTCTGCACCATTAAATGCTCCAACCTATTGCCAAGTTATTATGACCGTTTCTGCACCATTAAATGCTCCAACCTATTGACTTGACTTCTGAATATTAATGAGGTGGCGAGAACCCACGCATTCATAATGTAGCCCTTTTTTCTCTTTTGTTCTTTTTCTTTGTTATGAAGAGATGCTTGTTGCTAGAATGTCGCACCAGCTAGCCAAGGGCAGGGCATTTGGATTGGGCGAGCAGGGCATTTGGATTGGGCGCGACCCCATCGCCAATGTGAGCGGTCAACAATGCAATAACAATTTTATCCCTCAACACTTTTGTTAAGAGTTTATGAATGATTTTGTAGATTGTGCTTGCACCCTTCCGTTGTCATGTCTATGTTACCTTTGAAATTCTCGAAGCATGCATGAGATTGAAATCTACGTTTCTCTGGCATCAGCTTTCCAAATTGAGCTTTTCTGCCGTTTGGTGGATGGAGGAGTATAGGACCAACCAACGGAACAAACATTTCTATGGACAAGACCGCCACTATTTTTCTCGTCAAAATGAAATTTCGGAGGTTGCAATCACTTAGACATGCCGACCTCGAAGGCTAAACCAGAAGGACAAGTTCTACAATGTGGCAAGTTGGAATTGCCTCGCGATGCAGATGGGCAATAAGGGAGTTCCGGTCTGCGTACAAATGAGATCAAGTGGCTATCTAGCATGAAATTAATGTGATTGAGGGGCTGTTGGGTTTTCCTGTTTTGTGTAACAAATAAGATGACAGTCTAATGGGGTGCCTCTTCTGAAAACGAGAACAAGAGTGGAAAGACGAATGAGTAACTGCGCTTCAAAGTTCACGCTGAGCAGATCTGGCCCATTTCGCACTACGTCCGGCCCAAACTGACAATAATTAAGGCTACCATGTGATGTTCGGGAGATGGAGGTCCAACATCTGTTCTTCTCTTCATCTATTTTTGGTGAAAAGCCCCCAGCGTACTCGACTAAGTGAAGATGTTACAAATAAACGGGGAGAGGACGGGCCGGCCCCTCTTTTATGAAAAGCAACTCCTCCTTATGAGGCTACGATCCTGTCCCTTTTATTATTTAATTTATTTTTTTTTTTTTCAAAAAAAAATTGCGAAGGTTGTTGGTGTTGGGAATGGGGAGTGAGTGAAGCGAATGGGTCGGGCTCCGTCCGCGTGATTTCGAAACCATACCGCTCCGTCCATGTGATCACCTTCACGCCTGCCCGTGTAGCTCGCGTGCCATTGGGGGCTTGGGGCAATTACTCGTAAGTTGGAGGAATAATAAATATTCGGTTGTCGAGTCCGGAACGGATGCGTGCGCTGCCCGGCTCATTTGATATTACACTACATACGTCTGAATCTAGAGACATTTTTTTAATCGGTGCATTCTGATACCAGTTTGACAGTCAAGGAATGGATTCCAAGGATATTTCAGTTTGACAGTCAAGGAATGGATTCCAAAGATATTTTAGAAAAAGTATTAAAAGAGAAAATACGGCATTTTTTTGATGCCATTTCACCTTTCAGAGCTCGGCCAAATCAATTGAAGGGCTGACATGGAAAGAGCTGAAATCATCACATTGACGATTTACTATTCTGAAATCGTCACACCATGTGGTGATTTCATATCACTTGAAACAGACGGACGCCTTGAAGAAGGAAGAAGAAGAAGAAAAAAAATTGGACTGCTAGGGTTAAAAAGCCTGAGAAAAACGTCACATGATGTGGCGATTTCATAATATATATAAAATTGTTCATGTGGCGATTTCAAGTGATATGAAATCGCTACATGGTATGGTGATTTTAGAATAGTAAAATCGTCATACCGTGTGATGATTTCACAATAAGTGAAATTGCTACACCATGTAGTGATTTCAGCTTTTTTCATGTCAATGCTTGAGACCAAGCTCCGAAGGGTAAAATGGCACCAAAAAAATATTATTTCAAATAACATTTTTTTTTTTAACACCTTCCTGCAATATCTTTAGATCCTATCTTTAGATCCCATTCCTTGAGTGTGGTGCCAAAATGCACCGATTTAAAAAACAGACTCTCTGAATCTAAGCAGTACTGTACTGGAGGAATATATATATATATATAATACAAACGAGGAATAATAAATATTCATGTGTAACCTTTCATTATTATTTTTTCGGCCGTATATATATAATATATATAACAGGCAGCAGCCATCTCATAGCGTAGCTTTTGGGCGCGTCCATCCACCGTTACGTAGCCACCACCCACCTCATTGAGAAATGGATCGGTTCGCCTTCTACTCCCTCCAACGCAAAGCAGAGAAGAAGAGAGAGAGGGGGAGCGCGATGAGTCCTCTTGATTGTTTGTTCTTCTTAAATTTCTGTGAGGTGATTAATTATCATTAATGTCTTAAATTTCTCTCTCCATCTGTTTCACGATCTCACCACGTACGATCCAACACCAAGCTAAACTCCCACCAGCCCTGCCATCTTCTCTCTCTCTCTCCGACCCCCCCGTCGTATGGCAGTGGTTCAACTCGAGCCGACTGTCTCGTCTTCCCCGATTGAAATCTCGCCTGGCCTCCACAGCGGTTCTATATATCTCTTAATTTTTTTTGTTCTCATCGATCGATAGATCCATCCAAAATGCTCCCTAACCCCACCCGCCTCTCCCTCGGATCCGTCTTGTGCTATCTCATCCTAAAACCCTAGCCCTAAAGGCTTCCTGTTCCACCAACAATCCCCAATATATTCATCCCTGACTCCCCACCCTCCGAAAGAAAAAAGAAATTTAAGAGAAAGAAATCTCGTGAAAGCCGTCAGATTTGAACCGCCGGCACACACACAAGAGAGATCGTCGTTTTCCTTCTGTCGTCCCGAGAATGAAAGAAAGAGGCTCCGCTCACAGGACAGGTAGGCGTCCGTATTCACGAAATTCGTCTTTTTATGTTTATCTTCTTCGCTTCACCTCGAGCTATCAACACCCTCACTGAATGAGCCATCTGCGTGTCGTTGTGTTATGCCCCTGCTATCCTTTTTTCTGTAACAATACAGTGACGTGATGCAAGTAGGTAAAGACTCTATTTTCGATCATCAAATCCCAATCCCAATCCCTTCTTTTCCTCTTTGATAAGCACACCCTTGCCTTTATTTTTCTTTTACTTCCGACCGTTACGCGTTGCATTTCAAAAATAACCTGAGCGTGTGCGCGCACCAGGTTTGGAGAGTCCGCGCATCACCGACGCACGCGCCGTGGAGCCCGAAATAATAATATTAATAATTAGATTATTATTATTATTATTAACTAAAATAAATAACCTCTAATTCGGCAACGTCATCCTAGTTGCCTGCTTCGACGCTAAAACTTCCATCAAAGTAATCGTGGCGCAGCGCATTCGAACATCGGCAATCTTTCAATCTCGAGTTCTTTCTTTTTTTTTTTATTTTTAATTTTTTTGTTGTTGAAAACAAAGTGGAGAGTTTAAGGGCCTCCTCTTGATCTGTCGGCGACGCCTTTTGAGGTAGATGGTCAGGAGAAGTAGGAATCACTCACAGGTCATTTCAGGAAATCCAAGCCAAGACCAGTAAAAGCTAGAATGTGGCGGTTCTCCATCACTTGGACTGTTCTTTGGTATATATAATACTCGAATAGATCGGTGGTCTTGATCGGATTCGTAAAGGGTTGCTTTCCGAGACGATTTGTTTTTTTTCTTCTTCTTCTTCTTCCCTCTGATCATTGTAGCAGTGTCCTATCGCATTCGAACTCTGTCGCCGTGCTGCCCAATTCGATGATTTGCCTTCGGGTGGCACCTGAAAACCATCTGATTTATGGTATATCAAAGGTGCGTCCAGTGATGCATTGCTTCTCTTGGGCATGTGGGTTTTATTTTTTCAGGATTGTTGATATGATTCTGATGATGTTGATGGTGATCTCTCACCTGAAACCAAGAAATCGCTGGTCCTAGAGTATTGCAATTACTGCTTGCATTTCTTCCTCTCTTGACTGAGGCAGAATTCTTGAGGAGCTATTGCTAGGTTTTCCATGTTCTTCTTTTCTTTTTTTTTTCCTACTCAAAAAAATTCCTTTTTTAATTTATAAAGCAATACTCGAAAAAATAAATAAATTTCTGTGATAAAAACCCGTATTTTTTTTTTTTCCAGCACATCTCTATTGGTCAAAGTTTTTTTTTTTTTTTTTTTTTTCTTTTTTTGGGTTCCATATGCATTTCTGGTCCTAAAGATACGATAAAACTGCCTGTCAAGATATTCATAAGGTGTGGCATAGGTTGGTAGCAATTCTGATGAATTTTGATAATAATTTGAATAAACTAGCAAAACTCAGAGACTTTTTTTAGTCGTCTTGGTTTATTAGTTTGGCACCAACACTATTTGATTTTGTTTGGGGAAAAACTGTTAATGTGCTTATCTGCTTTTTTTTTTTTCAGTTATATTTCTTCTTGTTCCGCGTGCTGGTGCATCTTTAGAAAGAAATATTATTTTCCTCCTCAGACGGTTAACTAATTAATTGTTCATATATGTACTTGTTCTTCTGTATGCCTTTATTCAGTCAGGTTATTTCCTTGTATGAGTGGACATAGATTTAAGGATTACCTTTGGATATGTATGGAGATATGAGATCGCAAGCATTTAGGCCAGAGGCAATCTAAATATTTTAAATGATTTGACCAGCATACTTCACTGTGCTAGTCAAGATTCTGAAACTAAAAGAGCTGGTTGTTCTCGTTGTCTTTGTTCCTCGACTAACAGATTATAGACTGATTGTAAATTCAAACTTTTTTGAATTATTCCCATGATATCTGTTTTTTTTCCTCATTAGGAGAATATAACTTTATTATATCTTGTTTTCTCTGTGACAGCCAGTTAACAAACCTGACGCCTTGGATGTCTCTTCATTTTGGGGTCTGACCCAAAACTAATGGAGCTACATTTAAAAATTGTCCTCCTTTGTGTCAGCTGGGTCTTTTGGTTTCAATTCATTTCCTGTGGTTAGTATTGATTTTCTTTTTGCAGTCATGAAAAACATTTTTCATATCAATCTAATCGTTATATTCAATAAGACTATAGTTAGAGGGTGGATCTTGATGCAATGGTAAGGTTGTTCCATTTTGGTTTGTGTGTCAAGGGTTTGAAATACAAAATAATCTTTTTACTACATGCAGAGTAAAGCTGCATGTACCTGAACCTTTTTAGGCCTCTCAGTGGCGGGAGTTTTATGCACTAGAATGCTCTTTAATAAGCTGTAAACTTGGTGTATATGATTTAGGTCGTACTTGTGTATTCTTTTGTTTTGTTCATTATGTACGGTTAACTCTAATGAGACATCCATTTCATTCCTTGTCTATAACTTTTACAGAGAATCCCTTAGATGAATCGGGCAAATTAAAATGGACATGTATGTGCGCTGGTGGTCCTCTAGGTGCACTGAACTACACTCGTGCATCTAATTGCTCTGCATCCTGTGATTGCATACAGGGTACTGATATGGCCTTTTATCATTTTACCTGAAGTTTTGTATTACAGCTGCAAAGAGATAACCACCATTCTTATATATATCCTTGTGCAGGACTAATTCAGTAAATTTTTCAATGCTAATGCAAAATAATCAATTGCACTACAACATGTCTCATTTCATACTTATGAATGACATCAAATTCAACATGTTGCATTTTCATTTTTTTTTTTCACAGCATCCTATGATTATAAGCACAGATGGATAGATACATACATATATTCCTCCTCTTTCATCTGGTTTTGAATAACGATATGCTCTTTGGAGTATATTGCCATGTGAGTCCTAGCACAATAAGGATCATTATTTCATGAATCTGGCTTTTGTGGCTGATGAAACAGGAAGCCCAGATGGAGTATGGAATTGCTCGTGTGCATTAGAGGGGGGTTCTCAAACCCCAGGAGACATTCATACTACTAGTTGTTTTACTGCCTGCAATTGCACTTCTGGTAAAGTTTAAATCCTAAGAAAAGGATTTGAAGTTCCTTTTATAATACTTGAGCTACATATTGAGAACTTTTTTCAGAAAGCAATATACTAGAAAATTAGACATGCAATTGCCCTAGCAGGGGGCCATACAGATCTTTTAGTCAAGGCTGCCTGTGTCATAAATATACCTTCTGGGCTGCAAGGGATGATCATATTTTTAAAATCTAATCAGGCAAGTGTTAAAGAAATTTTTCTTTATGCCTATCTATGTTCTGCAGGAACATCTACAAGTGCAAGAAGGCAGTTGTCTTACAAGGTTGTCGTAGTCATTCTCCTACTCTGTGTCGCGCTCACAACTATTGCATTTCTCACTTCCATTTCATGCTATTTCTATCACAAGTATCGGCTTTCTCTTCCATCACCAGCATTTATATCTGAGGAAAACACAAGCTGGAATAGTACGACCAACTTAATAAACCACCGATCTGCTTCACTTCCTCAAAATCGGGTCAAGAGCAACGCTGGTTTCAATGGATTGACAGGTTACATGTGATTTCTGCCCACTTTCCTTAAGAAGTTGCATTTATCTCACACTTCGACCCTACATCAAAACGTAAATATTTCAGATAATATTGGGATGGTGAGAGGTTTAGATAACATTCTAGATATGATTTTTCCATTTGACTTGCTGCTAGCTTAGTTTTGTAATTTCGAAGACCAGCAAATATATATACATATATACATATGTATGTACAAACACACACACACACACACGTGTATATACACATATGCATATGTATATACATATACATGTGTGTGCGTGTGCATGCATGCACATGCATGGGTGCACACCTGTACATGATGTATTTGGACTCACAGCAAATCTTCTTTTTGATGCAGGATTTGTACACAGGTTTTTTTGGGTTTTTGGACGTCAAAGAGGAACTTTGCCTGGAATCATTGTCCCATTTTCCTATGTTGAATTAGAGCAAGCAACTAAGAAATTCTCAAATGCTAATCTAATAGGGGTTGGAGGCAGTAGCAATGTTTACCGTGGTAATCTCAAAGATGGAAGAGTTGTTGCTGTAAAGAGACTAAGATCACTTGGAGGGCCAGAAGTGGACTCTGAGTTTTTGTCTGAGGTGTTCCTCAAATGCAGCTCTTACTTTTCTAACTGCTTTCTTATAGATCTAGTAATTCATTATTTCCTTTAAATTGTGATTGGTACAACAAAACTGCCTTCATTCTATTCATTTTCACTTTTCACATCTAGTACTGGTGATCTAACTTGTCCCCCCTCCCCTACCAAAAATAAAAAATCCAAAGTTTACAGCAAATATGAATAACATTGAGTTTTCTATTGAATTGACTGAACTTTTGGGGGTTTAAATCATCAAATTAATAGGAAACCTTCACATCTTCTGACTCATGATTTTACATGCCAATTGCACAGATTGAATTATTATCTAGGCTCAACCATTGTCATGTGGTGCCTTTGCTTGGATATTGCTCGGAGTCCCAAGGAAAGCAATCTGAAAGACTTCTTGTGTTTGAGTACATGCCCAATGGTAGCTTGCGAGAATGTCTAGATGCATCGCAAGGAAAAGAACCGCTGGAGTGGGAGACACGTGTGCAGATTGCGATGGGAGCTGCAAGGGGCTTGGAATACCTACACGAAGCTGCTGCTCCTAGGATTCTGCATCGAGACATTAAGTCCACCAACATTCTTTTAGATGACAAGTACAGAGCTAAGGTACACATCTTTGGCATCTGAGGTTTAGAACCTGGCGCAAAAGCACTTTGAGGTTTCTATCACGAAGTTGTGCTGTTTTTTATTTTAAAAGTCTTTTCTCACCACTGAGATGATAAGGCCTTGGGTTAATAGTAATCTTTGGATCATCTCTCAGTTTTGAGGTTTTTTGTGTGAAATAATGGTACAGCAGCAAAAACAAGCTTCTCAGATAAACATTGCATCAGATTTTTCATTTCTCATCATTAATATAACTGGAATGCCACTTGGCAAGAGAGAAAAAGCAGCAACAAGGTGGAATAATGGGTTAATTGATATGGAAAAAATGGAGGAATTAGTACATTCAAGAATCAGGTCAGAAAGACATAGTTTTGGTTTTAGAACAAAAGTCATGCTCTTTGACCCAAGTTTGGAGTACAGGCCTTGTTGATCTGTCTTCTAAGTTGAGTATTAATTTTTGGAATTCAATTTGAAATTTGGATCGAACATTGGACTTTGAACACCAATATCGATTCCTAATGCTTGCTTTAGTGTAACCAGTGCATATATCAGATCTTGTAGTTTCAATTTTATTTTGACATGCAGATAACTGATCTTGGTATGGCCAAATGCCTAATGGCTGATGATCTTGCTAGTTGTTCCAGTTCTCCAGCAAGAATGCTGGGGACATTCGGATATTTTGCTCCTGAATATGCTATTGTGGGAAAGGCTTCATTGAAGTCAGATGTTTTCAGTTTTGGAGTGGTAATTCTGGAGTTGATCACTGGGCGGCAACCAATCAAAAAATCATCAAATAAAGGAGATGAGAGCCTTGTGATATGGGTAATCTTCTTTACCATCTTCGACTATTTGAGTTTGAAGAAAAAGCTATAGCATCTTCCTCTTAAGCAAGATGCTATATCATCTTTATTGTAAGCAAGATGAACTTATCGGTTCTGGAACAGATCGAACTACTTCATTGACACTTATCATGATTTTTAAAATTAGACTTGTCAAATGTACCTTCTTGAAATTATAATCCTACCACTTGGCAAACTGATTTTACTGTTTCACTTTCATTCATTGATAAAATCAGCAATCTACTGGGGGCAAAAGAGGCCTCATTGAAATTGAAATTTCAAATAGGGTTTCATCAGGGGCATTAAAATGCAGGCCGTTTTGATGTTATTTTACACTTTGTTTGAGATTAATCAATTTTTCAGATAAGTAAATATGTTTGATTGCTTCCCAATGTCTTAACTTGCAGGCAACAGCTAGGTTGCGTGATAGTAAGTTAGTTGTGTCGGAATTACCCGATCCTCTTCTAAAACGAAATTTCCCAGAAGAAGAGATGCAGATAATGGCTCATTTGGCCAGAGAATGTCTGCAGTGGGATCCAGATTCGAGACCTACCATGAGTGAAGTTGTTCAAATCCTCTCAACTATTACTCCTGACAAGTCTAAGAGATGGAACATCCCTACAAGTTTTTTTATGGTAAATGTGCTTTTTCTACTATGGTTTCTTCATAATCTTGCCTAAAGGCTGTGTGCGCACACGTGCACGCCTAGAGGATGAGAGAGAGAGAGAGAGAGAGAGAGAGAGAGTTTGCTTTACTTTTAAGTTTTGGTTTTCCTTAATTTCTCCTGAAATTTTATGTTGTGATCTCATGGTTCCTAGTTCACCGGGGAAAAAAAAAAAAGAGGACTGAGCATACCAAGGAAGAGAGATGTTTTCAAACTCTTCATAACTACTGGAATTATGACATTGTGTTCCTTATTCCTAAAATCTGATCACTGTCAAAATGTAGTTTGTCTGTGATAAGCTAGCTTTTAGTGTAGTCTCGTGTGGTTTTTGCTGGATTTTCCTATCAGTCACTAGCCATGTGAGGGAAATGCGCATGATAACAAAATTACATATAGTTTGAATTTGTTCAAATTATGTCTACAAAGGTTTCTGTCATTAACAGTATGATGTATGATGTCATTTCTATGTTATCTTATGCATATTCGTGAAGAAATGCATTTCACGTTGAGAATGTTTCATGCATTTTACTTATGAGAAGTCCTGGCAAAATCTTAAAAGGAATTGGCTTGTTCGAAATTTTGTTAATAAGGTGCCACCAATACACCTTATCAGTTCTATTATTATTAAGTGATCTTGTAATGTCATATACACACGCGCGCGCACATAAAAATATATGCTTACACGCTTCTCTTGGCACCACACAGAACTCATATTCTCGTAGCAGCAAGAGCATTACTGATGTTGAGAGATCACAAGGTTCAGCTGAAAAAGAGGAACCAAATCAAGCTACTTCTGAGAGACGGCAGTCTCGGTGCTCGTTGACAGCAACAAATGATCGAAACCTCCGCGAGGACCGCGAGAAGAACATCGAGACAGTTCTCGCTGCCGACTATATGAAGAGACTGATACTCCTGACTTCAAATGTTCAAAATCGGTGGTCCTCTGAGGAAGAGGCAGTGGACCTGATGGAGCCCCGTTTTGAATCATTCTTGCAGGCAAATATTCAGTCAGTCTGAATAGATTGAAGTGGCAGCAAGAGCACCCTGGGGCAAAATGAATTATAGGATTTTAAGCAAAACTTGAGCAGAGATGATGTTAATTTCTGCCACAATTTCTGTGATTTGCTGAAATGCTTTTGGCCTTAATTATATTCTGCAACATTGTACAAACTATATATATATATATCAAGGAAGGAGATGGTGGAAGAGATGCCCGAATAACTCGGAATAATACAGCACGCAATTTTGCATCTTTTTTGTTTTTTCTTCCAGATTGAAACCTCGGTACGTGCAGAAAGAAATCCGCCGCGCCTGGACATAATTGTGGGCGTAGCTGCTAGTGTCCTTCCTCTATATATATATATATATATTGCTATAAAATTTTGTTCTTCGATTTGCGTGATTTTATCCGGATTCGGATGATGATCTTTTATCTGAGTAATCTGAAAGATAGTCTTCACATAAGAAGCGTTGGGGATGAAGACCTTTCGACATTCAAGTCAGTGAAGATTCACAGGATCAGCTGCGGAACCTTTCGATATTCAGTGAAGATTCATAGCAAGCAGATTTTAAAAAATTTTGCTTGAGCTTCAACTGGTTTTTTCGTAGAGTATCCGGAGGTAGGCTGTCTGAAAATTGACGGTACGTGTCTTGGGAAGTAAAAGAATCTGATTTTAGGATAAGGTATTTATAGGCTGTCTGAAAATTAGTGGGCTATTTCTGATCTGTCTTGGAAAGTGAAAAATTGGTATGATTTGAATCTGATTTAAATCAAATTAGTTACGATGCTGATTCGAATCCTATTTGTTACGAGGATCCATGGCCAAAAAGCTGATTGAAGCTTTAAAATTCGAATATTTGATTATTTGGTTATTTATAGGCCATATTTGGCTTTATTTTCTTAGGGTGTCAGGAGCTAATGTGATTGAAATCCTGTTACGTGATTAGAAATTTTAATTTTTATTGGTCAGGTGATCGAAGGGTAATATTCGGCTTTTAATCGCTCTTGGCTCGCTGAGATATAGAAATGACTCGGTCCTGTTGAGACGTGGAAATGGTTCGATCCTACCGAGGTATGGAAATGGCTCGGTCTTGCCGAGGCATAAAAATTGATCTTTTTCTAAATGTGATATCTGGCGAACAGAAATCAAAAATAATTCTAACCTTTTCATCGTACGCGTGGATATTATTAATCAATTTTACTCTGCATATATATATATATATATATATATATATATATATATATATATATCTTTATGAGATGGGGTAGAAATGTAATATATCCTATTTGAGTCGCTGAATCATGAGGGGAAGACCAAAGTGGCAGGTTCTCCAGTATCATGGTTCACCCGCTAGCTATCCATCACGGTAGGTTTACCATCTACCACCTGAATGAATGAGGGGGCTGTTGTTCATGCAAGCAGAGAGGACCTAAATGCTAGTAGGTTCTCAAAAGTAATCTGAAAGCATATTAAAACAAACATTGTTGCAGAGTAGGGGTGCAATTGCGTTGAGATAGCTCGCGAATCACTCAAAATCAACTCAAAAAATACTTGAAATCGACTTGCTGCTTATCGAGTCGAGCTCGAGCTACTCGACTATATTATCGAGTCGAGTTCGAGTATTAAAATACTCAGCTCGAATGCTCCCGAGCTTAAATGAGCTTACTTAATTTTACTATTTTATCCTTATAATTATATATATTTACAATATTATCCTAACTATATAAAACTTTTTGAATTTTTAGTTAAAAACATATTTTATTTTAATTTAAAAATTATTTTTTAAATTTTTACATAAAAATTTGAGTCGAGCCGAATCGAGCTCAAGTATATCGAGTATTTCATCGAGCTCGAGTTCGATTTCTAAATAAGAAACTCGATCGAGCTCGAGTCGAGTCTCAAGCTTCAAATTTTAGAGTCGAGTTGAGCTCGAGCTTGGCACCGTGTCGACTCGACTTGGCTCGATTACACCCCTTCGCAGAGAAACTAACCGCATGGACCAAGAGGCTAGCCTTGCTAGTACCAGTTGGGCAGTCACCTACTATGTGGTTTGCCTTTTTTTGGAAAGATGGGTGATCACACCAGTTTGGTATGAGTCAGCCCAGATAGATTAGAAAATAGAAGTCGTTTAAGTATAATGGGATAGGGGTCACCCTATTTCCATAACTAAAAATCCGAAAAATGGGCCGCTGCATGATGCGTGTCGTAGCGCAACGATTTAAACACCTTAATTCCACTAATCTTAGATAGAGTAGTGAGAGTAAGGGATCGAATCCACAGGGACTTTGAGTAGTTATCTTGAAATAAATTTATATAATTAAATATTTAAATAAGCATATGCTTGGTTGTAAAAATAATTAAGATATGATTTATCTTAATTAGAGTACAGCCCATACTCGTAGATCACGGATCGTCCCTTTTAAAGAATAGATCGGTCAAAAATTATTTTGCTTGAAGAATATTCAATAAAAAGTAAACATAAATAAATACTTTATTTTATAATATCTAAAAGAATACATAAAAAAATATAATCTACTTTTACTTTCTAAGATGATGGATCTATTATCCGCTTCCTGCTCCCTGCATCCGCTTCCGCTCCTTGAATATAAAAAAATGGTTGATTATGGAAGGTATGATGGCTGATGGAAGGAGAATGGATGGGAAGATTTGGGTTATAGAGTGGAGGAAACAGAAATAGAAGTGGGGTAGGGTGGAACCAAGAGAAGAACAGGGGATGAAAGGATTATTAGATGATTTCTCAAGTGGCTCCGATGATATTTTTTATAAGGAAAAAAGACGTATCGACTCCGTGTGTAGTCTGTGTTAACTGCTCGCCTTATCTCTATAGATAAGATTTGATCCTTTCAAAGTTCAAAATGCAGCCTTAAAAATATCACAAGATTTCCTCTTATCCGTGATTGCTTTAAATTTCATGCAATTTTTGGGCTAAACCTTGAAAAATCCATTTTGAGCTCGTTTCAAATCCGATTTGAGTGCCGTTTGTATCATTGGACTCCTAAAATCAAGCTCTTCGAGTTGACAAATTTTTTTCCTAAAATATACATAAAAGTATCAAATTTAAAAGAATAATAATAATTTAATCTATAAATTAATACTTTTATGGCTAGTATTTATGTACTTATCATTCCCCCTAACTTAAATCTTACTAGTAAAATAAGAAATCTAGTGATATGTACCAAATTAGTCCAAGAAGTGTAGTTATCTTACTATTCTAAGATCAATTGATACCGGCTATACCATAAAAGAAGTACTTCATAAGACTATCAAGTTCACCCATTTAGATGAAGTGAATTCCATAAAAATTTATAGAGTTTCTTTCTTCATCAACTTTTTACCTGACTCTTTAAGTTCTCTAACTTAATTTGGGTTAAGTGTAGTGTCTTCTTTAATTTAGTCTCCCTTTTTTTTTTTTAAGTCAGTGCAATGTCCTAACCCCTTGCTTTCTAGTTGACCCTTGTAGCAAGTTTTAGGCCAATGACTCCCATGCCAGTTGGCTTTAGGGTATTAGGTGTAAAACATTCCTCGGGCTTACTGACTCGAGTCAAAAAGGCTTTAGGTTAAGACTGACTCTATTTAGGTTTCTTCACATTCTACCTTTTTACGCGAATAATATCACTTGCTTAGGTGACAGGGCCCGGTTACTCAATGAGAGATGCTCAGAACCTATTTTATTAATTTTAAACTTTAAGAAGAATTTGATACATTCTTTAACATTTTCACCTATACCCTCATCGAGTAGATTTTTTATCAAGATCAATGGTCAGAAGGGTCTGAAATTACTCTAAATTTTTTTTGGCCTACACCCTATCTTTTACTGGGTTTCTTTAATAATTTGCTCCTCAGTATCTCTAAAATTATCTAAGCCGTTAATCATTCATTAATTAGAATGCTTGATTAACTTCAAATCAAGACAAAATTTGGTACATGACACTAATTATTTTAATCATACTCGAGGACTTAAATTAATTAATTATTCTTCTTCCACCAAACTTAGTTTTCTATTAAAGAAAAAGAAATTGTAAGAAAGGTACCACCTGGATTTAATGTACTTGTCATTTCTGGGTACGATGTCCTCCTTCTTTAAATGTGCTTTGCATGACTCAATCGGTGATGCTCCCCCAACTTTATTATCCTTCTCAGATTTTCTAAAAAAATAAATAAAACAAAAAACTAAAAATAAATGATAAAGTGGGTTGCCTTCCAGGAGTGCTAAGTTTAAAGTCTTCAGCCATACTGTGTTTAGAATTATGGTGATGCTGGATCCAAAAGGTCAATAGATTCTACTAACTTCTCATCATTAATTCCATCTATATAAGGCTTCAATAGTTGACCGTTCACCTTAAAAATATTTTCTTGCTTAGGATCTTTGAGTTCTATCGCCCCATGGGGAAATACCTGGGTTACAATAAAGGATCCGTCCCAGCAGAAGTGAATTTTTCTAGAAAAAAGTCTTAGTCTTGAGTTGAAGAGCCAAACTTTTTGATTAGATTATCATGGTATGCTTTAGTTTGAGCCTTATAAATTTTAGCATTTTCGTACGCTTCATTGCGTAGCTTTTCTAACTCATTTAACTGGAGTCTCCTATTGGAACCTGCATTTTTCATATCAAAGTTAAACTGTTTAATAGCCCAAAATGCATGATGTTCAATTCTACTGGCAAATAACAAGCTTTTCTGAATACTAAATCGGTAAGGAGACATTCCTATGGGAGTTTTAAATGCAGTACAATAAGCCCATAGTGCATCATCTAAACATGTTGACCAGTCTTTTCTATCGGGTCTTACTGACTTCTCTAAAATTTGTTTGATCTCCCTATTAGAGATTTCTACTTGGCCACTAGTCTGGAGATGATATGGTGTTGCAACTTTATGGGTTATCCCATATTTCTTCATTAAATTCTCAAAGTGCCTATTAATAAAGTGTTTACCTCCATCACTAATAATAGCTCTTGGGCACCCAAATCAACTAAAAATATTATATTGAATGAATTTGATTACAACCTTATGATCATTAGTTCGGATTGCTATGGCCTCAATCCATTTTGACACATAATCTACTGCAACTAATATGTATTCGTATCCAAATGAAACAGAAAAATGTCCCATAAAACAATCCCCCAAACATCAAAGATTTCGACTACTAATATGGGAGTCAGTGGCATCATATCTTTCTTGAAAATATTTTCAGTTTGCTGGCATCGCAAATAGTTTCGGTTAAACTCATGTGCATCCTTGAAAAGTGTTGGCTAATAAAATTCACTCTACAGCACTTTTGCTGCAGTTTTCTTTCCACTAAAGTGTCCTCCACAAGCAAGGGATGACAGAAGTTAAGTATGCTTTTGAATTCGCTCTCAGGGACACATCGTCTAATTACCTGATCAGGACAATGCTTAAACAGTTTATGTTCTTTCCAAAAATAATACTTTACTTGTGAAAAAAATCTATCCTTTTCTTGTTTAGACCAGTGAGAAGGAATTTGTCCTATTGCTAAGTAATTACAATATGGACAAACTAGGGAAAACCAAAAGAAATTGAAAAAAGTTGTTCATTAGGAAATTTCTTCCTGATCTCATCTGTGCTTGATGTGTTTAACTAAAATTTTGGAGATATAGTCAGCTACCACATTATCGGAACCCTTCTTATCATGGATCTCTAAGTCAAATTCTTGTAAAAGTAAAATCCATCTGATCAATCATGGTTTAGTATCTTTCTTTGATAAGAGTGTTTAAGGGCCATATGATCAGAATAAACAGAACTTTAGATCCTAAAAGATATAATCAAAATTTTTCTAGGGCGAACACAATAGCTAATAACTTCTTTTCAGTAGTAGTGTAGTTCAGTTGAGCATTTGAAAGGGTTTTGCTAGTATAATAAATCACATATGGCTCCTTATTGATTCTTTGTCCTAATACTGCACCAATTGCAAAATCTGATGCATCACAAATGATTTCAAAGGAAAAGGACCAACAGGGGCTTGCTAATTGGTGCTGTGATCAAAGCTGTACGAAGAGTATTAAAGGATTTCTAATAATTATCATAAAAAATAAAAGGGATTTCTTTGGCAAGCAATTTGCACAAAGGTTTAAAGATTTTGCTGAAGTTTTTGATGAATCTCCTATAAAATCCAGTGTGACCAATAAAGGATCGTATTTGTTTGACTGAATATGGAGGTCGGAGTTTTGAGATGACTTTCACTTTGTCCTTATCTACCTCAATCCCCTTCTTAGAAACAATGTGGCCTAAAACAATTCCCTCTCGGACCATAAAATGGCTCTTTTCTCAACTTAACACCAAATTTGTTTGTTTACATCGTTTCAATACTTGAGCTAGGTTATTAAGGCAATCATTAAAAGTGATCTCAAATACTGAAAAGTCATCCATGAATACCTCCAAAAATTTATCTACCATGTCTGAGAAAATTGCCAACATGCATCGCTGAAATATAGCATGTGCATTACAAAGTCCAAATGGCATGCGTCTAAAAGCAAACGTTCCATAAGGACAAGTGAAGGTGGTTTTCTCTTGATCATCAAAAAGACTGGTATTTGATTATACTTTGAATAACCATCCAGGAAGCAAAAGAATTACTGACCAGCTAATTGTTCTAGGATTTGATTGATAAAAGATAGCAAAAATTGATCTTTTCTAATAACGTTATTCAGTTTCCTATAGTCTATGCAAACTTGTCAACCAGTTGTGGTACGAGTTCGAAGCAATTCTCATTCTTCATTCTTTACCACAGTAATTCCTGATTTTTTAGGTACAACTTGGGTGGGACTAACCCATTTGCTATCAGAAATTGGGTAGATAATCCCTGCATCTAACCATTTTACTATCTCTTTCTTCATAACCTTCCTCATAATAGGATTAAGTCTTTTCTGCATGTCTCTATAAGGTTTGGCATTTTCCTCGCAATGAATATGATGCATGCAGATGGAGGGTTCAATTCCTTTCAGATTGGCAATGGACCATCCAATTACTTCCTTATATTCTTTAAGCACTCCTAAAAGCTGGTCTTCCTGATCAATAGTTAAATCAGATGCAATGATTACCGGAAGGGTATCATTGGATCCAAGAAATGAATATTACAACATAGCAGGAAGAGGCTTTAACTCTAGGAAAGGTGGTGCTTCTAAGGAGGGTACCATCAGTGTACTAGAGTGTGTAAGTAATTAGTCGTATTTCACAGTCCAGAGGGGAATGGTGCTAAAATCGGATGGCTCTGAAATTGCATTTATTTTTTTAGTATATCCATCAATATCAAAATCATCCACTCCAAAATGTGTCATACATGCCTGTAAAGGATCTGAGTCGAATAAAGCAGGGGTCTCATCATCTATAACTCCTCTAGCATGTTGATCTCATTATGGTCTTATAAAGGTGGTCCTTGAGATACATTAAAAATATTCAACTTCAGCTTTTTATTTTAAAAGATACATCCATGACCCTAGTTCTACAGTTTATACAAGCATTAGCTATTGCTAGAAAGGGTCTACCTAGAATGATTGGTATTTGACTGGAGTTGTGACTAGATTCCATATCTAAAACTAGAAAGTCTACTAAAAAATAAAATCCATCCACTTTAATCAGCACATCTTCTAGTATTCGTGGGGTACCTTAATTGATCGGTCAGCTAATTGTAGGGTTACCATCATTGATTTCAATTCTCCAAATATAAATAAGTCATATACTGAACTCGGGAGAACGTTAACACTTGCACCTAAATCTAGCCATGCTTTCTTAATCATATGGTTTCCTATGACACAGGATATAATTGGGGTTTCAGGATCCTTAAGTTTGGGTTAAGTAACTTGCTGAAAGATTGAATTGACCTGCTCAGTTAGGTTGACTTTCTTCGGTATGTGTGCTTAGATTTTTGCTTTTGAGTGCATAAATCTTTTAGGAATTTGACATAAGCAGGGACTTGTTTAATTGCATCAAGAAAGGGTAAATTAATTTGAACTTGTTTGAACAATTATAACATTTCATTCATCTTGATATTCTTTTTGTCAAGAGATAGAGGAGTTCTAAAGCACTTGGAAATGGAGCCTTAAGTATGGGTATTGAATCAATTGGTTCTTCTTTTTTCTTAATATTTTTTCTTTCTGGCTTGGTCGGCGTGAGTTGCTCTTCTTGTTTAGTCACTTCATGCTGATTTGAAGTTTTTCTGTTTCTAAAGGTTATGACAGATTTGGCATATTCAGGAGAAGTTTCTGGACCAGTGGAGCTCTCAGCCATGTATTGCCCTCTTAGATTACTAATGGGCTGACTTGGTAGTTTACCCTCCTCCCTCCTGCTAAAAGCTATCGGACCTATCTGGGTTTCTAGCTTGGCGATAGACTGGGTATGGGAGTGAAGGAGTTGAGTATTCATTTCTAGCCCCTTCAGTGCTTGTAGCACCTTGTCTTCGAAAGTAGGATCATGATTACTTTGTGGAGGTTGTGGGATGCTTGGATATTGGGAATACGACATGTTTTTGAATTGGGTCTTCTGATGGTTAGGCCTAATTGATATTGGGTTGATGACATATTGGGGTTTCCAAGAAAAACTTGGGTGATTTCGTCAACCAAGATTGTAAGTATTCAAATATGGATCATTTCTTGGTTTAGAAGCCATTTCGGTTTAGGCTTGGTGGGTTTACTCTTGAACAAGCTCAGGAAATTAGTATGCGGCTGGACATTCACCTATAGAATGGGTCAGACTTGAACAGATCATACAAACCATATGATTTTGAATAGATGGGGAAGAGGTGTTTACTTATAGAATTTGGTCAAGTTTTGGGACAATTCATCTACCTTAGTATAGATATCTATATAATGACATATTTCATATATTCCACCTCTTTTAGGTCCTATAGGAGAGTCTCTACGAGCACCTGACATGTAATATAATGAATTCTCACTCAATGTCTCAAAGAGTTGCCAAGCTTCATATTCATTCTTCAACATAAATGTTTCACCACATGATGCATCAACCATTTGCCGGTGCTTTTCTGTCAAACCATCATAAAAGCATGGACCAGTTGCCATTTGGGTATAGCATGATGTGGACATTTTCTAATCAATTCTTTTAATCTCTCCCTTATCTTGTGAAACATCTCTCCATCTGTCTGGAAAAAACTTGTTATGGCTTTTCTAATTTGATTAGTTTTTTATATAGGAAAGTATTTATTGAGAAACTCTCTCTTAAGATGGTCCCAGATTAAAATTGTTACAGTATCTAATGAATTAAACCAATATTTAGCTTTGTCCTTGAAAGAAATGGGAACAACTTAAGTCTAAGAGCATCGTCAGAAAAATTTTAAATTTTTATAGTCGAACAAATTTCGAGAAACTCATCTAGATATTTGTAAGGATCCTTATTTGCAAATCCATAAAATGAAGGTAACATTTGAATCACATTTGACTTGATCTCATATTGAGTGGCCTCCACTGGGGCACTTGAATGCAGGGAGAGTAAGTATATTTGAAGGAGTGAAATACTCATTTAACTAGCGTGGTAGATCATTTTCGTTATTAGGGTCTATAATTCCTAGCCTGTTTGCTCTAAAGGTTTTCTCTATTTCAGGATCTAGAGGTATGAGGTTAGGTTGTAACGATCGGCGACCAAGCATACCCTATCGGTGTACTCTAAAGCAAACAGTAATTCAGTTTTTTTTAATTAAACTAATGTAATAGAAGAGAAAGGAGAATATTCTAAAGAAAATATCCTAAAAGATTTCTAAAACTAAGAGCAATGAAGACTAATTTATTAGTATTTAATAATTATTAGCAATCAAGTTAACAAAGATTAGACTCTCTACTATAGGCTTAACCTATATTTAGATAGCTCATAACTTTCAAGACCGCCTTGGAGCCCTCCAAGTCAAAAACTAACCGATCAACTAGCCTGTTAAAGGTTAGGATCAGTGGGGGTCCGTCTATTTCTTGCCAGGTAAATGAACAGAACCAATTAAATAACCACTTTCCTTTCCTTTTCTAGATACTAGTTAGTCAGTCAATCCTGATCCGATCCAACTCTTTCGGATGCCTTGTCCTATTGAGCTCGAGTTTCTTAGGGGCTAACGTCTAGTTAATTTTAGAGTTAAAGGCTTAGGTTAATGCAAAATGAAGGATATGGTTTGTAGGCCAAGGAAGGGTGATTAACTCCCCATCTTATCTTGATTAGGAGTTTATGCCCTTAAAATTAATTATAAAAATACTATACAACAAGTAGATGTCAAGCTCTTGAAGTTATTAAACAAAATTAATATAATTATTTTATTTATTTATTTATTTATTTAGATTTTTATGATTAAGTTTCTAATTTTCTAATAAATTATGAGATGTCAATAGAAAAATTTTAAGTTTTGTAAAAAATAAATTTACCTAAGTCAATCTAGGCATAGAAAATAAATAAAACAAATGTTTTAATTATTTTTTATTATTTATTTTTTTATTTTTATTTTATTTTTATTTTCTCTAAAAAAATTAATTATGTTTTATGAAAAGTATCTTAGGGTTTTCTTTCAGGTTCTTTAAGGTATGTTAATTAAAAGAAAAAGTTGATTAGGTTAACAGTAGATTTGTGATACGAAGGAAAGTAATTTTTTATGTTAAAGAAAATAATAAAATCTAATAATTAAGATAACTAAAAATAAGAATAAAATTAAGAGAAAATTCATGATAATTTTTTATAATTTTTTTAAATTTTAAATTTTAAATTTTTAATTTTTTTAAAATAATGCACTTAAGTCTTCGGCAATAGTGCCAAAAATCTGATATGTGTCATAGCGCAATGATTTAAACACCTTAATTCCACTAATTTTAGGTAGAGTAGCGAGAGTAAGGGGTCGAATCCAAAGAAACTTTGACTAGTTATCTTGAAATAAATTTATGTAATTAAATATTTAAATAAGTAACGATTGGTTGTGAAAATAATTAAGATATGATCTATCTTAATTAGAGTATGACCCGTACCCATAGATCACGGCCCGTCCCTTTTAAAGAATAGATCAGTCAAAAATTATTTTGCTTGAAGAACATTCAATAAAAGTAAACATAAATAAATACTTTATTTTATAGTATCCAAAAGAGTACATAAAAAAATATAATCTACTTCTACTTCCTGAGATGATGGATCTGGTATCCGCTTCCTGCTCCCTGCATCCGCTTCCGCTTCTGCTTTCGCTCCTTGAAATAGAAAAATGGTTGATTATGGAAGGTATGATGGCTGATGGAAGAAGAACGGATGGGAAGATTTGGATTATAGTGTAGAGGAAACAAAAATAGAAGTGGGGTGGAACCAAGAGAAGAATGAGGGGTGAAAAGATTATTGGATGATTTTTCAAGTGGCTCCGATGGTGTTCTTTTATAAGGAAGGAAGACGCATCGACTCCATGTATAATCCACATTAACTGCTCACCTTATCTTCGCAGATAAGATTTGTTCCTTTCAAAGTTCAAAACATAGCCTTAAAAATATCATACGATTTCTCTTATCTGCGACTGCTTTAAATTTCGTGCAATTCTCGAGTTAAATCTTGAAAATTCATTTTGAGCTCGTTTCAAGTCCGATTTGAGTGTTGTTTATACCGTTGGACTTCTAAGATCAAGCTCTTCGAGTTGACAGGGTTTTTCTCCTAAAAATATTATATAAAAATATTAAATTTAAAATAATAATAATAATTTAGTCTATAAATTAATACTTTTATGGCTAGTATTTATGTACTTATCACTGCACCCACAACCCAATTGGCCGCCGAGTTGGCCTCTCGATAAACATGTCAGATCTGAGAGCTGAAGACCATTTGCAGAGTAGACCAAACATCCATAAGCAGAGGGTTACTCGGAAGTGACCATAACAATCCTGCTGGAGCCAGCGTATGACCGTGAGAGAGTCTCCCTCTATAAAGAGACTTTGGAAATGAAGGATCCGTGTAGCATAGAAAATGCATGCCCACATTGCATACAATTCCGCCATAGGAATAGAGGAGTCAAGGAGACCAAATCTCCTTGCCGCCAGCATATCTCCATTCATTCCTTTGATAATAAAAGCAGAGCCAGCTAATCCGCCCCATACACTCCCATCAAAGTTGATTTTAACATATCCTAGGGGGGCTCCCAAGAGATAAAAATCATCTGCCGGTTTGCTACCGAAGTAGCAGGGGAACCCCAGTGACCAAAGCTATCGAAATCAAGAACAAAGCAGTGGAGTGTGTAATCAGCAGAGAAGGATATAGCTTTTCGAGCAGTTCGCTATGGGGAGACAAAGTCTTCAGTGAAGATTAGCGGATTCTGAGATAACCATATCTGGTACGCTGTGGCAGCCCAAATGGCACCTTGCTACTGATTATCCTCCCTTATATCTCTCAGAAGGAATATCTGCCCAGAGCTCATATGCCACTCCCTAAGCTGATATCCCATAAGATGTCAAATCTGTCTCACTCTGGGGCAATCGAAGATGGCATGGTCGATAGTCTCATCCTCTTGGCCACACAAAGGGAAAGTAGCCTGAATGGACAAACTCCTACCTGATAGAAAGGAGCAAGAAGGGAGACAGTTTTACTCAAGCTTCCAAAGAAAGAGCTGAAGCCTGGAATGGATAGGAAGCTTCCATATCCAAGCAGCATCCTGGGGCTACAGCCTATAGATCTTCACAAGATTCCTGGTCGGAGCCCTAGAGAGACATGATCTCCTCCATAATTTGGTTTCCTCAACACAGCCATCAACAAGCGGAATAGAAAGAATCTGACGAGTTATCTCCTCATCAAAAAATTGAGACACCATGGGTATATGCCAGGAGCAAAGATCCTGAGAGATCATATCAGACACTCTCATATGCCAAGGGACTTCAGTACTGATAAAAAGTAGGCCAATGCGAGAGAGGGAGCTCCGAAAGCCATATATCCTGGACAACATTCACCGATGAATCATCTTCAATCATCCACATGATGTTGTGCATGACAGCTGACGCACGATTGCAAACCTCCTTCCAAAAGACGAAATAACCACGGAAGGAATGAATAGTCATGTCAGGAGTCCACTCACCTTATCTAGCATGCATAAAGGAACTCCAAAAATAATGCGGGTCAAGAAGGAAACATGAAGCATGTCTAGCAAGCATAGCCTCCCTCTGCACCACTAACGACTGAATATCGAGGCCTCCTTCAGTGATTGGCATGCAAATAGTGTCCCAAGCCAGTAAATGTATACCATGACCATCTTGCATCGAGGCCCAGAGGAAGTCTCTAAAGCACCTCTCCATCCTTCGTAGACAAGTAATCGGGATAACAACATTGGATAGTAAATAAAGAGGGAGAGATGATAGAACCGAACGGAGGAGGGTAATCCGAGCCATCATAGATAACCCTGTAAGCTGCTAGCCATCTATACGTTTCCAGACCTGATGCTCATGCTCACTGAAATCGAAGCATCGTGGTTTCCTACCAGTGATAGGGATCCCCAAATACGTTAGTCGGTCAGCCTAAGTGAAGATGCCAAAAGTCTGGAGAATGGCTTCCCTCGTAGAGCTGAAAGTCTTTGGATTAAAACAACCCATAGATTTGTGAAGATTAACCTTCTACCCCGAGGCCCGATAGTACTCCTGCACAATAGCAGCATAAGCACTTGCATTACGAACATTAGCCTTCCCTAGCAAGATACAGTCATAAGCAAAAAGATGAGAGACCGAAGGCCCATCCGATCTAGCCCAGAAGGGGGTAATGCGGAAATTGTGCTATGCCTGGTGGAGCGCGCGCGATAAATTATCAGCAACAAGGATGAACAATAATAGGGAAAGCGGACAGCCTTGGCGCAGCCCCACAGCCAAATTGAAGAATTTCGTCTGGTAGCCATTAATAATGAGCGAGAAAGATGGTCTATAGATGCATGTCATAATCTAGTCAATAAAAGTCCATCAAACCCAAACTTCAGAAGGGTCCTATGCAGAAAACCTAGCTCAGTCTATCATAAGCTCGTTCCATATCGAGCTTAACAGCCATAATAAGACTTTGCCGGCCGAAGGATCTGTGAAGGTCATGCATAAACTCCTAGGCTATGAGGACATTATCTGATATGCTACATCCTCTACTAAAAGCATCCTATTCCACAGATATAATGCGAAGTATAACTACCCTCAAACGATTAGCTAAGAGCCAGAAACAGACCTTATACAAGGTAGTACATAGACTAATGGGCCTATAGTGTAGGGGAGTGGAAGCATTCGAGCATTTGGGCACCAGGGTAATAAGAGTTCGATTTCACTCAGCAGGAATGCCTTTGGATTGGAAAGCACTCATGATGGCCTACTGAACATCGTGACCCACAATGCTCCAATATGACTGAAAGAAAAAGGACGGAAAACCATCAAGCCGAGGAGCCTTATCCGGCCCAAGATCCCATAAAGTCGATCGGATCTCATCCCCTATGCTAGGTCTAATAAGAAGGTTATTCTCAGTTACTGAGACCTTCTTAGAGTGCATGACCGAGTAGACAGGGAACCCATCACCAGTAAGCTCAGACCATCTGGACTGAAAGAAGTGAGAAAACTAGTCCCTAATGACATGGATGTCTTCCTAGTATTGGCCTTCATCATCAATAATCTGCCAAATCATGTTAGCAGCACGTCTCTTCAAGGTGATCTAGTGAAAAAATTGGTATTCCAATCACCATTCCGAATCCACTGAATCCGAGACCTTTGTCTCAAGTAAGTCTTCTGCTACTGTAAAAGAGAGTGGTGGCAGTTTAGCAAAGCACGAAGAGCAATAAGATCAGAATTAGGAAGACAGCCTTCGGCATCCTCCCTAGTCTGAATGGTAGTGATCTCAGCTTCGACCTGCTCAACTTTTCTAACTAGGTCCCCTACCTTCAATCTGTTCCATCTGGAAAGCTGGCACTTCGCTAACTCAAGATGCCTAGATAGTCTATACTCAACACTACCTCTAACAGGCAGACACCAAACTTGGGAGATAATAGCCCGCGCCGCGGAATAAGAAGTCCAAAACTGCTCAAAACAAAACTATTTTCGCTGCTACGAAGCTGTCTTCGTGGATATCAAAATGGGATAGTGATCAGAAGCAATCCGAGAAAGATAAGTAACAGTGGTGAAAGGATAAATCTGGAGCCACTGGGCCGTGGCTAAAGCTCTGTCCAATCTCTTCCAAACTCGGGCTATACCCTGACGATTGTTGCATCAAGTGAACTAGGGACCCGAGAACCCCAAGTCAAATAGCCCAGCAGTGGAGATGAATGACCTAAACTCAGCTAACTCTGCTGAACCAACAAACTGCCTGCCTCCTCTCTTTTTACTAGCCCCAATAATACAGTTAAAGTCTCCAGCAATGAGGGATAGAAAACCCTTGGCAAGAAGAGAAAGACTCTCAGACCAAAGAGCATGCCTTTCCTAGAAATCCATACTATCATAAGCCTCCAAAAGAAGCCAAGGGTCGAATGTCCTCTCAGAGATAAGAAGAGCGACCTACTGATTGCATCGGTGAAGGTCATCAACCCGAATGGAGGTGTTTCGTCAGAGAGCCAAAATCCCTCCTGATAGACCCATAAAATCCACTGCATATGAAGACCACGTTCTAGCAACCTGCCTCCGAACATGGACTAGAATGTCATTCGATAATTGGGTTTCCAAAAGAATATATATCAAAGCTGTGGAACTGCATAAGTATCCCAAAAGAGGAGCGAAATGAAGGTTTTCGTGTTCCTCTAACGTTCCATATAAGAATCTTTATATTAAGGTTGAGGGGGGATGGCCCCCGCCTTATCCTCAACCATCTCAGTGTCAGGAGGACATTCGGAGATCAAGGTACCTACAGCAAGGTAGGTATCCTCCATAACAGCTGCAGACTCGTCCACCAAGGGGGGTGGGGTCCTAATCTGCATCTCTTATCCCTATCCCATGAGGACTTCCTTTAAAGAAGATACAATCGAGTCATGGCTACGACTCGCAAGCTGATTTGGCTGATCAGATACATTCATCTCCCTTTTGAAAGTCACAGCCTGAGTATGGGTGTACTTACCACCCTTAATAAACTGGGCAGCAGTACCCCGACCAGATTCCGAGGATGCTGAAAATATAAATTTATCCTGAGCTCTTTTAATCCCAGGAGCAGTCATTTTACCTTTTCTTTTTTCATTTTTTGAGGTGAGTCGTTGATACTTAGACTCGGAAGCCCTGGCCCTCTTTGATGGGCCAGGGTGAGCATCCTTGCTGACAATGGGCCGCTCGGCCCATTTATCTGAACCTAGCAGGGCAAATGGGTTCTCCGAAATGAGGCTTGAATTCATCTGAAGTTGAACACCACTGTTCACTGGATTCAGCTGAAGCTGAACTCCATTACTCCCACTATGAGTATCATTCTCAGTCACAAGACCCTTGCCAGAGAACCCGACGCATCCCTTTTCCACCGGCACGCTCCCTATTGCCCTTTTATCCAAAGTCATCTCCCCTATCACTTAAGCTAAAGCAGAGCCTGGGGCTACCATAGTGGAGCTAGAGCTCTTCAGTCACCGGCAAGTGACCTTCACCGGCTTAGTCCAACCTTCCGCCGAAGAAGAGACCTTCGAAACTGAATGGATACCATTAACCTTCCTCCTCAGCTCCGGTACAGAGGATTGAGCAGGTCGTCGTTGCCTCACAGCCATCATCCATGGTCCATATTTTGAGTAGGCCGATGATGACTCGGTCTCAGGCAAAGGGCCGTAGGACCCGGTTAGATGCAAGGATCCACACTTGGGCATATTCCCTCTAGGTGTTCGTACTGATATTACCGCCAGAAGGGAGCACGAGTAACCCTGACTCGGACTCCCGACCAAAGAGGCCGACGGAGATCTACCCGAAAGCAGGCCCTTGCATACCCTCTCCTATTTTTCACCTTAGTAGAGGAATCAAAGCGAACAAAGATGCCTGCTGGAGCCAGGATGGAGCTCAATATCTCATCCACCCAGAATTCAAGAGGAAGGTTCGGAAGTCTCACCCACAGCAATGTCATCTCCATTGCATCCGGTGCCGGGATGAATTCTGCTTACCGCTCCTTAGTGGCAATAGGTTGTCCATTGGCTATCATGGCCTCTCCAGAGCCATCTTTCTTCTATGGAGATAAGAGAATTTGAAGATGAAACACCTACGGGCAAGGCTAACAGCCTTAATTTCTTCGAGGATGCCGGCTCGTCGAAACTCACGGATGATTACATTCGAAGGAACCCAGCGAAGGAAACTCCTTGCAATGATGGCCGATCTCTCCCAATCAGACGCTTCCTCCTCCATCACCACCGTAGGTACTTGAATTACATCAGGGAAGCGCCTCTCCAACTCCGCCACCTCCGTCGAAGATGCTGACGGAGCAACCCATACGAAACGGATTTTAGATACCCGTCTCTATGTCGTCCGATCATCCTTGCCTCCATCCACAGTTGGAGGATTATGAGGGACAGTGTTCTCCATGACCCTATGAGATCAAATGCCTGAGAACGCTGATGATCGTCAAAGATCACAGCAACAGAAAATATAGCATCAATCTTAAAGCAGGGGTCTGCGAGCTGGCTGGTTTGTTAATGGCTGTTGTGGTTTGCTTTGCTTTACCACGTCGCTGGTAGAGCAATCTTATCAATGCCCGAATATTGATGGGGGCCAACAGTACACAGGTGGGACTTGGGAGGAAGCAATACCAAATACCAGGTTGGTGGACAGACCAACCACATATATGGTAGGTCGGATCAGATGAGATAGATCTAATACCCAGGAGAACGTCCTCTCTGCTGCATGAATTGCGCCTCAAAAGTCACTCCACATGCACTACCAAAAAGAAAAGATATAGCATACGTCTTGACTCAAACAATTAAGAAGGAGAGCCTTTAAATGGCATAAATTTTCTCAGTGCATGCATGCTGTACCTCTCAATCGTGATCTTCTAACTCAGCGCTGGATAGATATTCAAGCCTGAGCTGGGTTTTGTTGACCGGCACACTTGTTAAGGAATATGTAATGTTTTTTTTTTTTTTTTATTTAGCTTTTCCTAGAAAGGGAAAGAGGAGACTTTTTAAAGAATATTAAAGAATTTGAATCAAACTAAAAAGGATTAGTGCTTTGAGGTTCATGCGAGGGAGTGCTCCGGCGACGGTCTGTTTCCTGCTTTAAGATTCATGCTCGGAAGTCTTTCTTCCCCGATCTCCTTGCTACTGTGCTGCTTTCCCTGATCTTTCGATTCTGGTTATGGAGAATATCAAATCCTCCTCTCCGTCAGTGTTGGATGGTCCCAACCGTGGCGGCACGGCGTGGCGGCACGGGATTTCGGGCCGTTTTGAGTGGGTTGCTCCTTCTCCTTCCCCGGTGGTCGTGGCGGAATTGGAGCGGCTTTATCCGGATGTAATCCAAGTTCCAATGCAATCACTGGAAGAAGAGGAAGCTAGATGGCGAGATTCCTCTATCATCGTCCGAAGCCTCACTCGCTGGATTCCTCCAGAGGCAATTACCAGGGAATTCCAGCGTGCGGGGATAGCAGGGGATATTGAAGCGGTTTCGCTGGCTAATCGGCATTTTCTCTTCCGTTTCTCCGATCCCAGTGCGGTGGAGACTGTTCTTGGAAGACCCTGGGTGGCCAATGGTCAGCCGCTGGCTGTTGCGATGTGGCACCCAGATTTTGTGCCGGCTGAGAGCTCGATCCACAATGCTCTGCTGTGGATTCGTCTTCCTCAACTCCCTATTGAGTATTGGACGGATGAGGTACTCTCTTCGATCCTTTCGGTCGCTGGGCAATTCCTCTTTGCTGATGCTTCCACCAGAGATCGGAGTCGAGGAGGATTTGCGCGTGCTTGCGTCCGCGTAGATTTGAGTAAGCCCTTGCGGCCTGGAGCAAGGATTCGAGGCAACAGATCTCCATTCTGGCAGCAGTTCTCTTACGAGAACTTGGAAGGCATTTGCGGCTCGTGTGGCTCCCTGCATTTCGATGGTGTCTGTGGGGCAGAGTCGGGTGCTTCGTCTTCCTCTGTGCCCTCTTCTGAACCTCGCTTTGGTGCATGGATGGTTTCTCTCCGACGCAGGAAGTTTCCTCCAACTCAGAAGCCAGCGGCTGGACCTTCCCCCCCGGGAGGAAATGCCGGAGCTTCTTCCTCTACTCCCTTGGATGGTTGGTCTCTCCCGAAGAAGGTGGCGCATCGATCGGGAGGCAGAGCTTCTGGGAACCAGGGAATTGAGCCTCAAAGGATTGCTACAGTGCTGGAGCAATCAGCGTGCCGGTCTCCTCTCATTACTGTGCCGGTTTTTTCTGAAGCTGAGAAGCAGATATCACTTTCCAATCCATTTGCTAAGTTGGCTTCAGATCAATCTGCAGATGCTGAGCAAGGTAATCTGATGCATCATGTGGAAGCTCAGATGGGTCAGTCCAAGAGGGCCAGGCCAATTGAGTCAATTCAGCATAGAGGGGTTTCTAAAACTTTAAAAGGAAAAGGAAAAGCCCTTCTTCGTGGAAAGGGTAAGGCCCAGGACCCTTTCAAATTTGAAGCTTCTGCAGACTCCCTTCTGGGATCTACTGGCCTTAATGGGCCAGGAGCCAAGAAGTCCCGCCGTAAGGATGGGCCTGCTCGGGAGATCTATTTAGGGCCCTCCTTGCCAATTCAAATTGGGGGTTTGGATCATGATTCGGCAGTCTCCCTCATCAAGAAGGCCATTCAGAGGGGGGATTCCGAGGTGATCATGGAAGTATCTCATACTGATAGCCAGGTTATGGAGGTATACGCTGCTAAGGGGCTTTCGGGTACCCTTCCTTCCCGTAATCTGACAGATCAGGAGTTGACTGGGGACATGGATGAAGTCCCCTCCTCTAAAAGTTCTGAATGAAGATTCTTATCTGGAATGTGCGAGGTGCTCTTAAACCCTCGTTTCGATCCTCGTTTGGAAGATTATTACAGCTTCATGCTTTTGACATATGTGTCCTTTTGGAGACCCGCCTATCGGGGGATAGTCTGGCTCGCATTCAGAGACAGTTTTCTAGATTATGGTCTACTTATGCGGTTGAGTCGGCTGGTCTCTCTGGGGGTATTCTGGCGCTTTGGAGACATGATAACATCAGAGTTGACGCTTTCCATGGCTGCGGTCAGCAAGTTGCTCTGGTTATATCTGAGGGATCCTCTGCTCCTTGGCTCCTATCGGGCATCTATGCTAGCACTGACTTTCATATGCGCCGAATGCTTTGGGATGAGATCCTCTCCCTTCTTGATCAGGGTCTTCCCTCCCTTATTGCTGGTGACTTTAATTGCATTGTGGAGGCCAAGGAGAAAAGGGGGGGTAGAAAATTTGTGGATTCACCAGGTGTTGCTGAGTTTAGATCCTTCATTTCTTCGGCTGAGCTGTTAGATTTGGGGTTCTCTGGACACCAGTTCACCTGGTGTAACAATCGCCAGGGTACAGCTAGGGTGTCTGAAAGGCTGGACAGGGCTATGGTCTCTTTCTCTTGGCATCAGCTTTTTCCTTCTGTCACTATTACTCATCTTCCCAGAATTGGTTCCGATCACTGCCCCATCCTCATCTCCACTGATCATTCTCAGCAGCGCAGTCGGCAGTTTAGATTTGAAAAGTTCTGGACTTTTTATTCTTCAGCAAGAACCATTATCTCTCAGATCTGGCGTTTACCTGTAAGAGGGAGTGCTACTTATCGACTATCTCGTCGATTAATCATTGCCAGGCGCCGGCTCTCAAGTTGGAACAGAAGAGAGGTTGGGGACATTGTCAGGCAAGTTGAGAAGGTTGAATCTACTATTTCTTCCTTGCAGATGAAGGAGGATCAGGTGGGCTTCCTCCTGGATTCCGATCTTGCTTCTCTCAGGGCCTGCCTGGCTTTGCATCACTCTCTTATGCTGCAGCAGGAGACTTATTGGAGGCAGAGGTCCAGAATTCAGTGGATTAGGGAGGGTGATCGAAATACTAGATTTTTTCATTAGTCCACCTTGAAACGTCGTGCGATTAATCGCAGGCATGTTGTTGATGATGAAGGTAATCTTCAGGAAGACGTTCAATCAATCAGGGATCAGTTTTTTCAGTTCTTTCAGTCCAGATGGTCTGAGCATTCAGGGGATGGATCCCCTGTTTTCCCTGTCCAGCCCCCTATAGACTCTCTACGGCGGAGAATGATTGTCTTATCAGAGCAGTCACGGAGGAGGAGATTCATCGTGCTTTATGGGATCTTGGTGCTGATAAGACCCCTGGGCCTGACGGATTCCCTCCTTTTTTCTTCCGCCACTACTGGGATATTGTGGGTCCGGAGTTGGTTCAGGCTATTCATCTTGTCTTTCAGTTCCATACTATCCCTCCTGATTGGAACCGGACCCTTATCACCCTGGTGCCAAAGCGTCCAGATGCTTCTTCCCCCCAACACTTTCGGCCTATCAGCCTCTGCACCACCTTATATAAGGTTTGTGCTCGCCTTTTGGTTTCTCGAATGGTGTCAGTTATTCCTCGGCTCCCCGAAGCAGGGTGCTTTTATTAGGGGACGGAGTATTACTGATAACGCCCTCTTAGCCCAGGAGTTTATGCATGATCTGCAGCGTGCCTCTAGTCGGCAGCGTCTTATGGCCGTCAAGCTTGATATGGAGAGAGCTTATGACAGATTGAGTTGGGACTTTCTGCGATGCACCCTCCAGGAGTTTGGCTTTCATGATCTCTTTATCACCTGGATTATGGCATGTGTCCACCGATCGTCTTTCTCTCTCCTTATCAATGGAGGGCAGACTGATTACTTCCATTCTGAGGTTGGCTTGAGGCAGGGATGTCCTCTTTCCCCCTTCCTTTTTATTCTATCTGCTGATGCTCTGTCCCGGGCTCTCTCTCAGGCTCAGATGGACTCATCTTTGGAGCCCTATTCTGCTGGTCCTTTTGGGCCCTCTCTTTCCCATCTAATGTTTGCGGATGACTGCATTCTTCTAGGGAAGGCGTCTACCCGTAATGCTTCCATTTTGGCGACCATTCTGCAAGATTATTGTCGGGCATCGGGTCAGAGAATCAATCTCAATAAGTCCTTGATCTGCTTCAGCCCTAAGATGCCTCCCATGATCAGAGGTTCTATATTGCAAACTATGGGGATTTCTACTCAGGCTGATCAGTTGTCTTACCTTGGGATTCCCATCACGGATAGAAGGCCTCAGATTTCTGACTTCTGTATCCTGGAAAGGAGGGTCCGCGATCGCCTTGAAGGGTGGCAGGTTACTGGGCTCTCTATGATATCTCGGATTACTCTTATTCGCTCAGTCCTGTCTTCTCTTCCTCTCTATCTGTTATCTAATGCGGCCATCCCTCTTACTTGTTTGCAAAAGATTGAGAGTTGCTTTCGGGACTTCCTTTGGGCCTCTATGCAGGAAGGTCATGGTGTTCATCTTCTTGCTTGGGATATTGTCTGCATGCCGACTGCTGAGGGAGGGCTCGGGATCCAGTCTCTTATGGCCAGGCGGGAAGCTCTTATTGCTAGGCATGCTTCGCGGTTCTTGCTTGATCCGCATTGTTTGTGGAGCTCCTTCATGCGGGCCAAATATGGTGACTGGAATCACTCTGCTTCCCCTCAATCCTCCCACCGGCACTCCTTCTTCTGGAAAGAGGTTTGTCGTCACGCTCCGGCTGTTCTTGATGGCATTTCTTGGATTATTGGCGATGGTTCCTCTGTGGATGTTCTTCAGGATGCCTGGATTTCGGACCTTCCACTTTCTTGATGGCCTACTTTTGTTACCACTGATATCCCAAATGGCATGAGAGTCTCTGATCTTATTTCTCATGATCATTCTGCCTGGCTTTCCTCATCGATATCGTGCTTCTTCGGGAATGAGCTCTACCGTCGTGTTACTTCTCTTCCTCTCATTCTGGGCCACACTAATGACTCTAGGGTTTGGAGGAGAACTTGTTTGCCCCGGGCTTCTATGAGGGACCTCGTCGATATCTATCGGCCTCGGCCCCATCAAGTGATGGATTTGGCTTGGATCCGGCATCTTCCCATTCACCCTAGAGTGCATCTTTTCATATGGAAGCTCGCTTGGAGTATTCTTCCGACCTGTTCCCTGCTCTCGCGAAGAGGTTTGAGCATCATGCCTATATGCCCGTTGTGTGGCCTCGAGGAGGAAACAATGGATCATGCTATCTTCTTATGCAGTAGAGCAAGACAGATCTGGCATCGTTCGGGGATGTATCCTTGGGAGCAAGATTCGGACTCCCAGTGTTTATCTTTCTTTCGGCTGATTAGGCAGGCTATGCGGAATGGTGTCTATCAGATGGTTTCGAGATGGGTTTATATTGCGTACCAGATCTGGTTATCCCAGAACCATATTGTGTTCACTGAGGAGGCTCCTACCTCTATTCGGGTCATTAGGTCCGCTATCTCCTCAGCTGCTGAGTATACTTTCCATCAGAGTTCTCTGGATTCTGCTTGCCCTGGCCACTGGGACTCCCATGCTACTTCGGTAGCGCACCGACGTACGGTCTTTGTTTCTTGGGAGCCCCCACCCCTAGGGTTTATTAAAATCAACTTTGATGGGAGTGTTCGTAGTAGACACGCGGGTTCAGCTTTTGTGATCAGAGGGTCAGATGGAATGATGATTGCGGCTGGCGGATTTGGATTGCTTGACTCTACTGTCCCCTATGCTGAACTGTATGCGGCGTGGGCTGGTATTTCTTATGCCTTTCGGACCCTGGGCGTCCAAAGGCTTATTATTGAAGGTGATTCTGCTACAGTTATAAGCTGGATCCGTCAGAATTCCACTGACTATCGGTTGTCCATCCCATGATCAGTGATATCAGATCTCTTCTTCCAGGAGCAGCGTGTGCCCAGATTCGGCATATCTACAGGGAAGCCAATGGAGCTGCGGATTGGATTGCTGCCCGAGTGGCTTATCACTCTGGCTTTTGGAGCTGGCAGCAGGGTGACCCTTGCCCTACTATTTTAGGCCAGATATTGTATTCTGATATTTTGGGTTTGACTCACCCTAGATTGGTGTGATCACCCGTCTGTACCAAAAAAAAAAAAAAAGAATATTAAAGAGGTATTTAATACTTTAATTTTATACAGCAACAAGCGTTGAAAGAAGCTAAATAAAATTAAAGTATGCCTTTATTGATGTAAATTTTGTGTTCAGAT
The DNA here is from genome assembly GCA_900491605.1 of Calamus simplicifolius. Taxonomy (NCBI): domain Eukaryota; kingdom Viridiplantae; phylum Streptophyta; class Magnoliopsida; order Arecales; family Arecaceae; genus Calamus; species Calamus simplicifolius. The sequence continues at coordinate 12,366 of UESW01001960.1, read as the reverse complement.
CTATCTGGACTGATTCGTACGCGACTAGTATGATCGTATGTATAAAAAAAATAAATAAATAAAATAAATATGCATAATTCGATGCCCATGATTACGTTCAAAAATAGTAAAAGAGTTATTATGAGTGCCAATAGATTATGATTAAGGTTGAACACATTGTTTAAAAAATAGTAAATGAGTTACCATGAGTGCCAGTAGATTATGATTAAGGCACCTACACAAGTAGACTGTGGATCAACAATAAATATTTATGTTTGATATGGGTGGTCGACTTTATAATATTCCATGGGTGGTCAATTACATATGCGATACTTTATGATACAAAGTTTGTGGCAACCACACATGAAAAGGTATTGAGAGTGTAGTTTATTATTGATGCTAGGTAAAATTGTTACCATATCGGTGTTAGCGTACGTGGCAAAAAAGAAAGGATTATTTTTTACTTTTGACCCACTAATTGTCATATTCGAAAAAAGATAAACTATATTGAGTTGCTCTGTATCTTGGCAGGATCGAGCTATCTCTGTGCCTCGGTAGGACCGAGTCATCTCTATGCCTCGACAGGATTGAGCCATCTCCATACCTGGGCAGAACCGAAGACTCTTCTTTCGACCTAGGCACCCTTGTCGCCCCACGTTACGTTGAGCGTTCCGAAGGATGAACCACCTTGATCACACAAATCTCTGAGTAATCTTTTTACATGAAAATCGGGAGCCAAACACGCCCCTCTAACTGCAATCAACAAAATTTTAAATCTCTGATGAGGCTGATCAGCTAGCAGGATTCCAATCGCATCGGCTTTCAACACCCTAAAATGGAAGTGGAAACCAAATATGGCCTAACATCCATGAATATCTGAATCTTGGATTCTTGATAAGGCATCCATCAGCCCCTCCAACCGTCGATCCTTGTAACTGACGGGATTTGAATCGATCCGACCGCCGTTGATCCCCACAACTAACAAGATTCAGATCATACCAGCTTTCAACTTCGATATGCCCGAAAAATTAGGTAACCACCTACCGTCCTGGTAGCCTATAAATACAGTCAGCTCCCCCTCCTCTCTGGGGCCACCAACAGTACACCTGCACACTTGTGGTAATCGGATAGAGTTTTACTAGTCTTTATGTAGCGCTCCATAAAGAGTTAGAGAACCCCAACTAATTATCATAAGTGGCAGACACACGAAAATACATCCTGTTAAAAACTTTTCATTTTCATCTCAATTATATACACAAATCACTCAATCAACACTAAGCATCAACCTGCTCAGATAATATTTTTCATGACATTCCTCAGGCAGTTTACAAGATCACATTCATAATCGACATCAAAATCATAAGTGCACACATCATGCTCATAATTTTCTCCAAAACATAAGTCTCGTATTCATATCCAAAAAGGTCTAAAACATCATTACATCTCACTGTACACATACACATATACAAAATACAAATATCAAACTACACTCTCTCAATATACAAGGCTAGCATCTATACACCCTTGCATCCAAGCAAGCTTCACAAGCTAAGGGTTATGTCCTGCTTATCTTGTGATCTTGGCAGAAATACTCACTGATCTGAAAGAACATTTAAATCATAGAGGGATAAGACCTAAGTCCCAGTGACTGAATAGCCATCTAACTATGGAGAAATAGAGAACCATAACCTCTTATTTTCAATCGTATGCTGATACTATTTAGCTTGTACAACTCAAAGTACATTTTTAACATGATATCAAATAAAATAAAATGTCGCTTATTCTTCAAATAACATATCAGTACTAAAATACTCTATAATAACTTTTCACTGAAAGATAACTTATTAAGATAAAAATCCATGCATTACAATATAAAAATATGCATTCTTTATCTACAACCCAGACTTCTTTATTAAATTCTCAGACTCCCATCGGAATCTGCTTGCCCACTGGCATCTCAAGTAAACTCTCCCTCTCGGGATAACTACTTGGCCCACTTGCCTTTTTATATCACAATATATGCCTTTAAATCTCATGATGCTGGGTTGTGTGTGTAATGCCTCTGAGGTACCGCCCTACAGTCGCCCTCCCGTAGGTGTACTCTCATCGGGTGCATGACTAGCAACAGGATCTCCGCACAAATAGCACCCCTTACCCGTGCGGTTCACCCAGCAAAGTGTTTTGTTCCTTAACCCTGAAACCTCGGGTTTTCTCTCTGCCCCCACGGGCTATATATAGTAATCAGCTCCACTGAGCTATGATTCATGCCCCCACGGGCTACTCACAACCAGTCCCACTGGCCTGGTTAAGCATGCACTCACCCCTGATTTGGGGTTCATCGTACGATCTGTTCGCAAGGAGGTGCCAGCTCGATAGTAGTGTGCAATGCTCATGCTACAGTACAGTCTAAAGGGTGATCAGCTCCATAGCTGCCTGATGCTCAGTATGATATACATCATTTGTAAGGCTTTATCATGCAAATATGTCATGTATACATTAAAAATCCCCTCATCGAAACTCATGCTTATATGTTTATGCTCAAAACTCATGCTCGAAACTCATGCTTATTTCTTTATGCTTAAAACTCATGCTCAAAACTCATTTATCAGAATATCATATACTAGGTTCTCATTTCTCATATTTAAAACATACATAATACTCTGCTAAACATAACACACCATAGCTAGGTATTAATCTCATTATACTAGCTCAAATTAACTTCTCATTACTAGATGAGAAACCCACTCACCTTAGTAGGTTACTCCTCGACTGGTACTCAACTCTGGTATTCCGGCTCCCTGGAATAACCCTCTTGACCTACGTCAACATACAGATACGATAGCTATTAGGATTATCTCCACACGAGGTTTTCCCACGAACCATGCATGCATACATGATCTATCCTCTAATATCTTATTATTTTCTTTCACCCTTTCTCTACTCAAAATTTCTTCTACTATTACCTCAAATACAATAATCTAAGAAAATCTAAAGTCATGCAAGATCTAGGGAAGCTATAGCTTACCTGGAGTCGAGTACAGCCCTAAGCTTCCCTTTCCCTTTCTCTTTCTTCCTCCTTTTTCTTCTTCTTCTTCCTCTCTTTTCTCCTCTTCTTTCTCTTCTTTCTTTCTTTCTTTCTTTTCTCTGGCTGAACCCACGTTTTTCCCCTTTTCTCTAATGACTTGGGGACCAAGTCATGGGAAACTTAAGGGTTAAGGCATGCCAAATTCCTCTTTTACCCTCAAATACTCTTAATGCACGCTTTTTGGAAAACACGTGGCTCACTTATAACCATGATATTTTGCCCTTAGATTTTCTTTTCCAAGTTGCCCTTAACACAATTAGCAATTGACATCGGAGCCTTTTCCTATTTTGCCCCTGACATAGCATTTTTTTAATCAATTTATAGCCCATTATTATTTTTCACTTAAATCGATACTTTTATGTAATTTTCCAAGAAAATACTTTACTAGCTTGAAGAACTTGATTTTAGAAATCCAACGGTTCAAACGGCATCCAATCGGACTTGAAACGAAATAAATATGAAATTCTCAAGATTTAACTCAGAAAAACCTGCCGTCTTGGAGTCAGCTCCAACAGATTTGGAGTCGGCTCCAGGAGAAATAGGTGTCGGCTCCAGAAAAGTAGGTGTCGACTCCAGAAAAGTAGGTGTTGACTCCAGCTCTGCAGGTGTCGACTCCAAAGCGTGCCGAAAGTTTAAAATCGTGCCAAAGTCGACTCCACTCCAAATAGTATCGACTCCAACCACTAAAAACATCATTTCAGGATAAAACTCAAATTAAACTTGATTTTTTTTTCTTGTGATTTAAACCCATTAAAACTTAAGTCTCTCAATTTCTTAAATCAAACTCATTAACATTCAGAAATATACTCATAACCAAATTTCTTCTCTTTACATTTATCAAAAGGCCAACACACCCACATTTCACTGAAACTTTCTGACTTTCATTTCAAATGAAAATGCCATAAATTACAAGGTTTTAGGATGTTACAAATACCTTGTCCTAGGATCCCCCTTAGTACTCAATCTAAGTCCAAGAAACTCTAGAAAAAAGCTATGGCTCTTAAGAGGTCACCGTTGAGGGATCTTCTGCTGGAGCCTTCTCCTCTTATTTGATTGCTAAGAGTTTCTACTAACTTGGGCGTCGGAGGGTCTTTTGCAAGGACCACCCCCTATACTTCCTGCGCAAAGACTGTCTTGCAGGTTCACCCGGACGAATGAATGCTATTCAGATCCCAACATGCACCGTTCCCAAGCCAAAGAACGTAATTCAGCAGCAACAGATTGGCACTAGAGGAAGGGCCTCAAGTTTCATTAAACTTGTGATTAAGGAGACAAGGTTCCTGACAAGAAGGACGATTTCTGAATGACCAACCACAAAAGAGCAACCACAGATGCTCTCAATCAAGCCACCTCCTAAAGGCCTGATCCCACAAATAATGCGGCACCCTTGCAGCCGTCATCGATCGAGGCTCCTCCGCCATCGGTAGCCCAGTCACTCAGGACCAGTTTGCTGTGTTGGTCCAATAAGTCCAAGCTCTGTCTTAATTTGCACAATTGGAAGATGGAGTCCATCTTCCAATTGTTCCAACCTAGCAGCTTCCCAGTAGGATAGCTACCTCGGTTCCACCGACGGCTCCTCCACCCAATCCACTCAAGGCCACGAGTCTCCTCGACGGACCGGCCATGAAGGAATTGAACCGCCACTATAGAAGGCGAAGGCAGGGTTTTGCCTAGATCTTGTCGAGCTCATTCCCTATCTTCAGTGTTCTCTTGCCACAATACAATGCGCGCGCGCCCCCCATCCCGCTTCTCCTACTATTCAGGATGATGAGGTGCAATGACAACTCTAGGAGATGCACCAGGAGTTAGATGCCGTCAAGCAAGCGCCTAATCCTCAATCCAAGGTGAAGCAGGGTATCCCTTTCGCCGAAAAGATTATGCAGGAGGTGATCCTGCCCCATGTTAAGCTCCTCACCACCGAACCATACCATGGGAACATGACCCCGATGACCACTTAAGTAGTTTTTGATCTATTATGATGTTTTATGGAGTGTCATATGCAATCTTGTGCCGAGCTTTTCCCTTCACTCTCAAAAGGTCATCATTGAGGTATCCTTCTGCTAGAGTTTTCTTCTCTTATCTGATTACTAAGAGTTTCTACTGACATGAGCATCGAAGGGTCTTTCGCAGGGACACCCCATGTGCTTTCTGTGCAAAGACTGTCTTACAAGTCATTCGAACGAAAGAACGCTATCTGGATCTCGATGTGCACCGTCCTCAAGTCGATGTGCATCGTTCCCAAGTCAAAGAACGAAATTCAGTAGCAATTATTATTTTACTTCTTTAAAAATCTCATTAGTGTTCATAAATTATTTTTTAAAATACATTTAAAAAGTACTTTCATTCCTACGATGTTTATGTGAAAGGTCATTCCCAGAAAACCAGGTATTAAATTACTCTTAACGAGTGCTCCCGGCCCTTATATTTGTTCAATAAGACGTGGCATCGCGAATCATAAAATTTCGGACGTTCTCTACCGGCAGGTTTGTTCAATAAATGATCCGACAAGAGCATCGGAAGAGAGAAGGAAGGTAGGGGGGAGCTCTTTGTATGCGCTCCCACAACAGAGCGGGGGCCAGAGAGAGAGCGCGCGCGAGCCAAAATCCACTTCAGAAATCTGTTTCGTTTCGTTCCTCCATTCCATGCCGAATGCTTGGCGATGGAATCCCGGCGCCAAATTTGGATTCGGATCCCATCCCATTCTACCGCTCCCTCCTCCGCTCCTGCGCTCTGGGCCACTCCCCTCCCTCCCTCGGCCACCAGCTTCACGCCGCCCTCCTCAAGTCCGCCCTCCTCCTCCTCCTCCCCTCCCTCTCCGCCGCCCTTTTCCACATGTACGCCGCCGCCGGCCCCCCCTCCGCCGCCCTCCGCGCCTTCCGGCACCTTCTCCCCCCGTCCGCTCGCTCCCCCGTCGCCTGGACCGCCCTCATCTCCTCTCACGCCGCCCTTCCTGCCCGCGCCCTCCGCCTCTTCCTTGCCATGCGCCGCGCTTCCGTCCCGCCCGACCATGTCACCCTCCTTGCTCTCCTCTCCGTCTCCGCCCGCCTCGCTGACCCCGCCGCTGCCGCCGCCGCCCACCTCCTCTTCCTCAAGCTCGGCCTCCCCCTCTCTGTCCCCGCCCGCAACGCCGCCATCGACGCCTACGCTAAGTGCGGCCGGATGCCCGACGCCCGCCGCCTCTTCGACGAGATGCCCCGTCCCACGGTCGTCTCGTGGACCGTCCTCCTCTGGGGTGCATTGCGCTGGGAGGGGCATGCCAGCGGGCGGGAGGTGTTCGACCGAATGCCTCAGAAGAATGAGGTCTCGTGGACGGTGATGGCCGCCTCCTGCATTGAAGCTGGCCTTCCCAGAGAAGCATTAGCCCTTCTTTCTGAGATGCTCTTTCCTCAGATGCTCTCAGTAAGAAATCTTAACCACATTAGCTTGTGTTCTCTCCTCTCGGCGTGCTCTCAGGCCGGAGATCTAACTGTTGGCCGTTGGATCCATGCCCACTTGACGAAAACAGGTCTTTTTGACGAGGGCCATCTTGTCATGGCGCGCACTGCTCTGGTCGATATGTACGCAAAGTGCGGAAGGATAGACACTGCTCGCCGTCTGTTCGAAAGAATGCCCCGCAGGAATCTGGTTTCTTGGAACACGATGCTGAGTGGGCTCTCGATGCACGGAATGGGTGCTGAGGTGCTAAAGCTATTTTCTCGGATGGTGACGGAGGAAGAATTGCAGCCAGACGATATCACCTTTGTTGGCGTTCTGAGTGCATGCAGTCGGTCTGGTCTTGTGGAACAAGGGCAGAAGGCTTTCCAGGAACTCAGCACGGTTTACGGATTGACACCCAAGATGGAACATTATGCTTGCATGGTGGACCTCCTTGGCAGGGCTGGGCGGTTAGAGGAAGCAGAGGCCCTGGTGAGGGAAATGCCGGTCCCCCCAAATGAGGTCGTACTGGGTTCCCTCCTGGCCTCCTGCGGACTCCATGGAAGAAAGCTGGAGTTAGGGAGACGGCTGATGGAGGAGCTGGCGCAGATGGACTCGTACCAGGTGCTGCTGTCAAACATGTACGCGTCCTCGGGGAGGCATTTCGAGGCCGACCGTCTTAGAGAGGCCATGAGGAGGAAGGGAATTAGAAAGGCTCCTGGCATTAGTTTTATCCAAGTCGATGGACGAGTGCACCGATTTAGCGCTGGGGACAAATCACACCCTCAAGCACGGGAGATCTATGCCATGCTGGATGAGGTGGTTCGGAGGTTGCGATCGGCGGGGTATTTTTATTATTATAATTATGTTGTCCCGGACGTGGCCTCCTCCTCTCAAATTTCCCGTGTCATGATGGATGATTACTTGCAAAACGGTGAAGAGCGAGAACAGGCGCTTCTGCTTCATAGCGAGAAGCTCGCGGTTTGTTTTGGTCTGATAAGCACAAGACCCGGCATGCCTCTACGCATCTTTAAGAATATTCGTATCTGCGCCCATTGCCATGCAGCAATCAAGCTCATCTCTGACATTTTCAGTAGGGAGATCATTGTCAGAGATCGAAATCGCTTCCACTGTTTTGAGAAGGGCACATGCTCCTGTTCAGATTATTGGTGATTAGACCCACTTAAAACTAATTAGGTGTTCTTCGTCTGATGAGCATCCTCCTCCTGCTGCTGCTGCTGCTGGAGGAGGCAGTAATATAGGGATGGATGGATGGATGCCAGATGCTCCCCCCCTATAACTTTTTCACTAGCTTGGTTATGAATGCGCATAATTACAATTACAATGCAGCAGGAGAGCCAACTTTTAATGCCACATATGTGCGCTGGCATATCACATCTTCAGTCTGAGTTTGAAGAAGCACATATGTGCGCTGGCATATCACATCTTCAGTCTGAGTTTGAAGAAGGAAGAAATGAAGGAAAGAATTGAGGAGGTTCCAATCGTTGCGTGTTCCTTTCTCCCCCCTGGTCCCTGGATTTAAGAGATCTCAGAACTTGTCATGGATAAAATTAAGTCAAGGCATTATTGGTTCTGGGTTCTTTGGATGATCCAAACATTTAGACACGATGTGAAGTTGCAGAGATGAGAAAGTCTGGAAAATTATACCTATTGCACTCTGTCCAGCCAACAAATATAACGAAATGTGAATTAATGATGCAAACTTGGCTTGTCAAGGGTTTCTTGGTGTCAGTCAGAGGGGTCATGGCAAATATGCCTCTGGTGCATATCTATCTATCTATTCAGTGTCAATCAAACATCCAACATCAATGGCTCTTACTTATTTTCTTTGGGCATATTAATGTTGAGTTTTATCTATAAATGTGGATGATGATGATAATAACCTGACATCAATTCTTCACTGATGAATTTCATCCATTCTAACATTTGATATTATCTAAATGTCCAACCTAACAAGCAGGAACGGTTATGGAATCATGTTTGTACGCAGCTATGCTTTTGAAGGACGGTTGGTGGCTGAGCTCGCCCTGAAAGCACGTTGGTTTGGATGTTGCACAATTTAGCTGTTCTGTTCTGTTTTCTTTTCCTTTCCGTTTTTTCCTCAAGTAAGATCAAAAAGCGAAGCGGTGCTTCTGTTTCTCCCAACTATCTATTTAATTTAGCTAATCCTCAGGGTCGCAAAAATCTACTCGATCGCAGCGTTATATGCCTGGTTATGAAATGTGAGCCTAATAGTTGGTAACAGGGCCTGTGCAAGGAGTGAATTGTCATATTGCAACGCACCGCAATGTCCTTCTAGCAGCTCTTAGCTACAAGGAAGGATATGTCTCTGTCATTGTGTCCATACCCTACCAGGCTTGACACTACCCATAACCATCGCAGAACTTCATATTCAAGAAGCAGCCACGTACGAAAGAACAAACAGAACTTGGCAAAAATCTAGAGACTACAAAACAAAATAGGGAGCAACCACATAAAAATGTAGACCATGCAGATGGCTCTTTTTTTTTTTTTTTTTTTTTTTGCTTTTCAATTTTTCCTCTTCACTGCCTCTCGGCCATGTAAAGAATGCAATCATATTATTTTTGGTAATAAGAATGTGATCATATTTCATCAGGCTGTATGGATTGACCATTGTAACCAATACAAAAAAAATCCAATAATCATTGAACCAAATGTTAAATCTTATCTCAAACAATCTAATATACGATCACTATTCGATTCACAGAAAAGCTGTCCTCAGTAGTATACGACAAAGTAAAATTTTTGGTGACTATAACTGATCTCTATTAACAGAACCACCTTTGGTGGTTAAATTTATAAACACAAATGACCTACTTGATCCTGATGTCCAATGTGCCCGCCTTGTCCCATCCCTCCATCAAGTCCATGGTGTACCTGATTCAGTCAAAACAATAGACTCATGTCCACTTGAAGTTGCAGAAAACACAAGGCTGTTGCTCCCCATGACGGAGTCATTAGCATCACTCTGTAACAGAAGGTTTGAACAATCATGAGGTGATGCTCACAGTGGTAAAATATACATGTTCCATCATACCAAATGTGAATGAATTCACATAGATACTGAAGTTCCACTGTTGTAAGCTGCTAGAATATGTTACCTGCTCCATTTGGTTAATCGACATGTTATGTGCTCCAGATGGTGAGACTGGTGGGAGGCTTCTCAGAGTACCCTGCAGATCAAGAAACTTTTGGTCAGATGATTCTGTAGAAGGCCAACAAAAATGAAGATTTCTTATTTCCATCAACAGAAATGATCATTGTTTGTACATGCTAGATAATTAGCGACATGCTTAATAGGACTCTCAATGCATTACAAGATTTTTGCCCAATATACACCATTCTTTCCATATTCTTTTCTCCCAAGAAACAAAATTGTGGTGTTGGGTTTGAAGATGATGCATTCTACTCTGATTGAGGATATATTCTGTTGCAAACAAAATTTTATGAGACTATGGATGCTGCACCTTCCACTACCCTACACATCACATCTTAACCATATATTGGATACCACCTACCTACGATGTGGCAGAATGATGCATCCACAAATTGTTTCAAACTAATCTATCTGTAGCATTGGTTGAAATGTGCTCTGCAAACACAATTGAAAACAAAAACTTCTGATGTGACAAACTCTGGTAAGCCTATCCACCCACTGTTTCCTCAATTATTTTCAGATTACTGCCATTATGCCTACTAACCTTAATTTTAAAACTATCCTGCACTCTGATTGGCTCAGAATAAAAAGAAACACACATGGTTATAATTGATATGCAATCCCAGCCCCACAGAATTTCTGAATCAGAGATAAAAATTAAAGCAAAAATAAGGTACTTCTTGAGACTTTCTTGCTCTGAGAATCATCAATCAGTTTTTTTTAAAAAAAAAATTGAGCGTAAAGCTATTTATTTGGTTAAGATAAACTATGAATGGGGACCAACCTTGTTTGCCCACATTAGCCCACATGCGTTGCAGAGAGATCTTGGCCCAGTTGGACCACGACGCATCATTGGGGTAGAATCTTTACTAGTTCCACAGTTCAGGCAACTGCATATATCTTACAACATTAATTGCACCATCATCTAAAAATGTTGCTTCAACATAGAAAAGTAAAGAGCAAAAATATGAAGAGAACAATTGTAATGAACTAATCATTTGACAAGTTTTCACTTGCCGTCCTCTGAGTTATCTAATTAAGCAGCATGGAAAATAAAAAATCATTAATCGACATGAACAATACCGCAATGCTGAAAGAAAAGGAACTTACAAAGCTTGCTGATTTGTCTCCTCTTGACAATTTTTCTGCATAGAATCCCAACTTGATGAGGTTGTGACCACTTCCTCAGAGTTAACCTTAGATGATGCAAATTGACCTTTGTGGCGTTTCATCCTGAGTTATCCATGTAAACATATATGGAAGGCTCAGAAAACTAAAATCGTAATGAATGAAAGATTTGTATTGCAGATTATTAACTATCAGATTTGATAAATATTCAGTTTTTGATTCTTTTGTGAGCTGGCTAGACTGAGTAAACAAAGGACATCCTCTCATTACAGTCGATGACTTGCTTGCATCGAGATCCTATCATTTTGCTTATATTTCAATTACAAACCTAAGTTTCTCCCAAAAAGTTCCATGAGACCTACAACTATAAGAAAGTGGAGTGCATGCATGATCCTTGTCAACGTGTTGATGCAAACAATCTAGGCAGTGGAAAGTTTTAAGAAATATTTCGCGTTTATTCTTTGAAAGTAACAAATTATAGTATTGCTAGGTGCAAGAATAAAATGGGCATGTCAAAGATCTAATGCTTGCAAAATCATTTGAATACATTCAGGTAACTGGACTGATTTGGTTCTCATCCTACTTGACATAGGAGCAGGGTACAAAATGCTAAGTAATGGCTACAAGCTACTGCTAACAAAGGTAAGTTATTGGCTACTCCTACAGTACAAAGAGGTATTCTAAATTAGCAGTGTTTGGATTGGACTATTGGGGATTCTTGCAAATGCCGTCTTGGTATTTATAATGCGCTGATCATAACTACATCGGACAACCGTTCAAAACCTCCAACAACCTTTGTTTCTTTTCGAAAACTGCTGAAAACTTTCCCTCAGTTTATGCTAACTTCTCACTGGTTTTGTAATTTAAATAATTACTCTTTGGTTTCATACATGTCCTTTTAATCAAGACTAACATGCTGCTGGACTATAGGATCAAGCCATCTCTTGCTCTTTTCGGCGTAGTTGATCGAAGATTAATAGTTCTACACAGCTATGCTGATCTGAGAACATTTGTTATTAGTAACAATAGTTAGCTTGTTCCAATTTATTCCTCAGAAGACGATATCAATAATAGTATAATTATTTCCTTAAGCAGATGCAATAAACAACCATTGTAGCTAGATTTAACAAGTCATAAATTTTAACACATGACAAGCCATAGATTTGACATTCTTTAATATTTTCTCTTAGAAAAGACATTCTTTAATATAATGTATTGGTGAGAAGGTGGGCATTTAATGCATTAAATGTATCATGGTAGCCTTTGGAGCCAAGTATACCAAACTTTTTGCTTTTGGTTCTCTCATTGCTTTCAATCTTGCTGACCCAAAAAGAATCATGATATTAGGCCAAAAATATGGTATATGATAAAACGCCTTTGGGGTATCTGATGTAAGGCCAAAAATAAGGTATCAACAAGTATCATATAGGAGAAATTGACTCACTATTAAAGTATAGGTTCATCCCTTTGTATCATGAGTCAAAAAAAGTAATACATAAGAACCTTCAAGAAAATAGATCAATGACTCACAATAAGTTTTTTTTCAAAAATCCGCAATCTA